>BMAV01027620.1:78103-139757 GCA_019973955.1 Trichonephila inaurata madagascariensis
GCTTTTACCACAATGACATTAATTTTCTCGTTAATCATTTTGTTATATAAAGAATTATTTTTTACTCTTTAGTTCGATTCACTATAAAAGCTTGTTTTTTTTTTTACTTTTTTTTAAACTATAATTTTATTTCATTTAATTCTAAAGAAATGCAACGAATAAATTATTTATCTCCACAACTATCTTTTAAACTTTTTCCAGAAGCATTCTGGATATTTTTTACTTTTTCTTCATTCTTAATTTTTATTCTTTCTATAGATCCGTCTCCATCACACACTTAGTTAAAATTCAAAATCTTTTCCACAATCTCACGCCTCGCTTGCTCCTCACCAAGCCTTCCATTCTATTCAATCCAATCCATTCCTCCTTATCTATGAAAAGGATTAAGAACTCAAATTCAGACGACCTCGGTTCCTCTGCATCCGATTAAATCTCTGAAGATCAGAGTGGAGCAGGGGCTTAAACACTGAATCCCTCCCTCCTCCTTTTAATCGATCCCCGTGAATCTCTGAATACCCCCAAGTGGTGCTACCGACCTTCCGCAATTGCCAAAACAGGAGCGGTCCATCCAATAAATGGGAGTGTTCCTCCTTCCCTCCTGGCTCCTGACTATCGGTCTTCGGACCCCAAAAATAGTTTGTGACACTTAAGTTGCTAGAGAGAGGCAGGATCTGGAAAATAAAATTTTTCCTTTATTTTAAAACTCTTCTCTGCAATGTTTACTTCCCTCCTCCTCGCATCTTTCTTTCGTGCTTTTTGGTTAAAGCGCTGAAAATTATATAATGTCTAAGGGTTTGTAATAAATGACTGGAGGAGAAAGAGAATTTTATTGGTTTGTTTTATGGTTTGGTCGTAAATTTTGTGGAGGTTGCGATTTTTTTTTTCTCTCACCGCTGTGTTTTTAGAATAGATGAATTAATATTGTAGTAAAATTACTGTTATAAGGATATAAATGAGCAAAGAAGTAACTTTTTTTTACATTAACTATGCTTTTAATTTAGGTGTCAAGATGATAAAAGTGCAAATTAGTTTTAAGTAAAAAAGAAGTAAATGTAATTAATTTGAGTGGAAGTATTTTTTTTATGTGTAATTATTTCTTCTCTGTTATTAAATTTTGTTGAGATACAGAATTTAAATTTAAAGAATGAAATTAAATGTTATTGTTAAGTGACAAATATTTTTTATCCCGTTGACAACCACCAAGAAATTGAAAATAAGAAAAAATAAAACTTATTATTAACTAATATCAAGGCTAACATACACGTGCTTTCACTATATATTAAACAATTAGAGAATATATAAAGCCTGGTTTCGTGGGACTCGAGATTTAATTTTTTATACAAAATCAAAATGAGTACACCTTACCGGTTAGCTAGAAAGTTTTGCTTTTTTCAACGCTAAATTTTTGTTCATAAATATATCCAAAAGATGTTTTAAAATTTCTTGGAGATTAATTGCCGAGAATTTTTTTTAAAATTTGTTATGGGGCTTTATCGGATTTTCGTACTAAGCCTCTTGGGGAATCTTTGGGGCCAGAATGGCATTATTTCAATCCAATCCTCTCAAGAAGAAACTGCGATATGCAAATTAGCTAAAAGATATATAATGGAGCTTAAGCATTCGCGTGTTAGTAGAATGGGAGTATAATAGAAGTAAAAGAATAGAATAGAAGGAGACTGAAAGCTGAGAGGCTGATCGCCGTGAGATATTGGTAAGATATTAGTTATAGAAGTGTAATTATAGAACGCGCGGACATTAGTGTGTTAAGGAATCTAAGACAGATGAAGATTCTTAGGATAGCTTTTCATAAAGATAGTGATTAGGATTCCAGGCGCTGTTTACTTAGAATTACGTTGTATATCACTCCTGATTACATCCTTATAAGCAAGACGTGTTGATCAATATATTGAGACAATAATAAATTAGATTTATTATGACGAATTTGGGTGATCAATCTTTTCTTCCTACAAATCTAGGTCGCGTGGATGAAGAGATGGTACCCCGGGCCGCGAGGTATTACAAACTCGTATTCACTTTCTTTACATCTTTATATGATGGCTTATAAAAGTACTTTCTAGGGTAAAAAGGGTTTACCTAACTATATATAAAAGGGATTAACGGTTTGACACCCGGGTGTGGTACGGAAGTTTGGAGAATGCTGCTGCTCCGTCTGATGTATTGCCTATATCGGTTACTCTGTCTTAACTCTTAAATGCATGATTTTTTTTTGTTTTTAAAAAATTGTCTTTTACAGAAATGTAGTTATTGGTTATACGTAAAAATTTTTTTAAAAAAAAATCCAGGTAATTATATTGAGTATTTATTTTGAATAAATGTATATGTAGACATTTGGCAACATACAGGATTTCTCAAAAATGTGGCACATATAAAAAAATTTTTCAAATGCAGCATCAAACATTGATGACTTACAATGTAATGATAAATATTTTTTTCAATTAGATGAATCACTCCTTTAGAGGAAAATAGAAAATATCTCTCCATGTAACACACTGAACTTTATCATTCACCACATTCAAAAGTCAAATATATATATATATATATTTATAATACATATATACAAATATATAATATGATTTACACGCCAAAAATGTCTTTTTTTCTTTCGCACATGATTTATTGTCTATGGTTCGGAAAAGCAAACTCAGGTTTGGAATAAAATTAAGTAGATCTGGGATGTAGACAATTGGCAACAACATGCATTTAAGGGTTAACTACAAAATTCATCGTTAAAACCAAGGTTTTCGTTGAATAAAATCAATTAGGAAATTAAATCAAATCTTTTGATATAAAAAGAACACTATTTTCCATTTAAAAATAATACATAAATACGTAATTTTTAAAGTAAAATTAATTCATAATTATCAAAGTAGTACTCATAAATTAATGTACAACTATTAAAATAGTACTCATAAATTAATGTACAATTAATTAATACTCATAACTTAGTGAGTAGTTATTAAAATACTACTCAAATTAATATACATTTAAGATATATAAATTTGGAATACTAACGATACTCTCGTTGGATTCATGTAGAGGCTGGCACACGGTATATTTGTCGAGGCTTGTAGTCCTCGCGTTATTGTGGGGTGGAAGTTTGGAGAATGGAGTATCACAGATAAGGTATCAATCTCGTAACTTGACCGAAGTTCGAGATTGTGAGACCTGTCTTCAGGGACGTCATAAAACTTTTTCAGGCCCTGGGCCCTTGGGCAAAAGTAGACCCTGGGCCCTACACAAATGCAGACTCCACCTACGACTCACAAAAGTGGACAGTGCATAGCATTCGTTGTAAAATACTCGTACAAATAATGACCTGAAACAAAACAAAAAAATGTGCACTGCTTACAATCGCACAAACCAGTTTGACAGATTGTCGCCGTTAGACTGATTGATTTAGCGCACAGTCGCACTGTTCGAGATAGTTTTTGGCGAGGACTCGTACGGAATTGTGCTCAAGTGCCGAGGTTATGAAAGGCTCATTACTAACGGGATTCGACAGATTTAACGTGCATTGCTTCCCCACACGGTGGGTCTTCAGGTACTCAGTCGCGGTAGCCGAGTGGTATAGGTATCGGATCGTGGCATGCCTTGTCACGAGTTCGAGCCCAGTACTAACTAAAGACCTGCCGTGTAGGGCAGCGGATGCACGTTAAATCTGTCGAGCCGAAACGTCCTCCCGTTGGTGTGTGGTGTGGTAGTTAGAGAGTGGGGGTACAGTTTCAGTGTCGTCCACGTCACTTGACCATGGTTCGTAATTACGGTCCGTCGCCAAAAGCCCTCGTGTAGCTGAACAGTGCGACGTTAATATTCAATCAATCAATCTTCAGTGGTACTGGGCTCGAACTCATAAAACGCCAGCCAAGATCCGATACCTTGACCACTTGGCTACCGCGGTCACGCCGTTAGACTGAATGAGTAATGATGGTGTAGGGTGGTATGCCTAGGCCTGTAGATGGACGCCGGTTATCACATGTAGCCAGCTATCATATTGTCCGAAATTACCAGTTTTTCGGAAAATACCACCGGAAATAACATTTGACCGTTAAATTTGTTCGAATCATGATCTTATTTAGGCCGAGTTGAGAACGAGACGAGGCTCTGAGCGCGGGCCCAGTTGGCTCATATGCTTAAACGTCCCTGCCTGTCGTCAATAACCATTGTGTCGCTTTGTAGTGCGGTGTTGATTATTAACGTTGTATCAATTTAATAAGCAATCAAATCAAAGCATTCAAGAAAATACTTGGTGTGATGTTAATACACAATTAAGCCCTGAGATTATGTATTAAAATTAAATAAAACTTTCCTTTTCTTTAAACGTGTAGGAAAATAGTAACATAGCTTTCATTTTAAAATTATAATAAATTAATGCACAAATCTGATATCTTTTTGTTTGCTATTTTTCAAGTATCAATCTATTTCTATCCAACAATGAATGAACGTAGTCTTTATTTTAAAATGTGCCCTTTGTTTCATAAGGGTTTTGCGTATTAACTGAAACGATTGTTTCCCCGAATCTTCCGAAATCGTGTAATCAAGCGCGTTTTCTTGGATAAAGACGAAACCATTGCTTTAACTTTGCAATTCAGAAACTTTAATTTATTCATTGTATTACTTACCTGAGAAAAGTAATTCAAGAATACCTGAATGAATAATTTTAGAGTAATTCTAAGATTCAAAATCCGCAAATTGATGCTGTTGCACTGATTCCTTTTGACAATTGTTATCAGTTTGTGAAAATCACTTTATAAAGGGATGAAGCGATAATTCACGAATTCCTTTCACAATACCTATAATTCTTTCTGTGCACGAAAACTCTTTATATTATTTAGTTATGCAAATTACCTGACTCGAAAGAGGTTTCGAGGAATTAATGGAATCCTCGGTGTGCATTTTAAAGGAAATGTAATTGGCATGTTCTGTTGAGCAAAATTTTAGCATTTGTTCTTAGAAATCAATCCTTAGCTTATAAATGAAAATTTTCAAACTATTTACACATTTTATTCTAAAAGGTTTTCAAAGATGTTTTTGAAATAGTCATTTAAATTCTTTTGATTTTTAAAAAAATTCCCTTGTTTGTGTTTATAAACAAGTATATATATCAGTGGCGCACACAAGGTGGGTGTCTTGGGGGTCTGGACCCTCAAAGCCCTTGATTTTTTTTCCGATTGATTATAATTATAATTGTATATTACGTAAAATTTTATTAATTATTAATAATTAATTTTATTAATTAATGCTAATTATTTATTCAATAATTAGTTTTTTACTGTTTTTTGTTACCCAAAATCGTCAAAATCAAAAGGAGCATGATACAAGAATAGTGGACTTTCAGCCCTGAACACACCCCTTGAAAAATTCCTGTGTGCGCTACTGATATATATATATATATATATATATATTATTGATTCCTGTGTTGTGATTGAATTATATATATATATATATATATATATATATATATAAACACATTCCTCTCATTTTTACACTATTTACTTTTCCTTGCTGCCCAGTGGTATAGACAAATTTAGGGGTAGGTTGGCTGGCCTATATGTTTAAACTTACCATCTCATTTCTTTAGTCTGAGTTTTCTATTATACTACTGAGGCTATCTTGTTTTTGACCAATACTGTCTTGTTATATTTCTATTTATTGCTTTGCATTTTTAGACTTATGGTAATTAAATATATGATTCTTGATTTGATATATGCTAAAAATTTGAATCAGATAAACTGTTTATAAAATCAATTGAATTAATTACCCGACCAATTAATTAAAGCTTACTTTTTATTTTGTTACTTATGCGTATTTCGAAAGATTCTTTTTTTAAAAAAATAGGTTTTTTTTTTTCAAAATACTATTAAAAATTTACTTTTTTTTTACCCAAGCATTACTGCAATTAGCTTTCTAGTAATTATTTCGTTGCCGTTAATTTAAATGAAACAGTTTCGTAATTAAACATACAACTCGAATAAAAACTTTTAAGTTAGCGGTAGTAAATTATATTTACAAACTTTTGTCTAACAGCCTATTATATCGCTTTTTAAATATATTCTTTGATTTATGGTGAAATGCGTTCAGTCGCTTTCTTTATAAATTTTGATATTTCTTAAACATAATTTTTTTTATAATGGATGCTATTGTCTTTATTATATTTTATACTTTACGTCAGTAAAAATGTTTGTTTTGTGATTAATTGTAGATTTTTTTTTTCAGAAAGGCATTGTTTTGGCACCCCACTTAGCATTTTAAAGAAGAAAAGGATCTAAAGATAGAAAAACAAAAATTCGAGTGCATTTGATCCGGTAAGTTTGCAGAATTTGTTTAACGAATTTATTTTGTGCTCTTTTTTGCTTGAAGATTTTTTAAAATATTAGAATGAATGAATTTATCAAAATATATGAATAAATTTTGACAAATTTATATTTTTAACAACACTTTCAGTATTATAAAATTTATGGATATTTTTAGAAAAGATAGATTTAAATACATATTAAAGAGAATACAGCAGATGGGCATTCTTTCCTAAACCAGGGATAGAAAAAAAAACGACGAAGGCTCGCGATAGAGAGTTACTATTTAGGTCTCATTTCCATAAATTATTTTAAGAATGCTTATACTGGGTGTACCAGGGATCATTGGGACAAACTTTAAGGGGAGGTTGGGGACATAGTAAGGATTCAGATTTGCATAGAGCAACCTATGGTCGGAAAAGTCTTTGTTCGACCCTTGGTAGCGTTGTTCACGAGAGTATTTAAGGAAGTAGACCTGCATTACCGCAGTCATTTTAGCTGTCATCGCCTGCTTAGGAGTATGGAACGTTTTAGGAACACAGAGCTGGCAGATATGCACCTAAATTACGGATTGGCGGAAGGAAATGCACGACCAGCAGAAAGATTGTATTGTAAAGGTACTTACAGAAATCTACACCGGACAGCATGATGCTTGCAACTTTGCATCACAATTAATATGAATATGGATCATCACGAGATAATAGGTATAGTAAGGGTAGGCCACGGTATCCAGCACTTTTTGTTTCATGCATGGAACAAAATGTGTTGATAAAAAAGATAAGAATCGGGGTTTTAATTATAGTTGTTTTTTTTTTAGAGCAAGTGACATATGCAAAATCCTTATTTAAAAACTTGTGTTTGATGTTCTTATGTATTATAGTGTTTATCATTAATCTTTATGAGTGACGTAATTTATGAAAATAATTTGAAAATTGATTTAACAAAGCGAAAATTCTATCCCAAGGAAAATTATGTCTTGCTGAAAATGGCGTTGCTTTTGTTTTGAGAAAGTGGTGAAAAATTCTGCCCGTACTATTTCTTATCCTGAACTTTAAAAAAATGATTAATGTATCGTTCAAGAATCGCAGTAGCTGAATTGTTACACTTGGGTATTCGTGGATGGCGTTGTGAGTTTGAGTCATCATGTCACTGAAGACCTTTCATGTAGAGGGGGGGCTGATGGACCTTAAATCTATGTTAAAGTCAACATAGATTTAACATTTTTCACACCATTCTCGTTAGTGCTGTGTGAAAAAAAGTAGGTGCCAGCTCAAGTGTCGTACTCGTCACTTGACCAAAGCTCAAAATTAGAAGATCCGTTGCCAATACCGCTTGGACTGATTCAAAATGCAACATGATAAAAAAAAAAGGAAAATCGGGTATTTTAGTACTTTTAAGCATTTATTGCGATGAAAGAGGACACCTAATACATACAGTGAAATACGTTTAACATGAAAACGCTTAAGACGAAATATCGGTTGACACGAAAAGATTTCAATCAAATTCGGCAATCAATATGCAATTCTCCCCTTCGTTGTATAGGGAATCATCCTCATTTTTTCTCGTGCAACAAAAATTTGGTTTTTCTTATTTGAGAAATCATTAGCAGAAGAATTTTTCATGCCTTTTTATTCCCTTCAAATCTAATCCCAGCCTTTGATAATCCCGTAAAAGACATAAGGAAAACTTAAGAAAGGCTTGAGAAATGTTATATATTGTGAATTTTGAATATTTTTATATTTGGGAAAATCTCTCTCTCTCTTGAGGATTTGGTACTCAACTCCATTTTAAAAACCATTGCTGGAACTATGGTCACAACTTTTCAATAAATGTAAACATGGTGGGGGTCTAGAAATTTTGTTCATGAAGTATAAAACTACCTCACCGTTCATTTTCTTCATTTGGCTATTTAAAAGGTTATTTTTGGCTTAACACTCGTTAATTCATTTTAAATGAAATAATTGCAATATAACTACTATTCAATTTATTTTGTGTAGCACTTACATATGCCTTGATATATTTTATTCTATCTATAAAAAAAACTAACGATAAATTATTACCTTCATTTGTATTTTTAAATATTTTATTAAAATATTTCATTACGTTCGTTATATTAAAATTTGTACTACTAGAATTTTCTAATTTTTTTTCTGCAAAAATAAATAATCGCTCTTATAATTTTTAGAAGACATGGTAAAGCAATTAAAAGCACATTTTTAATTTATCCAGAAACTTTTCTTGAAAATGTGAAAAACTGTTCTTTTCTGATTACCTCGTAAAAAGTAATCAATAAAAACTTTACGCAAAGCTTTTAGCACTTTTTCTCGCAGGCTGTCTGTATGTAAGATGTAATTTATTATGTTTAATTACAGCCATCTAAGTGTAATTATACGTGTTAAAACTTTCCACGCATATAAAACTCTCGCAACTTTCATTAACGAATTACGAGGCTTACACTTGCAATAGTTTTACTTGGAGTACGATTATTAATATTTCAAATAAGTAAAAACTATTTTCAGGAAAAAGGGGAGTAAAATTTAATCGGTCTTAACACTTGGTAAGCTATAATAAGGAATCTACAGACCGTTAAGTGTGTTTGAGGCTCGAGACGTAATCTTAAACAATTATGTTAACTTTAATCTTTACTAGGCATAAAACTCAATAGTTTTGGTTCTTAACACCCTGTTATAAGCTTCACTTGTATGTAACAGAATCTTTGAACTCGATTTTTACCCACTTTAAAAGGTCAGATTTATTCTAAATTTTGCTTACTTGCCAAGGACCGATGACAATACAATAATTTAATAATTTTGTTCCATTGTCCTGATCAGGATCATCAGGGCTAACGGTTTCCCTTTTTCAGATCCCAATCTGCATCTGGCGACTAATTGCAATCCCATTTCCAGATTTGGTGACTAATTCCAGATTGGGCGGCTAAAAGATTAAATGACAATTTAGTTCGAATAACTATAAAAGTGTTTTTTTAGTTTTTTTAAGCTGTAATTTTTTAAAACGAACCGGTTATCATAATAGTATAAGGATCGCCCAAATGAAGGTGACAGCACAGTCGGTTTGATAAATGGTTTAATGCTGTTAATATATATGAATTATATAGTATACAAAGGAAAGAAGTAATACAAACGCAATAAAAATAAATACAATTGTTTGACGAGTTTTTTGTAATTCTATTTTTCAAAATTTTGCTGTAAAAAAATTTTGATCATTAATTTTTTATATCTTTTTTGGTAATAAATTCTGTTTTTGCAAAGATTTCTTAGAGCTTTTCAACTCTTTTTAAATCTTAGCTCTGTTAAATGCTTCATGAGTCTTATTAGCATGCATGATACCAATGCAGCAAACAAAAACACGTACCTCCGATAAGAACTAATTATCAGGGTGATTCTTTGCTGCTTATTCATTATCCATTAAAATGAGCCATTGTGTGAAACATGAAGTACAATATACCCACAATCGATTTTGTTCTGGTGCCTAAAACAAATGCAAATCAGATTCCTAATCCAATGTTTTATCTTTGTTTCTCTTTCCAACAGTCGTTATTTGATCGTTGTTTTCGTTAGTTTATTTCTGAACTTTTGGCCCTGAGACAAGACTAAAAGAGAATAACGCTAAGTAAATTAGTGGAACTCGAACTCATTTTCAGGTGGTTCTGATCGAATTACCGATCATGGGCTGGTATACCACGTGTTATTGATTTTGCTATTAATGAAGCAATGTTTGGATCTGTTTAATTAGAAATAGAGCGGGGCCATTACGTTATTTTAATGGCGTGTGTAATGTTCGATTTCAATAAATCGAATTCTTTTAAGAAATTCTTTTTTGAGGTGATATATATATTATATATATATATATATATGCACGTGTTGATGTACACTGAGAAAATAGTATCTCATTTAAAGCAACGGTAGCGTTTGAAAGAAGTTTGAAAACATTTTGGTTTAAATGCCTGTTTCAGTACAAATAAATTGTCTGTTTTTGGACTTTAAACTAAAATAATAAATTATTTATCTAAAAATTATATTAATATTATATAAATCTTTTTTTAAATACAGAATGATTCAAAAAGATGTATACAGTTTCAATGCATTATAAATCAAGAACAATACAAGATATTATATGTTGCTTATAGCAGAATTGTATGGAATTGTCTTAAGTTTTATTAGAGAAAGTCAGATTTTCTATGAGTGAATCCTTAGTCTCACGAGACACATCGAGCCAACAATCCATTTCCACCCAAACGCGTGTTAAGGAATCTGAATCAAATCCATCTATAGGGCTTCATACACTGTTTCTGCTCAGCTGAATCAACAGAAAGGAGAGGGACAATTGCCTTGTCCCATACATAACTCCACTGGAACAAACTACAAGGTGTTAAGTCAGGACTTCTGGGTGATCATTAGGTGAGAGGAATCTTGTACTTTGAGGCTCATCCAATCATTAGGCGAGAGAGATGTTCACGAAAATGATTTTGCACGTAGGCTGACCAGTGTGGTGGTACATTTTCAGTCGGTATATGAAGTTACAAACAGTGTCATCAACCAGACAGTTAACATATACAAAAAAAATGACTCACGTGACAATTTGCTTTTAAAAAAGAAGGGACCAAACACTTTCTTTCTGGACATAGTGCAGAACACATTTGTATTAGAGAAATCTCTCATGCAATGCATTGTGGTTATAACCTGCACCACTTCGTCAGGGGCAAGACACAAACTTTAAGTGTACATCTACCTTACAGATCGCTGTGGTGGTGCTTGTCTATGATTGTTACTGTTTTGCAACACCTGAAAAGTGTATACTTTATGAATCACTCCCAATTTTTACCTCGTTTTGTTTTCGAAGACTTAAAATATTACATTAACAACTATTTAGGATAATTTGCTGTATGAACATCCGTAAGATTAAAAGATAAGCACGTAGCAGATGTGTAGAAATTTAAAACATTTATTTTGCCATGAAACTTTCGTTTATTAGACCAATTTTCAAAATAATTTTACCTTTAAAAAAATAAACGAAAACCAGAATGTCGTTGCTAGTAATCTTTAATTGTATTTATTCTTTCTGAAATTCAATTTTATTAAACAAAGAGAAATTAAGATAAAACTGATTGGCTGAGAACACGGGATTGTAATTATGTATGTGACATCACATGAATAACGCATTATCATTCACATTTTTGTTTTCGATGGAATGTTAAATGAATAGTGTCTAAAACAAGAATTGCTCTGTTGTATCCACCTATGAATTGATTCGAACAAGCTTCCAGGATAGATACTATGTCCAATACGACATTTTTATGTTTTCCACTAATGGAATCAAGGGATGTTAATAGAAAATCTATCAGACTGACCGGAATCTTTTCACAGGTAAGAATTTAAGGAATGTTAATATTCTGGATAATTAATCTAAGAGGATTTAGTCTAGAGAGACTAGTATGTCTTCACTCTTTTGCTTCTTCCCTGGTCTCCGTAATCTAATGGGAAGAGTTATTAATTCATCAAGAAAAGGCGGAGAGTTAGGATCTTGTTCCTTCTAAGACTATTGAGCAATGAGACTACTACACTGCAAAGCAGTGATACTCAACCTGCGGCCCGAGGGCCACCGAGTCTTTTTAAATGGCCCAGTCATGATCCTCTTAGAAATTTACTCTTTTAAGAACATTATATTAAAATTTTGGTGGGAAATTCTTCATTAAGAAATCAAATAGATCAATTTTGCTTTTTGCTGTTGGAGTCGTACAGGTACGAATTGATATTCTTTTTTCTATTTGAAACGGTTTCGGTTAGTGATAGCAGTCAACAGTGGAGTAGCAACAATGTTATGGGTGGAACTAATTTTTAACTATCTTTCATAACTCGCAAGCGAAAATTAGAAAAAAATAAATAGTTTCAAGACGATTGGGAGGTTAGCTATTATGTCGTGAAAAACAAGCATGAATCAGTAATTGTTTGATTTGTGAGGAAAATTTTGTATTTAAAAATACTAACAAACGGGAATCTTCAATGGCACGTTTCCTTGAAGACCTCTTTCAAGAGGGGATAAATAGGATTTTGTTGAATAATCTTTACAACAGCAACAAAGTGTTTTGTCAGTGGTAATATCACAGAGGTAACAAAGACATATATTCTATGAAGTTTACTTATTAAATATGGAAACCGCTTTACTGATGCCAGAAATTGTTTGAAGAAGTGTTTTTAAAATTGTCGACTATTCGGAACCGATTAAGATCAATTTTGCTTTTTAGTGTTGATTAGGTACAATTGATATTTTTCTATTTGAAATGGGTTTGAAGACATTATAGCAACAACAGTGTAAATACAATGTTATGGGTGAACTAATTAATAACTATCTTTCATAACTCGCTTTGAAAAATAGCAAAAATAAATAGTTTCAATAGCATTGGGTATTAGCTATTATGTCGTGAAAACAAGCATGAATCAGTAATTGTTTTGATTTAGAGGAAAATTTTGTATTTAAAATACCATATACTTAAACTGGAATCTTAATATTTGCATTTTTCCTTGAGACCTCTTCAAGAGGGATAAATAGGCTTTCTGACATAATTTTTACAACAGACTAACAAAGTGTTTTTGATCAGTGAGTAATATCACAGAGCTAACAAAGACATACTTATCCTATGTGAAGAGATTGTTACATATTAGTAATTATTGCCTTTACATGTCAGAAATTGTGGAGTAGTGTTTCTAAATGCTTCTAATTTAGTGTTAGTGACAAAAATATAAATATTCAAAATTATAATAAAAAGCGAAACAGGAGTTATAATATTTTGATCAATTTTCCACATTTTAAAATTCTAATGTTATCTTGGTCTTAAAGCATTCCCCCCTCTCCATTTATCTTCATGTTGCGGCCCGCGTGAAATAGCTGACATATGTATGCGGCCCAGCATAAAAAAGGGTTGAGTACCCCTGCTCTAAAGTGTCGATGGAAGCCGAGTGGTCATGGTCACGAATTCGTTTTGGCCGTGGTTGTGAATTGTGGGTTCAAAACCTGGTGCCACTGAAGACCCGTTTTGTGGAAGGGGGATCCATTCTAAATCTGCCGGAGTTCAAAGAGTCTTCCAGTTGGCGTGGATCTTATTTTTTAATGTTTTTATTTTATAGCCCACACACTTAAGATTCCAAAAACACTCTATTTTTGTTTCTACGATATTTAGAAGCAAAGTCTTAGCATAATTAGTAAACCGGAAATGGAGTTACAAAACCGGATTAGAGATCTACACAAAATATTTTTAAGATATTTAATTGAAATTTTCAGAACATGTTTTATTTAGTTCCATCTCTGTTAAAAGATCTGTGTTATCTGTTCCATCTGTGTTAATCTGTCAGAACTAAACCTTGTTCATGACCTTAGAGTTGTCGAGAGACGGATTGATCTTGAATGGTTCCATTTGAAAAAAAATGATGAATATTACTTAAAATCATCGCTATAGAATACAACATAATAAAAGAAAGTGTTTACCCATACATACTTTATCAGTTATAAAGTTTGCCCTCACTTTCGACTTAGATATATTTTAAAGCTACTTATCTGAAAGATAAATAAGAGATGCTTCCTGGTACCCTTGTCTGTAAAGGTATTTTGGGTTCTTATTTGTCCTTCGGGTATTTAATCTTTTTCTTATTGTAGAGTATCTGGAATTTAAAGTTCATGACGAGTAACTGTTTTTCATATTATCTTTGCGCCTGAAAGTACGAATCGAGGATGATGCTTAAAGTATGTTGTATTTATTTTTTAAAATTGATGCCGTCTTACAATGGAATATATTCAGAGAATGTTTTTCATAAATTACAAATATTGGAATTTACCTTTTTTCAAAATATAACTGCTCTTATTTCAAAAAGTAGTTTTATTTGACAAAGACATTTGTTACATCTGAATAGAGTTATACAAAATAAATAAATGACTGAATTATGATGGCACAATGAGAAGAAATGTACTGCAAAAGTTTCTGCATTTCATGTAGTTTTCGTACTAGAGCTCTCTGCATTGCATTACTGATAAGGAAATAAGAGCTTGGTGGCTATTATCAGTTTCCAAACATTGCATTATATATAATTCTAAAATAACGTTTTATGTATAGATTTTTTTTATTTTCTAATTAACTAATAGGTATATACAATATTATAATATCAATATTATATATTTTATTAGGTATTATGTCTAAAAGGAAGTGTGTGTGATGTTTGATATTGTATAGCCATACATAATACGATTAAGAGTAGTTTGAAATTAATTTTAATTTCAATATTTAGTAATGAATTAAATTCCTCTGTTTAAAATGTCTAGAATTCTCATCATTCGTTCCTTTAATATACCTATATAAACTGAACTGAAAAATACGTAAGTGATATGAAAGTATCTAGAATCACGTTATTAACCCTCTAAGCGGTCTGCACTTAAAGTCTTGCCATTCTGGAGATGCATCAAAAATGCACCGCACATATTTTTTTGCTTTCAGGTGGGGTTCTCAAAAGCGGTTGAGCCGTATTTTTAAGAATGCGGCTCGGCTGCTTATGGGAATCTTGATGAAGGCAGAAAAAGCATCTCTGGAATGGCGGAATTTTACGTGCAGATAGCTTGGAGGGTTAAATAAATTTAGGAATTAATTTAAGGGATGAATAATCATATTGAATTCCCTTTTTTTTTACAGTGTTCACGAATTTATCTACTTGTTGATTCATTTTATCTTTTCCTTTCCCTCATGTTTCAATTATAAAGAGTTTGTTGTTGTGCTAATGCCACTTGATTGGCAAATACCAAATCGAAGTCCACAATATTCTTCATTGCCAAGTGCTATGTTATACTCCTGTCGTTAGCCGTAGCTTCGAGCACCATGAAGGAGACAGTACGATTTAACTTGTATCCACCCCAATTTTGAGGGAGATTACCCTGGGGATTATTCAAAGGCCTCTCATTTTTCTTCCCCTTCCACTAACCTCACGAGGGGTCTTCACCCCCATGTCGCCAATAAACTATACATTTACAAACATCCATGCCTTCTCCGGGATTCGAACCCAGGCCCTATGGCACAACAGTCAGCGTTACTAACCACTATACTGGTGGGAGACATTATAAAGAGTATTCATTGTTCCATCTTTTATATATATTGATTTTCCCTGAGGTAATTTTTTTCTCCTACAAAGGAATTTTTGTTTGTGTCATTCGAAACTTATCTAGAGTGAAATCTTATAACTAGACGAAGGTAATCAATTTTTTTAAAAGAAAGTTTAAGACATAAAAAATGGATTTGTTCTAAGAGTATTAATTATTAAAATTTTCTTGATTTTATTCTCAACATTATCCGAAAGACTTGTTGCGCTTTGGAAGGTTGCAGGCTACCATGAAACGTGCTTCTGTAGCCCTAGTTTGAAGTGTTGATTGCTCTGTACAGGATGCTTGTTGTTTTTTCTACTTTTTCACTCACTCCGAAGTTTTAATTTTGTGTTCTTGTAAAAGTTTACAACCAAATTCACACACTGTTTTGTGCTGTTGTCCTTCAGATTGATTCTTTTTAGATACGACTATCATGTCATAACACTATAAACACACTACTTTATTCCATGTATTTCCAACGAAATATTTGTCAACTCTTAATTAAACATACGACATTCACCATCAGTTTTTAAATTTTATTTTTAGGTTCACGGTTTGACTCAAGTAGGAAATTTATATATCTGACAAAATTGAAATTAACTAAAACATCCTGATACGCACTGCTCATAGCATCTACACTGCGCTTGCGTATTGGCACTTAGGTCATAAAAAACACTTAGCATGCTGAATTGGCCCGTAGATTTGCATTTATTCTTCTCTGGTTCAAACAACTCTGCAAGTAATTCTTTAAAAATCGGGTTTTGTAATGAGAAATTCCTTTTTCTACAAGTTAATATTAATAATTCTATTAAAGGGGGATTTTGTTCTCCTTGAGCCATTAATATTGATTAGAATTCTCACCAGCTGTAATGAGAATTGCAAAATTTATGAAGAATGTCCTCCTTTTTTTTTTTTTCTACGATTGTACAATCATTATTGCTTATATCTTCAGCATTAATACTTTTTATCATCGATTATGCAAAGAACAAAACATAAGAGCACTTTTTAATTAAAAAAGACCTATGCTCTTGCATTAATGCACGACACTCAGATGTAACGCAGTCTAATTCAGGGGTACTCGACCTTTTTTTTCCCCGCCGGGCCACACACTTAAAACAAATATTTCACGCGGGCCGCAACATTACATGACCAAGGTCAATATTAGACATTTAAAATGTGGAAAATTGATCAAAATATTTAAACTCATTTTTGTCTTCTGATACTATATTAATCTCTATCAAACGCACGTACAAAAAATATTTCGCCTTTTTTACTGAGTTATGGGGTAGTTTCGATTTCCTTTCACATCCATGACCCAGCCCCTAGTTTAAATTCTACTGTCATAGAAACAAAGCTGCCATGCCGCTTGAAATTTGAATTCTGTCTTTAGACAAAGCCTCTCAAATTTTTATTTCAAGTATTAATTTATCAAGTGCAAAATGGCAGCAAAAGGGTTTTAATTGAATTCCAGACTGAAAAATCGGTATTATTTGTTTATAATTAAAGATCAGTTTCACCTATAAAATAGTCACTACTCTCCAATTCAGTTCCAGTGGCCGCGGTAGCCGAGTGGTATAGGTATCGGACCGTGGCTTGCCTTGTCACGAGTTCGAGCCCAGTACCACTAAAGACCCGCGCTTGTAGGGCAGCGATGCACGTTAAATCTGTCGAGAGCTGAAACGTCCTCCCGTTGGTGTGGTGTGGTAGTTAGGAGAGGGGGGTGCCAGCTCAGGTGTCGTCCACGTCACTTGACCATGGTTCAAAATTACGTGGTCCGTCGCCAAAAGCCCTCGTGTAGCTGAACAGTGCGACATTAATATTCAATCAATCAATCCAATTCAGTTTCATGCCTCACTGTTATTTGTTATTACTAACCATTACAGTTACAAATAGAAAAAAAATCTAGCAATCCATAGACGTACGACATTGACAGCAGAATTGCGATATTTTATTGTTTCATTGGTAGAATTTGTGGCAAAATTTTTAATACGGTGTTCTTAAATAACTGAATTTTTTTAGTATAATGGGCCATGACCGGGCCACTCAGAAAAGCTCAGTGGACCGCAGGTTGAGAATTGCTGGTCTAACTTATAAATCGGCGTTCTAGAAATATTCGATGAAGGCATTACTTGCCATTTCTTAAATTTAAACATTTGCGTAACATTAAGAAAAACAAGAAGACATGTGGAAGAAATAGAACACGAAAATGAAAAAAAAAATATATTAAAATATGTTCTTCTTTATATCATTATTAAGTTAGGATATCAATATTGGAAGACTAATCTCTGAAAGAAGAAAAAAATATTCTCGGTCTGTGTTCCATTTATTTATAAGATACAAAAACAACTGAAGAGTTGTTTATACTCACTTAAGATATCCGACTACGTTCGGAACCATGTTTTTCAAAAGTATATTAATGAATAATTGTTTTGATATTTAATGTCACTTGAATTAGAATATGCATATTAAATTGCTTTACCATTATTATAAGAAAAATAATTTAAGTATTTTTTTGGCAAAAAATGAAGAACGATTATTTTCAAAACAATCTCCTTTAATTAAAAATGCTTCTGTAATAATGTTTTGTCCATATATAGCTAAGACTTATGAGATTCTGTACTAATTTTTGAAATATATTTTTTAGAAGTGGATTTATATATATATTATTACATCAGACAAAAGAAATTTTAACGAAAAAACGCTTGTTTTTGTGTCAATAGACAGTAATTCTAAAAGTAATGTTAATTTTATTAGAATCCTTGTTAAGACACTGTAGCGAAATCTTCGGATAATATTTTACTTATATATAGCTATTATTATAGAAACAATTTTCTTAAAAGTAAAATGTATCATACACATTTTCTTCCTTTCTTACTTAAAACATGCATTTAAATAATTTTTATAGAAATATTCTTAAAATAATTTCATATAAATATTCTGATTCATCCGACTCTAAATATCGAAAAAAACTATTCATTTATACGCTTTTCAAAATCATGGTTCCCAACGCAGTTGTCTTAACCCCGTAACTGGTTTGCCCGTACACTGTATAAGTACTGATTATTTCTTCCTTCTATCTTTAATTTTTATGGTGAGATTTTTAATATTAAGGTTTTTAAGAGATTCATTTTTTATCCATGGTGCTAAAATATTTCTCATCCGGGATTTTCTTTGTGGTCAACCTCTGACAATAAAGTTAGGTGAATAGTCCTGTAACGTTAACGTAGATGAAATAATAACGAAATTTACCTTACTGTCCGAAATAGTCAACTCTTATAACTATGCATCGCTGTGATCTGCTGTACATGTCCATGAAACTTTGTAAAAAGTCTTCTTTTCGGATGGAGTTCAAAAGGCTCGAACATTTTGTTGGATCTTAGGAATATCATCAATATTTTTTATTTTCTAATGGCAGATTATGAACAGTTATTACAGAGTTCATCAATCTACCAAGTACATCACCGAAGACTGGTATCTCCTTTTTTAGTGCGGCGCCATAGTGGCGGATACCAATCGTCCAGTTTCCTTCCTGGAGGGAGGCACCTGAGCTCTGACGATTGAACCTGTACTAGGATTTAATTTTGCCTATTGCACTTCCTAGGGATCTTTTACATGCCGTGTAATTATACGGCATGGTCTCTGTCGATTTTCTTCATCATGAAAATCCATCGACTTGGGCCGGGGTCGAACCCGCAACCTTGGGTACAGAAGGCCAGCGACAAACCAACCACGCCACCCAGCCGACGTATCGTCAATATCGATAACATGTTTTTCTCATCCCTAAATTCTGGGTACCGATTCGTCGCACGGATTAACGGTTTCAATCTGCCGTTCATCAGCTATCACGTGACAGTTATTTGACGATCTTTATTAATTTCCATACTTTCTCAATGTTTTCGTCACTGATGGAGGTCGCCAGTCTTCTGCTACGTAGGTTGTCAGAAACAATTTCCCTGCTTTTCGAAAAACGAGCGAACCACTCGTACACACACTGCATGACAGTGTTTGATCTTCCTAAACATGTACCAGCATCGCAGAAGTTTCTTTTGCTGACTTGCAAAGCTTAAAACTTTAAATTGATCTTTTGTTCCTTCATTTTCCTGTCCTCAATTAAGAACCAATGTACTAAACGAGCACTTTGTAAAACGAGTCATACACGGAACACAAACGACTCTCAACTGAACAACGGTAGGGGCAGATGGCCAATACCTGCCACTATGCATGTGCAGCGTTTTATTTCGCCAGTGTTTCCTGATCGGCCGTTCTGATTTCATTCACCGAACTTTATTGTCAGAGGTTGTATATGCACACTCGCACAAAATCCTCAACTGTTTAAAAAAGAAGTACGAACATGAAATTTTTTTTTGTTGTAAATATGAAAGAAATTCTTTTAATATATATGAAACTTTCTTCACAGCATACAGAGTGTGTTAACAAAAAGCTAGCATTTAAGGTTTTTTGTGTTCCACAATTATGAAATAAAAAATAGTGTAAAACTGTAAACTTGAAAATTGAAGTAAAATTCTTCCATTTTAGCATTCTGTGAAATATTAGTTATACGAAGTAAAAATTTATTATTAGTTAAATGAAATACAAAATGTGCCTTTTTGGAACATTTTGGTAAAAAGACCACTTAAAGGGGTTAAATGTTATCAGTTAATCAATCTCTAAGCGATTTTCATTATTAAGAATAAAATCATAGAAACAGATTCCGATACGTTTTAAACGTTAAAAATTTCCTAATAAGAGCAAAATTTATAAAAACTGTATACGTAAAAAACAACTAATGTAACATTGCAGAATCAACTAATGCCGCTAAATGAAAAGGACGGCTTTGTCGTTTATTCTTGCATGAGAAACTAAAAGAAGGAAACGCACAATTTGATGCATAAACCCACCACAAAAGATTTTAAAGCTGGAGAGAAAAAATTGGAATTATTCCAGAACCTCAACATTTCTGTGTCTCTGAATTCTAGCGAATCATACATTCCCTCCATGTTTATTCCTGCGAAGTAATTTACGTTAATATCGGTCTTTTAAAGTGGCATCTTACACAAATTAACTAAAGGGGGAAAACCATCCTTTCTCGCTTTGTCTTGGCGAGCCATTATGCAAATGCTGATGATTGCTTTCATTAGCATTGTACTCCGAGTAATTAAGCAGATACGCAGAATGAAAAATTGGACTTCTTTTCTCTTTTTTTCTCCTCCTCATAAACTTTTTTGGCTTTTAAAATTAAGCTGCCTTCCTTTTAAGTTCAGGTAATTTTGGTAAATCCCTTTTCAATGTTAATTTTTATACTAGTTGGTTAAATGTGGTATTTTTTGATCAAGATATTTCAGAAAGATAAATTAGGTTAAGCTCGGCTTTGTGTAATTGTGAGAGGTAAATTTATACAAAAGAATTGTCTTGATTCTTTGTTTTTCTTTATAATGTGTTTAAGGTATCCGACTACGTTCGGAACCGGGATTTTAAAAAAGCGCATAATTGGATAATTTTCATGATATTTAGTGTCACTTAGATTAGAATACATGTATAAAATTGTTTTAAGGACATTTTGGCAAAAAAAATTTATTTGAATACAATATTTCGGCAACAAATTAACAGAATAACCTTTTTTTCAAAATGTTCTCCTTTTGTGAAAAATGCTTCTATTTTAATAATTTGCCTGTATATAGCTCTGACCTCTGTACGGAGGCTCAACTATGATTTTTGAAAAATTCACATTATTTTCAGAGTTACAACAAATTGAAATAACAATCGGGGTTTTTTCTTAAAATTTCCCCCCTCTGTTGTCGTAAAACATGGATAAACCCGTTCTTAAGTTATATATTTCAAAAATTCTAGTTGAGCCTCTGTACAGAGGTCTGAGCTATAGACAGGCATAATATTATAATAGAAGCATTTTTCACAAAAGCAGAATATTTTAAATGTGGGTCATTCTAGATTCATTTTTTGTCAAAATATTGTACTTAAATAATTTTTTATTGTAATACTTCTCTTAAAACAATTTTATATACATTTTCTAATTTAAGTGAGACTAAATATCATAAATATAATCCATTTATACGCTTTTGCAAAATCACGGTTCCGAACGCGTAGTCGGATAACCTTAACTTTCTTTAAATACGAATTATATGTGGAATAATACATATTTGATAAAGTTTATTCACTGTAATTTCGGAAAAGCGTATAAATGAATTTTTTTTCAATTCCTACTATTAGTTCACTCGTTCCTTATATATATATGTATATATATATCAGTACAAATTTTCAATCGTTAATAAAATATTTTTTATTCATTCAAGTTCAAATACATTTTTTCAAACTTGTAGTGGATGACACTTGATGTTAATACAGTTTTTCAAATATTAATTCAATTATTAAATTAAAAAATGATTAAATAGTAATAAACAAAAATAATAGTTCAACAGCATATATAGAAAGGAAAAATTGATCGTTGTGTACTTGTAGCGCAATGAATAGCGCATTGGACTTGTAATCCAAAGGTCGTGGTTTCGAATCCCACAAGAGTGGCCTAATTTACGAGAATATTATTTCTTTTTTACTATACTATTTTATTAGTATAATTGAATTTAATGAATGAATAAATAGTAAACAATAATTGTGTCCAACACCCTATATAGGAAGGAAAATGGCAAGAAAAATCGCTTTCTATTTTATCACTTAATATTGTGATTTAATCATATGTATATACATATTTATATTAATTGTAACTATTTAATGAAAATTAACTAAAATAAAATTTTTCCTTGTTGATCTTAGTAGTAATTGACTTAATTTTTTTATATTACTTGTTATATATTTAGTATCACTTGAATTAGAATATACATATAAAAATTTTTCGATCAGTATTATGACAAGAAAAATGATTTGAGCGCAATTTTTTTGAAAAAAAATAAAAAGGAAGGACATGTTTTTAAAACATTCCCCTTTTATGAAAAAGTGCTTATTATTTTGCCAATTATTTATTATTTTGCCAATATGCAGCTGGATTTCAATACCGAAACTAAACTAGATATTTGAAAAAGTCACATTATTTTTAGACTTACGGTCAATTAAAACAACCGGTGTTTGCTTAAAAATTTCTCGGCTCTGGTATAATAAAATATAAATATATCGACTTCTAAATTAAATATTAAATATTCTCAAACAATTTAATATATGTATGTTTTAATTCAACTGACACTAAATATCAAAAAATAATTATCCATTTATACGCTTTTTCAAAGTTATGGTTCATAATGTAGTCATTCAGGGTAGGGTGCTAAAAAGCATAACAAAATTTAATATTAAAGATTAAACTAAAGATTTTCAAAAGTATCCATACTATTAAAATTTAAAATAAAAATTGAATGGAAATTTCTTTTTAAGAAATTAAACATATCAAATTTGGCAAGTGAAGGGTATTACTAAAAATTATTTCTAAAAATTACTAAAAATTACTATTACTAAAAAAAATATATTGAAATTAAACTTAAAATTATTATTACTAACTAATTAATTATTATTAACTTAAAATTATTATTACTAAAAATTATTTATAATTTAGTATGATTTTAATATATTATTAAATGTTTAAAATGTTTGTCTTAACAGAAGACATTACACAACTAAATGAGTTGAAAGGTTTTGTTACTTCATTGTGTTTAAATAAATGTAATGTCTTAAGAAAAGCCTTATATGTATAAATCTATACCAAAAATTTCATGTAAATATATCCCTTATTCATCGAAAAGAATGTATAATATTCAAGTATTAAATCACAATATTTATATCTAAACATTCAGAATTCTTATTTGATAAACATACTTCCTGCATCCTGATATTTAAGAAATTTTTCTTTCTCAATATTGCTGGTTTCAGGAACCAAGAACTTATATATTTCTTTGTTGGTTTTATCCCATTCTTTGTTGATTGCTGTTTGCTTATTCTGTATATCATCAAGGACTTGCCTTCTTTAATAAAAACAATATTTGCTCCAGTTATCTTTCAATCATACCATGGAAGAGTATATCTTTGTTGTATACAGATGATGCGCGCTCCCCAGATACTTTAGTAATCTTTCTCCATTTTCTATTTTATTGTATGACATTTCATTTCCCTTTTCTCTTTCATGCACAGTTTATAGTTATGGCATAGAATTATCTTGCCTTAGAGCAAGAGTAGTCAATGGTTTTGGCTTGAGGGTCAAACCGGGATATCGGAAGACCCACACCTTTTTAAAATGATTGCATTCGTTCGTTGATTTTGCTTTCCAGAAAAGGTATAAATTGTACCATAAAAATCAATAAATAAAAGTTAAATAAAATATAGTGGCAGTTTTATTCAATTTATTTATTGTCTAATTACATATCTGTAGCTATAGACACAAATAATTTTAGAATCAATTTAATGAGACAAATGTATCCTGTCACAATTTTCTACAACTCTTTTTAAATCGGGAGGGAGTTTGGTTGTTGAAATTCTTATCACAGTCTGCTAGTTTGTTAGCCGACTTTCATCTAAATTTACTCTTGTTCATCTTCGTGCAAGAAAAACTTTCCTTCTCTCCCGAGTGGCTCGACAGCCCAGGGTGGTCCTTGGTCTTCTCAAGAAACCTTTTTCATGCCAGCCTTAGTCTTCTCCAGTTTTCTATTCTCAAAACTGGGAGATCATTTCTAGGCCATCAATCCATCTAAGATTTGGCCTGCCCTTTCTTTGTGTGCCAATTGGTTGAGCATTGAAGACTGTTTTAGTGGTGTGGTCTTCGTTCCTTCTGACAACGTGATCTGCCCATTTAGTTCGTTGTATTTTAATGAAGTTAACAATCTCACATTCATATGATTTGATAGAACTCGAAATTGGATCTCCTTTGCCACGTTCCATTTTCTTGAATTCCTCCAAAAATGAATCTTAAAAACTTCCTTTCGTAGATACTTATCATGTTCTCATCTGTTCGAAACATGGACCAAGTTTCTCATGCATAAGTTAGTACTGATTTTAAAAGAAAACCCCTTTGTTTTTCTTTTTGATTAAGTAAGAAAAACTTTAATCACTAATATATTTGACCCAAACACAAAGAATATTTTTTTTCTATTTAATTTTCTGACTGTTTTGACGGGTCGCTTGTTGCCCACGAACAGCTATATGCTTACTTCTGCATTAGAGTTAAAATATAGATCAATGGACCCATTTTTTCAGTAATTTAACTAAAGGCCACATAAGGTTATTGCACCAATAACATCAACGGGCTATTTTGCATAATTGCGATGCCTGAGCTATTGCACATTTTTTTGACTTTACGTGAAATGATGAATTTGTTTTAGAAGTTACGAGAATATTTTGTTTTGGGTAGCATTAAATGTTTCGGCATCCCCCCTCAAATGGATTTGTATGTGTGACAAGAAAAACTTCGCCCTTCTAATATTTGTATTTGTTTAAAAAAAATGCGTGGAATGTTGCATGAAGTTACAAATAATTATGAATTGTTACGAATAAAAATTTAAAAATAATTTTTAACATTTGGTGGAATGCTTTAAGATATAAAAAAAAATATTGAATTAAAGTTAGATTTATTTTTACTTTTTGTTGTGCTAATAAACTATGCTAAGCATCCACATAAAAACACTCGAAAGTAGTGTTTTCAATCATCTGCGTGGAATTGAATTGGAATGTTATCACAGTATTACTAAACATTTAACAAATTATGTTTACTTATTAATTTATTATACTAACCATCATTACAAGAGTGTTTATTATATATTTTGGTAGAAATAATGAAACAAGTTCTGCAAACAGTATTGAATTCGCTAGATTGTTTCCAAAAGAAATTAACTGAATCTTTATTCCAAAGTACTTTTAATCATCCAATAACTTTAATCGTAACTTTGAAAATGTGAATTTTTCAAAAATAGTAGTTCAGGTTGTGTAGAGAAGTCTTAGCTATATTTAGGCAAAATGGTATTATTACAGAAGTATTTTTCATAAAAGAAGAATGTTTTGAAATGCCATTCTTTCTTCATTTTTTTTTCGATAAAATTGAACCTAAATATTTTTTTATTGTAATACTTTATTTAAAAAACAATTTTTGATGTACACCACCCAGTTCTTTTTTTACACGATTTTGAAATAACACAGAACACGAATTTAGCGAATTTTATTTTTACACAAATTTTTTGTTTTAGCAGGAATTCTGAAAAAATTTGGGGCTAAGGAAAAAATCGTCCTTTGGATGAGGACAATTTTATCGAGTTAATGACAGTTTATACTTATAAAGAAGTCGATACTGGTAAATTTGGTGAAATTAAGCTATCAACAGCCGATTTTAATTCGCAAAGGCATGGAATTTACAACAAGTATGGAACAATAATATTTTCTTACTCATGATCCTAACATAGAGCGTGCATTAAAATTTCAACGCAATCTCTTGTGTTGCAGAATATCAAGAATTATATAATCAAATGAGTAATCAAAAAGACAGCTGCTAATAAAACTTTGTAACAGTTAAAAAACAAAAAACTAACAGATGCGGTTAATAACAAACGAAATTCTTCATTTGAATCAAAATCTCCAGTTGTGCTAAAAATATCCGACACATCTTCAGATGATAGCATTTTTGATCCAGTTTGTATTTTTAATTAATTTTTGTAACAAAAATGAGTTGTTTTTGTTTTATAAATGTATAACGTGGGTTTTATTACTGTTTTTTGCACATTCTTTTGGGGAAAGATTAATCTTAAACGATTTTTTAAAATTGTGAATCACATCTCCAAATTTACCATACATCAAATGCATTTTTTTACACATTTTTTTTCCACGATTTTCTGAGGAACATATCTACAAAAAAAAGAGTTAAGTTTATGTCCTAATTCAGGTGACATTAAATATAAGAAAAATATTCACACACATCTGTACGCTTTTTTCAAAATCACAGTTCCAAATCCAATCAGATACCTTAATTGTTAAACATCATCATGGGCATTTTGGCTTGTTCAATATTTATAGCAATACATAATTTTTTTTTAATATTTTCTGTTATATGATTATCAAGAAATGAAAATAAAAAGGGTCATACGTGACTGTTCTCATTAAAAGTTTAATCCCCGTACTTTTATTACTCCGGAGGAAAAGCAGATTT
This sequence comes from Trichonephila inaurata madagascariensis, assembly GCA_019973955.1. NCBI lineage: Eukaryota > Metazoa > Arthropoda > Arachnida > Araneae > Nephilidae > Trichonephila > Trichonephila inaurata. The sequence goes on from BMAV01027620.1 coordinate 104,690, forward strand.
TACTTTTTCACTTAATGGCTATAAAGATTAATTATTCTCGTATCCTCTGAGCTATAAAGTGCTTTGTCTCATAAACAAAATGATGAGCCTCTGTCATCTTAATTAATTTACCTCCTCCTTGTTCAGGGAAGTAATCTTCATTAAGTACACTCGAATCTTCCACATTTTTCCGGGAATAAACAGCCCCTTGGATTCTAGAACTTTGGCGTGAATTGCTTTGTCCTCTATTACATTGATGATGGCTGCTCGCTGAAAATCGTTACCTATCGATTTTTTTTTTTTGCAATTTTATTAGTCGTTAGTACTTTTCTTTTTTTCTTTTTTTTTTTACTCGAGAAAAATTTCATTTTAATATAATTCGTGCCTTTCCAATTTGAGTCCTCTTTTCATATTATCAATGATGGATTTTTTCCTGTCTTCTTGTCTGCTTAATATTGAAATTAAAAGGCATGTATGCTCTATGTACGGATAAATTATGGATAGATCATATAAAAAATTTTGCACATAAAAGAACAAGTAATATAAAAAATATTTTTTTAAATCAATTTCTACTAAGAAACAACAAAGAAAATTTATTTTAGTTACTGTTTATCAAATAATATCAATTAATTTAAATATGTGTATACATATGACAGAATCACAATATTAAGTGGCAATTAATTTCTATTAATTATCATTTAAGTATCGTATTGTCATCCAAAACACTCGTGTATGTAAAATTTCAATTCAACTGAATAATTTATTTATTTATTTTTTTTCACGTTTTAAAGTTTTGACCAAGTCGCTAAAAATGAAACCAACCTGACTATATCTGTAATTCTTTAAATAATTAGTTTTAGTCAATTAATTATAATTAACTATAGCTAAATTGTAGTATTGCCTCCCCAAAACATAGTGTAGAGAAAATTTCATCTCAAATGAGGGCTTTAAAATGTGAGAAAAAAACATTTTAAAATTTTGATACAAGTTTCCAAAATGGTCGCTAAGTCTCCAAAAATGATGCCAACATGTCTGTATCTGTAATTCTTTGAATAATTAGTTTTAATCAATTAATTTTTATTAATTATAATTAAATTACCGTATTGCCATCTAAAATAATCGTGTATATAAAAGTTCAGCTCACAATTGAGCGCTTTAAAATGCATTTTATTAAACGATGAAAATTTGAACAAGATAAATATATAGACAGAGTGACCTAATAGTAAGAATTTAAAAAAGTAAAATTACCGTTATGATACTTTTTAAATATAAAATGGTTTATGAGATGAAAAATGCGAGATGATTGTATTAAATGAACTGATGCAGCTAATTGGTATAATGATTCATTATTACGCTTTATAATCTGATAAGCGTTTACAGAAATTATTCACTTATATACAGGGAGATTTTGAACTAGACTAACAAACCTTAGGTGTATAAAGGGTACACAGAGAACTTGGAATCACATAGAATTGCAGGGTCGCAAATGCCTTAGGCCGCTGTAACCTTGTGGTTATGGTTGTCGAGTCACGGTTTCGAGTCTTGGTGCCAATGAAAACTCGTGTTGTAGATGGGTTGATACACGTTAAATCTGTCTTGGCTCAAAGTTAGGAGATGGAGATCCCATCCTCGTCCTTAGCCGTGTTTCAGAATTACGAGGGTGTCGTCAATAACCCTCTTGTTGCTTCAGAGTAGGATGCTAATACTTACTGCTGAGATCGAATTTTATGTTCTTAAGGGGACACAGTACGATTCAATTGACAATAATCGGTCAAAAAAATCACATCTAATTTTTTTAGCTTAAATTATTTTTTATATACTTTTCTATACCCTCACAAAATTTGAAAGCTCTAGACCTAAAAAACGTAGAATTATGATAGCTTTAACGTTCATTTTTATTCACATCCCTATGGGAAATCAAAACTTTAAACTGCCTTATCTCGGAAAGATAAAAGAACTAGTTTGTCTTCATTTAAAATGCTAAGGCTTTTTTTCTATTGCGCCTAGTGCTTTGAATTTTTTTTACCTATTGCTAGTAGTACATGTAACAAAAGTTGGTATGCATTTTAGAATCAAAACAATACTTATTTTTTTGAAAAATAATTGAACCTTTAATTTTTTGAAATTTTCAAAAACATTCAAAAAAGAACCTTTTTTACGAATACCGTGTTACCCAAAAACCCATACCAACTTTTTTATACATAGTTTGACGTTTTTTGAAAATCAAATTTCATGCGTGTACGTAAATTTTGTAGGAGGAGAGTTTTTAAAAAACACCACAAATTTTAATTTTTTTTCAAAAATTAAACGGATAGCTTTTTTATGTTTTTTGAGCAAAAAAATCTGTTTTGATAGTATACACTTAGGATGCAACCAAAAAAATCTTCAAAATCCTTAACTTAAATATTTTCTTAAATCCCCTTAACTTTCAATAAATGCTGTATAGGTTTCGAAAAAAATTCTAAATTTTCAAAAGAAATATTTTTTATCCCATCATTAGACTCTTAACTAGAATTAAGACTTAAAATTTTCCATGGGCCCCTTGGGTTTTGGACTGATTACAGTGTTGTTACTTGAACAATTCACGGGAAGGTTCTGAATCTACTAACAAGACGTTGCTTAAGCTACTGATATGCACTCGAAATTCAAAATTATCCCGTAATATTGTGAATTACCAACTTAAGTGTAGGATTAATCACTGGTCCAATTTAAATTACACAATCTATCACCAATGCAGTTCGGGTTGCTCTATAGAAACGATCATTCAAACACAAGTAGCTATTTGGATGTAAATATATTTAGCCACTATTATGCCCTTATATTACTCTAATTTATTTTGAATAGGCATTAAATTTCGTATTGAATTAATGTCTCTGTTATGAATACATGATTAATATGGGCATGTATTAATAAATGGTTTTTAGATACAGTAGCGTAACGGGGAATATTAGGGCCCTCCTGAAAAGTCAGGTTTGGGACCCCAAGTCAAATCTTATTTGGTTGCTATTGACCAAGTCCAGAATTGTTCCCCTCCGTTATGCGGGGTCGCGGGGATATACGTTACGCCACTGTTTAGAAATGTACTTTTTGTATAAGTAACGGAATATTTTTGTAAATTACAAAAAATATGGCATTTCTTTTTTGATAAGCTGTTTAAAGCGATTTAGCGTTATGATAACTATGTATTTTGTCACCTGAAGTTGAAAAATAAAAGCGGATTTTAAATAAATAACATCTCATTTATTTTCGCGAGAAATTTTTATTTTAAGGCAGGGGTGTGCAAATAGTTGACCATGGACCATATGCTGCCTGCAAAGAGTTTTTTTGACGCCCACCAAGGCAGTCAGAAAACTAAGTAAACAGAAAATATTCTCTATACGAGTATTTGGGTCAATATATGTATTTTTGAACAAAGTTTTTTTTTCTCATGAAGATGAACAAGAGTAAATATAGATGCAAGTTGGCTGACATGAGAATTTCAATAAAAAATCTCTTTCCTTGTTTTAAAAAAGTTGTAGAAAATTGTGATAAAATGCATTTGTCTCTTTGAACTGATTCTAAAACTAAATGTGCTTGTAACTTTATTAATGCAATTGGCTCTATAAATCAAATGAAAAAAGCTGTCATTATTTTAACTTTTATTTATTGATTTTTATGGTACAATTTATACATTTTCTGAGATACAAAGTTAACTAATGAATGCAATCATTTTGAAAACGTGTAGTCTTGCGGTATCCTCCGCTGTCAATGTGTCCTTCTAGACCGGGGATGGGCTGTCTTTTCAATGGTACGGGCTACTTCTAACTTTTTCAAGGTGCTGCAGTCCACCCAGTCGTCAGTTGAAGGTATCCGACTACGTTCGGAACCGTGATTTTGCAAAACCGTGTAAATGGATAATATTTATGATATTTAGTGTCACTTAGATTATAATACATGTATACAATTGTTTTAAAGACATTATGACAAAAATAATTTTTTTAAATACAATATTTTGGCAAAAAATTAACTTAGAATAACCTTTTTTCCAAATGTTCTTTTTTGTAAAAATGCTTCTATTAGAATAATATTTGACCTGTATATAGCTCAGACCTCTGTACAGAGGCTCACCTAGAACTTTTGAAATGCAAAACCCTCGGAAGTGGGTTTTTATCATGTTTTACGAAAACAGAAGGAAAAATTTTAAAAAAAATACGCCGATAATTATTTCAAATGGTTGTAACTCTGAAAATAATTTGAATTTTTCAAAAATTATTGTTGACCTCTGACAGAGGTCTGAGCTATATAGGCAAAAAATTTAATAAATAAAGCATTTTTTATAAAAGGAGAACATTTGGAATAAAGGTTATTCTAAGTTAATTTTTTGCCAAAATATTGTTTTTAAATAGTTTTTTGTCATGTCTTTTAAAACAATTTTATACATGTATTCTAATGTAAGTGACACTATATATATCATGAAAATTATACATTTATGCGCTTTTTTAAAATCATGGTTCCGAACGTAGTCGGATACCTTAACTGTGGCATCGGTTCTCCACAAATACGTTTCTTTCAGCATGCACGTCTTAGGTTTCAGTAAAGGCGGTCCCTCCAAAATGTTTTGGTGATCTACGGTCGATTGGGATCAATTCAATGCCCATCCCTGCTCTAGACAAAACAGTTCCTCACTCCTCTTTTAAGATTATATTTCTTTCTTAAATTATTAAGGTTACAGTGGACAGAGTAAATTTTTTTTTAATTTGTTACAAACATGCTCCAAATTTTGATCCAAATTTTTTGATCCAAAAATTGAAAAAATGTATTTAAATTATAAACATATAAAAAAAAATTTGGTGAGAAAAAAAACTGAGTAGTTTTTAAAAAAATTTAAAAATTTTAACCCTCTCACTACGCATTCCGCTATTTTTACGGGCAAAACGTAGGCGTAAATCTACGCAGCGAGAGGATTAAAAAAATTTCGACGAGAATTTAAACATTTCAAAACGTTTCATGCGTTTTGATTTCTTTTTTAATTTCATATTTTCACCTGATTTAACTTTTTTAAGCAATTCTTTATAAATTTATGCATGCAATGTAATGTTATGTGATAATTTACAAAATATGGACAAAAGCAAATTTTTATGAGATTTTCAAGAATTTTAATGACTTGATACACATAAAAAAAACTTTAATTTCTTCTCTCACCCTATAATTATTACTACAATGCATCCAAGAAATTATAACTACACATTAGAAGAATACTTTCGGAAAGTTTTGTTATTAATCGGACAAAAATTGCAACGCATGGAACATTTTGAATTTTGGTTTCGAGGCAAATTTTTGATTTTCGGAAAGTGTTCAGTTCGACTTAGTGATATATTTTGTTTGGACTTAATTCGTCTTTAAACCCATTTGTTATGTATTTGAAATATTAAAAAACTTTTGTGTCTAATATTGTTTTTAACATTAAGTTATAGATAGTATATATATAATTATACACAATAATATCCGATATGTTATAATGAGCAACATAAAATTAAGCTCAGCGTTAAACAAAACGCACACAATGAAAGATAATATGAATGATATGTTACGAAAGATTACAGTTGTACAATGAGACATGTATTATGCTAAGCGATTACCAAAATGATGGACCAAGAACAATGATTTGAAGAATAGTCTTGCAAGAGACTCATAATAAATGTTGATGAATACTAGATGTTGGGTATATGCGGTGGAGGGGGAAAAAAACATTTTCAAATACGAGGCAGAACATCGTTTTACCTGATTATTTTTGCAAAAAGACGGTAATAAACTAGAAAATTTTGGGGTACCCAAAGGAAAGCTTTCATTCGAGTGATCTCGTATCTGAAATGGTTGATGGTGCCATGCTTGATTAAAGGAATTGATCTTAAGGGGTGATTGAAAATCCTTTTCTCAGTTTCGCTGCATTGCCGTGATAGATAGTGGTGGTATTTGTGTGCGGACTTACAATAATATTATTCAAGTATTATGTTTTGTTAATGCTCCTTGTGAAATCCGTGTTGAAAATTAGCTTGATACTATTATTATTTTCTAATATGCTAGAAGTTGTATAAATAGTTATAAATTGTAATTTTTGTTGGAACTCTATAATATGTTGTTTAAAAGCACTCTCTCCAAAATATTTCCTATATCCTTGATACAAAAGAATACATATTAATGCAATCTAATTCATTATTAAAATAAAGCATTCTCTAATGGTAGGCATTGTATGATGTAGAAATATTGTTTCAGTTTTGGTACCTTTTAAAACCCTGAGGGGTTTTTATGAACCAAAAGGTTTCGGGGCTGCAAAACCCCGTTGGGGAGATGTGAAAGCTTGGGGGGTGCCATCTCCTGCCTTGCCCTTGGCCCCGTTCCTTCATAATTAAAAGATCTGTTATCAATGGCACTCCTGTTGCTTCTTAGTGCGACATTACTGAACAATCAATCGCCACAGTCTGTGACATGTATGTAGATGTGTTTTGGCTATGACAGAGAACCAACTTGCTTTTCTAACTAGTTCCAACTGGTGCTCCAAAATTAACCAATAATATAAATTTTCATCAGATATTCATAAAATTTGTAGAGAAGAAGTTTATTACAATCATTACAATGAACACGCAGTTAAGTAGAAAAAAAGATGCGGGTTTCAGATACCGGGCGCATAGGCGATGGGGGTACGCAAAAAAATCTTGCGTGCAGCTTAAGAAAGGAAGAACGGAGACGCAATTAAAGACATTTTCTGCTGGTGCAAATGAGTATTTTCATGAAATATGGCTAGAAGAAGCCCCCTGGACGACTTTACACGTGGAAGGATCGGAAAGGGGTGAAGGAGGGGCGTAGTTTCCCTGACGAACAGAGTGAGTGATGTGATTATTGTGAAATCTGTCTCTTCCCTTGTCTTATGTCGCATTGAATGAATGCTAGATAGCTATTCGAATCATTTACGCTACTCGATGAGCTGCGTATTTCCTGAGCAATTTTTTAAACCACTCTTTCTTGGCGTTGCTTTTTTTTTTCCCTCAGTGTGTATATATTTATTTTACTTAAAATCAGTTTAATTTATTTATTCCGTTTTTGGACGGATGGGTCTAAAATTGTTTATCTAAATATATTCTTATTTTGGAAGATAAATGTCAAGTCACCAATTAAGAAAATGGATAAAAAAGTGGGGTTAAAATCATCTTATTGAAAGAGGGAAAATAGAACATTACAAAGTGTGACGTTTTCCCGCCACACAGCTGAAAGTCGGCTTCTTTTTTGTGAACAGAATAACCACATCTATGAACACGTGTACCTTTAAAATGTTGTGAGGTCTTGTTTTTGTTCATCACCCCGGAAACCTTTGATACTGTGAGAACCCCTCCGCTCACGAACCGGATGTAACTCTAGGATAAAATGGCCGACCGCTACTATCCCAAGACCCTAGAGAGGACAGGGAGAGGAGACGGTTTGAAAACTTTTCTGATAATGAATGTGACCTCTCCCTCACCATCATTAATTCGGGACTCTAATAATCTAAACAATATTTTAGTAACTACAATGTATATATTGTAATTAATAGCTGTGACGTAAATAAATCAAATATTTAAATTAATAAATATCACGCTACCGTTATTTTTCTCAAACGTCACAAAGGCATTATTGTCTACAGAATTTCCAAGCACACGACATTTTTTCAAAGTCGTAGACTGGGTAGTTGAGTTTTCAAGGCATATAGCCCATGATATTTCGGTCGAGTTGCGTGTTTTAGTCCTGATTCTCTTTGAAAGATCCGAGGCATAAAATGAGGTTGTCGAGGATTTTAAGACCCTATGTTGGCGTATTGTCAGATTTGCATTCCAACTTGATATCTACGTGTCATGAGTTCGAGCCTAAAGCCGCTGTAGACCCACCGTGTAGAGAGGCTGATGCACATTACACCTATCGAGGCTCCCTTTGGGGTGGTGTTGAAAATCAGAGAGAGGTACCAGCTCATATGTCGTCCTCGCCACTTGACCATGGTTCAATATTACGAGGTCTATCGGCAATAGCCCTCATGTTGTTTCATATATGAATCCCCTTGTTTTCCCCCTGGATGCTCATTGTTCGGAAAAACGTCATTTTATCACGAAAAGTTATTATATTTTGTTTTTAAAGGTATCAGACTACGCGAAATGGTTTTTTTAAAAAGCCTACAAACGAATATGTTTTAATATTTAGGCCTTTAAAAATTAGTGTATATAAAATTGTTTTAAAAATTTTATTAAAAAAAAATTTTTTGCGTAAAAATGAACATAGTATTTATTTTCAAAACATTCTTCTTTTAAAAAAAGTTTTATTATTATTATTATTTTTTTTTTTTTTTTTTTATTTTTTAAAATTTTTTTTCCCTTTTTGGTAGCTAAGATTTCCAGAGAGCCTGAACGGGGATTTTTAAAAAATTCACATTTTTTTTTCAAGTTACTACCAATTGAAAAAATTTCGGTGTTTTCCAAAAAGTTTTATTTTGATGTATTAAAAAATGGTAAACCATTCTAAGTTTTTTAGTTCAAAAAAACCTATATAGTTCAGACTCTGTACAGATGTTGGTTATATGGGCAAAAATATTATTATTATAGAAGCATTTTTCATGAAAAGGGGAAAAATTTTGAAAGTAAAAAAAATTTGTGTTTATTTTTTTCCTACCATTTAAATAATTTTTTTTTCATTAATATTTTAAAACAATTTTTAGTGTATTCTAATCTAAGGTCACTAAATATTAAAAAAAAATTTTGTTTGTGGGTTTTGAAAATCATGTTTCGAAGTAGTCGGACACCTTAAACCCGTGCCCGCAACCTTTTATCGCTGGGACCGGTCAACGTTTGATAATTTTACCGCGGCCCGCTGAGGGTGGGACACGTTATTGTTTATATTTTAGATTGTTTGATTTAACAATTTTAATTTAGTTACATAATAATATGCCTTCAGAAAAAAATATAGTTACACCAAAAATGAATAAAAGTGAATTAACGCGGAATATAAAAATGATTTCCGTGGAAAATTGCGTATACCGGGGAGAAATGCACCACTTTAAATAAAATGGCAATAGTTTTTTTCTTTAGGCGGCCCGGCACCATTTGATCCAACGGACCCCCCCGGGGGGGTTGGGGTCACGCCTTAAGCCAATTGAACAGTTTTTTCGGGGGGAAAAGGCAGGAAAGTCATAAGTTGGCCCCGTACCCTTTAAGACCCCCGGGGTGTAGAGCGGCGATGCACGTTAAACTGTCGAGAACTGAAACGTCCTCCCGTGGGTGGGTGGTAGTTAAGAAGGGGGCCAGCTCGGGTGTCGCGCGTCGCTTGACCATGGTTCAAAATTACGTGGTCGTCCCAAAAACCCCGTGTGCGAACGTGCAAATTAATATTCACTCACTCACCGTCAGGAGTGACTGATGCATGTTGAATCTACCATTTTTAAAAGCTTACACGCTGGCGAGTAAGAAATTTTTTAGTACATTCTCTAGAAAATAATATAAATATCACTTTCAAAAAATTTTATAGTAATACATTCATCGTATTTTGAGTTATCAGACTCACTGATAAATTTTGCATAGTTTTAATGTCCACTTCTGGTAGATTAAAGACACATTTCCGATTTTTCTAATTTTATCAAATTGGTTGTAACTTGGCCTCTAAGTAACATGGGGAACAAACCAAAGTATGGTTTTTTAAGCCAAAAGATGACTCAATTCTATAAAATTTTTAAAAAATATGTGTTTTGACCGAATTTAGTCATTTTATCGTGTTAGGAATCCTAAATAAGTTCTTGGTTCTTCCGAAAGTTATAAACATTCTTGAGTCTTTGTCTTAATCTTGCATTTTATATAATAGTATTTCTTCTGAAAGCTCAATGCAATGTATTTATTTTTGAAATAAATGATTATCACTACAAACGTTTACAATGCAAAAATATTTATCTAAATTTCAATGCATTTGTTTATATTATTTTCCATATCTATAAATAATACTATCCTATGAACTGGATACAACCGACTCTACGAAACCGAAGAAACCCACACACTTCTATTTCACATAACTGTCTTGAAAAGCAGATCTTCCCAAATGCACCCTCTTTTCTTACTTACCTTCCTCAGAGAGATACTATCCACCTATAAAAGGAATAAAAAGAACCTTTACCTTCGGGGCCTCAACCAGATCCTCAGATTCTTCTATTCTGAAATGTGTTCCGAAAGATTTTCCGTTTTCTGTTCTATTCATGACTCTTTTTGGATTGAGTTACTATTCCATTGGAAACCCTAAGTGCCCAATATATACTTTATTTCAGACCCCCCTTTTATTATTCTGGGGATAGGCTTGGTACCTAGGTTTGAGGAACTGTAGAATAGGGTTGTTCTCTAGCTTCCGTTGTTTTTTAAAGATATGTTTAACTTGATTTGTAATTTGCATTTAAATAGAAGCCGAAATGAAATTTTTGTTTAAAAAAACACGAACTTCACAAAAGCAAAAATTTTTGTGCGATTTGGGAACTTTGAGAAGAAGTTAAGGTAGATTCTTTGGGAAACCCTGATTTTGCAAAAGGTATATAAATGGATAATAAAATTTTTGTCACTTGATTAGAAAATGAAAAAAATTTTTTTTAAAAATAATTACAATAAAAAATTTTTTAAGAAATATTTTGACAAAAAAGAAATAGAATCATTTTCAAAAAATTTTCCTTTTTTACTTTTATTATAAAAATTTTGCCTGAAACCCGACCCTATCGAGTTTTAACTAGAATTTTTTAAATATATCACTTGAATGGTTTTTCCATGTTTTTCGACAGCAGAGGGGAAAAAATTTTAAGAAAAAAAAGCCGATAATTATATATTTCAATGGGTTGCAACTTTGAAAATAATGTGAATTTTTTTAAAAGTTTTTGAGCCTCTGAACAGGGGCAGCTTTAACAAAAATTTTTATAAAAAGTATTTTTTACAAAAAAGAAATTTTTAAAAAAGGGCATTCTAAGTTGATTTTTTTCCGAAAATTGCATTTTAATTTTTTGTCAATGTCCTCAACACAAAACAATTTTATGCATGTATTCTAATCTAAGTGACACTAAATATCATGAAAATTATCCATTTGTCTTTTTTTAAAATCACGGTTCCGAACGTAGTCGGATACCTTAAACTTTTCAACACGAATAAACAGTTAGGGACAGTTGAAAATGAACAGTTAGGAAACATTTTTGTTCTGTCTAATATAAAAATAAATGCTAATTAAATACTTTTTTTTTAATAAGGTTGCTTTTTTAGGCAGTTTAGCCTTTGCAGATACGGTAAGGGCCCAAATGAGAGAGCCATATCATGGTGGCACCATCTAGTGGAGGCCTCGCTTCCAAAGCTGGACGCTTGAATTTTAATTCAAGCTCTCGTCGGATTACCTTGATTTAATTTTTCCCAAAAAAACCAGGGGGAAAATTAAACAAGGAATCTTTTTACATGCCATAAGTCATAGCTGCGTGCCTAGATTTCGCACCCAAAAAATTATTCCACCCAACCAGGGTCGAAGCCGCAACCGTAGGCTTATGCTACCTTTAAGCCACAGGAGCCGACAAATTAAATACGGAAACAATTATTAATTGTTTATGTTCTAATATGATTTTTTTGTTCTCAACAACTCTTCTGAAATACTGTTGCTCCGGTAACGGAATAGTCATGATAGTTCCTCCCTTTTAAGGAAATTGGACGTCAGAATTACTTGCGGCAATTGGTATCGCTATATCAGGGATGGCGAACCATTGGCACGCATGCCACTAATGGCACATGGCACAATATTTCGGGCAAGCCACCGATCAAAACGATCAACCGCGATTGATTCTTCAATCAAAAATTTTTAGTGAGATTTTCTCAGTTCAAAGATTTATCAGAAACGCTCAGGTTTACTCTGTACCCTGATGGGATATCATTTTATAAATTGAATTTGCCTCAATTCGATTGGTTGGAAATTGAAGAATTTTAAATGCAACTTATTGATTTCTAATCTAGTTCAATATGTATTCGAAAATTTATTGAAACAAGGAAAAAGTTAGAATTGATTGAAACAGAAATATTAACAAGCAATATAAGTAAAAATGCCTGCAACGAAATCTATGTCTACGATTCATTATTTTTAGAGATGAATAACATTAAAGACTCGCTTAGAAACCACTTTGGCAAATGACTCTCCAATTCAGCATGCATTCTGCTAAAAGTAACATCTTACCCAATCAATATAATTTATTTGTTTTAAACTGCAACACAGAAATCACACTGATGTTACCTTATATAATTTGAATTACACGTTTAACTAAAACATTTACTACTACTATGAAATACAAAATGTATTTTTCTGTAGTAAATAAGTAGTTTTATATCGTTAGTATTTAGTTTTAGTTTTTTCCCAATAATCACAAGTCAAAATTATTTGACGGCACGTCTAGACCTCATTAAGCATTTCTTCAGAAAAAATGGCACGTTGATCCATAAAGGTTCACCCCCCCCTGGCCTATATGGTATTGCACTAAAAAGTGATACCTCCTCCTGGGGTATGTACTAGGTCTGCAATGGCAAAAATACCAGTCCACAGCCCCATTGGGGAAAAAAGAAATAGTAATTGTTGCAAACTTATACTCGGGTTGGCCCGTTGTGGGTTCGAATCCTAGATTTTCTACCCATTGTAATTTTGGGTCGATGTAGTTAATTCATAAACACCGTTTCTCTTTTCCTAGTGCCGCGGAAGATCTCCCGTATAGTACGTTCAATACATTGAGACTCAAAGTCCTAACGCTGGTGTGGTGTGAAAGCTTAAAGAATGGAGTGCCAACTCAGGTATCGTCCTCGTCAAATGACTGTGGTCCAAACTGACGCCGTTCTTTGCCTTTATTCATAGTTTAGCTTCAAAGTGTGACGCTAATATATAAAACAAGTATTATAAAAAAAATTAAATCAATTCCTACTTAGATCAACAAAGAAAAATTTTATTTTAGCTACTTTTTATTAAATAGTTACAATTAATATACATATGTATATACATATGACAGAATCGCAACATTAATGGTAATTGATTTTAAATTTTCTTAAAGTACAGGTTATCCAAAAAAAACGGATATAAAAATTTTAGTTCAACTGAATGCTTCCAAAAAGTGAGAAAAAAACCTTTTTAAGTTTTGACACAAGTCGCCAAAAGGGTCGCTAATCACCAAAAAAGATAACGTGGTGTATTTTGTAATTTTAAATAATTAGTTTTAATCAATTTTTTGTTATAATTAAATTACGTATTGTCATCCAAAATAAATTTAGCAAATTTGGGGAGCTTTAAAATGTTTTTTTCGACTGAAAATTTCATCAAGATAAATAAATATATAAAGAGTGTGAGCTAATAGTAGGAATTGAAAAAAAGCTAATCAAATCTGAAAAATATTGTATATTTTTATCTCAAAGCATAAAATATGTTACTGTTCATCTGTACGACACAGTGGTATTTTTGCATTAATATCCTGAGAAGCTTGAATAATTTCTTTTTCCTAGGCTAAAATTTGAATTGATCTAATTGAAGAGTCAAAATTGCTATTGACCATTAGCCTGTTTTAATATTCTATTTCTACCAAACTGGATTATAAAACAACTAAGATCAAAAACCCTAATTGGATCTCAAAATTCTTACGTTTCGTAAAATAAGTAATCATGACAATTGTGAGTTGTAGTCATTAATTATCGTAGTTCCGAATAAGTTCATTAGCTCGTTAGGTATCTATTTTTAGAGTTTAATCCTTACAATTCGGATTCAACTAATTTTTTTCAAATCGTTAATTACGAAGACGTTGGAAATCATTAGTATGGTTTGTGATGTTTTCTATAAGATGCAAATTTAACATAAAAGACAGTAAAACAAAATTTATTTTTTGCAATGAACAACTTTAGTCATTTAAGGGGCATTTTTCTTAAATGTAATATATATATATTGACTAAATATATTCAATTTAACCGTGACAATAATATAATAAGTGTACTTTTTCCTCTATATTTCTTTCAAATCTATCTCATTTTCTCTTATTTTTTCGATCTTTCACGTACTTTATTAGTCAATTCCCTACGAGGCGTTTTTCTGATGTTCTTAATACTTATGAACCTCTTTGGGAAAAAAATCATAATATAGATTGTGTGTAACATATGGTTTGTTATATAGCATTTATCCATTTTGGGTTTTGTTCCTACAAAATCCAAAAGAAATTCGAATATTGGAATTATTTTTCACAAATTCTGTTTCAGTTAATCAGCTATGGAAGCAATCATTATTTGTGAAATAATAAATGATTTCTCTTGGAGAATACATTGCAATTATAACTACCAAACAATTTACAGTATATATAATACATATAATTTTCTAAAAGATATTTTAGTTACTATTCTAAAAAATGATTCGATATGAATTTGCCGAATGACCAAAAACAACTGTATAAATTATTCTAAACCATTTTTGTAAACATATTGGGATTTATATTTGTTTTTCATCCTTGTTTATAATTATCTCAGTGGCTCGACAGACCATGAGGGCCAAGGCCTACTGTGCCCAACTCAGTATACGCGACCTTGGGCCCTGAGATGCATGAACAGATATTCCGCTCAGGTATAGTCAGCCTGACGCGAAACCCCCAGTTCTCAGTTTCCTTGTTTATAGGCGTAAAAATTATCCTCCTAGAAAAAAATTAACTAAACAAATCAATGATGCATGACAACTGGAAAAATGTTACTTATGTATTAAAATTTTAAATAATCGGTTTTTAATATTGTGTCAAAATAATATCGAAAGGCATGTTCATTAGCTGTGCTTATTTCAAAATAACGAAATCTTTCAACATTAAAATTTGTGCCGTAAAAACGCTTATTTAAGATACTGTTAATTTATCAAATAAATCAATATATAATAAAACGAAAGTAGAGCAGATAATTACTGTTAGCGATTATTTTATGTTTGTAATAAATGAGAACATGTTAATAAAATTTAATACCTAATAAATTCTTTCCATTGAAACTTAAGTATTCATAATTTATGTTCAAACATGCTTATTTTAATTGCGATATTATTTAACCCAGGAGAAGTAGTGCACACGATACTAAAGTTAGTGGTCGCGAGGAGTGACGTAGTCACACATTCTTTTTTTTTTATACTTATTTTAACTGCATACGATAAAAATCGTAATTGTAGTGAATAATTTAATTAAGATAAAGTATACTTACTTTTATGGACATGTCGATATTTCTCTGATAATTAGTGGGAGAAAAACCAATCAAGCTGAATTACAATATTTCAATAGTGTGCGACTTTAATAAAGGACATAAATCACAGAGACATTTTACGCTAACATTACAGGAATGTTTTGCGGGTAAAAACTATCATTTTGTGCAAGTTATTGTAGTTTTATTGTCCTTCGATGACCGATAAACTGTATATTGAACTTTTGCTTGCTTGTGTCATTTTGAAGGGCGCTGTGTGTCTTGTGGTACACTTGTGGCTGTATATTTTTTTCGATGGAGTTCTTTAGGAAGCATTTACAAAATCTTGCTTTGGACTCAAACATTTCACGTTCGCCGCTTCCCTAAAATTTATTTTACGATCATGATCAATATCCATCATTTAATCAGGTTCTTCACTAGATTGACCTATTTCTTTTTCTGAAGTTTCAACTTCGTCCAATAGAGATCGCAAATGCTCCCATTTCTTTGTTTTATTTTCTGCTAATTCATAATTAAAAATCATAATGAGTCGTAAAACACAACAATCAAAACCACTGAGACATTACATCTCAGATGGAAACATGTGCCTGTTCTGATCCGCGTAAGCTATTGGATTATCAAAAGATGAGAATTTGCGATTCTAACACAACTTTATTAAGAATAACTAAATTACTAATTCCTAAATAAAACTTTCTTTTAAAGATTGAGAATTCCAATTAAACTTTAAATTCAAGGTCAGATCACAGACAACCAGATCACTTTCTTAATTTTATATTTAATTAACTGTCTAATCAACTCCTATACAAAAATAACCTTTTTTAGAGTTACCTTCCTTCCAGGGTTAAGAAATTCTATTATGTTAATAGTAGGTAAAGACCGGTTTTTTTAATCCTTATTATAAAATGATGATGGGATCCTTCTTAAGCATAGGGCGTCAACATTTATTTCGAACAATTACACTAAAAAATTCAGGTTTGCCGTCCATCTCACCAAACCTTTATCCTTTAAAGAACCCATTTTATACAGTTCTGCTTCTTCTGGTATTGGGTTGGAAAAGTTTTGCCTTAATCGTGGCCGTCAAAAACTTAGGGGAGAGAAGAAAAGAGAGACGTCACACACTAATTTTTCAGGTGGAAAATGTTGCCTGTTCATAGAAAATATTTGGAACAAAAGTGGTTCCGTGGGGAACTCAGACACTCCAAGTGCTTTAAAATTGTAAAAAACGATTACTATTCCTAAAAAAGAAAGATATATGTGTGTGTCAAAGACATTTTAGTTCCTATGAAGACTTTCATATTAGAGGATACTGGCTATGGGCATTGGCGCACACAAGGGGGGAGGGGTCCTGGGGGTCCGGACCAACCCCCAAAGCCCTTGATTTTTTCCCTTATTGATTATAATTCTAAGTGTATAGTGCGTAAAATTTAATGTGTGAAGTATTTGTTATTAATGATTAATTTTATTAATTAATGCTAATTATTTATTCAATAATTAGTTTTTTACTGTGTTTTGTTTCCGAAAATCGACAAAATCAAAAGGAGCATGATACAAGAATAGTAAACTTTCGACCCGAACCCCCCCTTGTTCCTTTTTGCGCACGGCTATGGGGCATTAAAACAAACAAGGGTTTTTTCCAGAAAAAGATTTATCACCTGGGTGACTCTGTCCCCCAGGGCCCCACCCCCGGGTTAAATTCAAAAAAATTAAAATTTAAAATCCAAAGAAAAATACACTTATTTGGGCAAAACACATTGTCTTATCGAAAATGGAGCTCGTTGCCACTCGTCCAGTTTTAAAATAGAGATATTTTTTCCCCCTTTAAAGGAACTCAACTTTTGAATTAAAGTAGTCTTGGCACAATATCTGAATCTGAACCATAAATCTGTGCGACCAGTCCATTTGTACTCACTGAACTTTTATCGAGAAAGTAGGGAGGGGGGGAAGAGTAGAAGGAAAAAACATCTTTTCCAGTACGTTTCCTCTTTTCTGGCACAGAAGAAATCTGCCATTTCTTTCCAGCATCAGGGTTTTCCGGCGGAATTGTGATTTCGAGATGCAAAACAAAAAAAAAAAATTGTTCTATCTTTCGCAACATCTACTTGGCTTTTGAATTGAAGAACTAAATGTAAACTCTTAAATGGAATTGTTCTCAGGCGTTTTGGAGTGATGTTTTGATTGATCGAAAGTGAAGATTTCGTTTTTTTTGTTCCCTCTCTCCACATTTGCATAAAGTAGTATAAAATATCTTTGCATTTTTCCCACGGGGTAGAAGATATAATTTGAAAATGTAGTCTTTCTTGCGCTTTATAGGATATTTTTAGGAGTATGTTTGGAAGGAGATTGGTATATCGACATCATTTTTCAATTCCTACTATTAGTTCACTCTCTCCCTATATTTATTTATTCATTTATATGTATTGTTCAAATTTTCAGTCGCTAGTGATATACTTTCTATTCATCCATTCAAGTTCAAATACATATTTTAAACTTGTAGTGAATGACACTTGATGTTAAGACAGTTTCTTCAAATATTAATTCATTAATTAAAAAAATGAATAAATAGTAACAAACAAAAATAATAGTTCAACAGATAAAAAATGAAAATCCCCCGCTTTGTTCCCTGAGGCAATGGGTGGGGGTTTACCCTTTTAAACCAAAGTTCGGGTTTTGAATCTCACCGGGATGGCAATTTTGAGAATGTGATTTTTTTAATATCTTTTGATAGAAATTAAATTTAATTAAGAAAAAAGTTTACAAACAAAACGTCCACACCCTGTATAGAAAGGCAAATCGTTTTCCGTTTTGTCGCTTAATATTGTGATTCTGTCATATGTAATACTAATAAAAAGTGTACTATTTAATAAAAAAGTTATTAAAAAATTTAAAAAATTTTGTTGACCTAAATAGAAATTGAGTTGAAAATAAAATTTATATTACTTGTTATTTTTGAGTTTTTTACATAGATATTTTATGTGCTTTTGAATGTAATTTTTCATCAGAATGAAAATTCAATTTCAGTAAATTTTCTTATTTAATTGAACTTAAAATAATGCTGTGAAAAGAAACATACTATATTAACGTATTAATTTTTGTCTTTATTAGAACTTGAATTCAGCTTTGATTCTATTTTAATTTTTCCTAGTTATTCACAGTATAAGATTTTAGATTTGATCTTAGTCAGTGGGAAAAAACTAGCCCAAGATTTTGGATAAGACCGGTCACAATTATCGTTTCCAAATTATAAGAGTTTGGATAGAGGAACTTTGTGTGTATTTGTCAGTGGATTTCTTTCTTTCAATGTCGGGACGCATGCTAATGAAGTTGCTAAGGACTTAACAAGAATAGGTTGAGAACTGACTGTTTGTTTTCCCCTAAATGTCTTTTAAATCGATTCTTTGTACAAATATAAAAGGAGTTTGCCCAAAACCTCCTCCTCTTCATTCCCAAATTTAAAAAAATCCCCCAAAATTAGACATACGTTAGAAAATGAAATTAAATTTCCCTTCGGCGATGGTCAGATTTAGATGTGGGTATCTCCGCTGCATGAAATACATTGAGAGGGTGAGGACATTTCTGTCAAAATGAGGCATTCTGTTAAGAAAAGGAACATCCTTACAGCCGGCTGGGTGGTGTGGCTGGTTTGCCGCTAACCTTCTGCACGCAAGGTTACGGGTTCGACCCCGGCCCAAGTCGGTGTATTTTCGTGATGCAGAAATGACACCGGCCATGCCTTATGATTATTTGACATGTAAAAGATCCCGTTTTTGGGGGGTGTTTCGGCAAAATATTCCCAGGGGCTTCGTCAAAAGGGTTGGTGCCTCCCCCCGGGGGGGAAAAATGGGCTGGGTCCCCTGGTGATAGGTCAGCGGGCATGCCAGAGCGGTTTTCCACAAAGACCCGCCGTGTAGGGGGGAAAATGCACGTTAAATCTGTCGAGGCCGTCCTTCCGTTGGAGTGGTGTGGTAGTTAGGAGGGGGGGCCAGTCGGTGTCGTCCAGTCATTTACCATGGTTCAAATTACGTTCCGTCACCAAAACCTTTTTAGCTGAACAGTGCGACGTTAATATTCACTCACTCACTGGGGCGGAAACTGGGCGTCTAAATTACGTGCGGTAATTGGTATCGCCTATATGGTGCCGCGCTAAAAAGTGATACCAGCTCTTATGGGAATGTACTAGGTCTGCAAAGGTTAAAATACAAATGTGCAGCCCCAGAAGAAAAAAAAAATTTAAAATTCTTTGATGTGCTTCTTAACCAAGTATGCACTATTCTAGCTTATTATTGGTCAGACTGACAGAAACCTTAATTGTCCTTATGAGAAAAATCATGAACACTGAATTTTATGTATGATGTAATTCTTCCGATAAAATTTAGTTCAAAAAATCATGGAATGTTCCTTTAGATTAATTTAGTATTTATTAATACATTAATTTATCAATAACATTGATTTTACTTATTTAGCAAACAATTGAAAACGCCTAATAATGAGAATATAAGTCTGATATAAATGTGTTCGTGACATCTATTCCGTGTTTTTAATTTAAATTTGACTCGGCTTTTCTAAAGATGACAAATGTTAAAGTACTTCTGTGCTTACTTTTTAAAACTCTCAAAACAAATACTTTTTAAAAATATTAATGCCATTTCGTGATTATTTTCAATAAAAGGTAAATATTTTTACTTCCAAACCAGTTTTTGAATGCAAAACTAAAATAATATACATCGCTATTGTTTCAGTTTTCAGTTATCTTGCATCAAATTATGTTTCTGAAATTTGGAAGGAAACAGCACATTCCCCTTACATTTTAATCATCTATTCCTATTCTCGTTCGTCAACAGATTTTTTATTGCTTTTCTGTGCTCTATTATAAATAAAACGTAAGATTCTACTTTAAAAAAAGGCAGTTTGATTTCTTTTGGGATTCGTAGGAAAGTTATTGCATTCTTAGTTTAAAAGATTCAAGCAGTAAAATGGAATTTATTGTTTTTTGCGTTTCGCTGCATTTTTAGAATTCGTTGGAACGCTGAAGTAAAAATATTTCTCTGTTTGTCCGAAACATAAAATTTCTATGTCTTACTAGTTCGCAAACTTAAGAAGCTTTTATAGCTCTACCAATCTTCTGAATTTTTTATTTGTCTCAACATTTAGAACAATAACTATAAATCGTTTATTTGTATTTTTGATTTTATGCAACGTAGTTGAACTGGAAGAAAAAATTTTTAATAATTATTTTAGGGGAAATTATATTCCGCTGAATTTTCTCGATTAAAATAATACATGTATAAGCAAAAGACGTAATTGAAACAAATATTATTTAAAAAGGAAAATAAAAATAGTACAATCTCCTTAAATGTATTATCGCCTAATATATTTCAGAAATAAAACATAACTTGCACACTTTTAATCTTAAAGTGTACTAATATTTTAAATTCTGATTTCACAAACGTTCTTAGTATTTTAACAAACTGCCTACCTATATTTTAGTGTAGATTTTTTGTATAAAATGTTTTCCTTCTACGCATCTAAATCTTAATTATTCAATTTATAAATCCACTTTGTTTACGTTTGAGAATAAGTCCATAATTATTTTTTCCCCTAAATTTTTTAGACTTAATTTCAGTATCGGATATGTTTCATAAATATATGAAATTTATATCGTAACTAATGGGCTGTTTTCTTTAAAATGTTTCTGAAATGATCTGAAGTGATAGTTGAGATTTTGAAAATGGTAGATAATACTTATGAAAACTTTTTCATTTCATTTCACTTCGTTTCAACTTCAATATAAAGAAGAGTAACAGTTCCATGGTTGCATTGCTTTTCATTTGTTTCGTAGTGGCCGCAGTAGTCTAGTGGTTATAGTCAAGAACTCGTGGCCTGCGAGTCACGGGTTCGAGGCTAAAAGGCCTTTCGTTGGTGTGGTGTGGTAGTTTTAAGAAAACTTTCCAGGCCAGGTGTCGTTCTCGTCACATGACCAAGATTCAAAATTACGAGATCTATCTCCAATATGCCCTCGTGTTGCTTTATAATGCGACGTTAATATAGCACTCACTTTCGCTAACAACATGAAAAACCTTTCTTTTTTCAATTATAATCTCAACATCCTCCACGATCTCACTTTAGACCTCTTCAAATAGTGGTTCTAATTAGTATACATCACAGTCCCTTCACAAGACAAGGTTTTCAAATCAATCCATAAAATAGATTTCCGTAGAGGTTAATTGGAAAAAAAAAGTTGTCATATTCACCAATTGGTTTTTTTAAAATGAATAAATACCTAAAGTAATGCTCCTAAATTAAACTGAGTGGCGCAACAGAGAGAGAGAGTCTATTGGAAGGTCAAGGCCTACTGCACCCATCTCAGTTTTCGTGACCTGTGGCACTCTAATACATGAGCAGATTCCGGTCAGGTGGTCGTCGCGACCCTCATGTTCAGTTCCCAAGAAAGCTTGGTATTCATTTATCCACCCACTGATGGGATGAATGGTCGAGTCGAACCTTCCCAGCCCGGGGTTTGAACGCCAGACCTGTGGCGTGGAAGAGCGGTAATGCTCTTATTAATTGCAATTATTGCATCAGATATTTGATCATGAAAGGAAATGGTCAATTAAGATAAATTATGTGAATAATCGATGAAACCCAATCTCATCGCAACAAGTGTCAGGATACCAGAAAAACAGTGAAGGAGTAATTGTTCACATACTATTTACAAGGACTAACAACGTTGTGAATAATATTTCACGTCCATGATTGATTGAAAAGATTTTTCAATGAGAGACAAAATGACTTGTCAAGACATCCTATGAGTGGTTGATTATGGGACGGTTTTAAACTAAATACATGTTGGAAACAAATTTGTATACTTTAATTTTTTTTAGTCTTTCTCAATATTCCCGATAAAAGGTTTTGAGAAAATGCATTCAAAAATATAAGCCTTGTGGCTGAAAGCTTAGTAAGAGGAAGGTTCAAAATCGGTATATATCAAAGAATATTGTAAATGAAGGCGTACACATACGGTTGTTGTTGTAGAGCCAGTTGTTTCCTCGTACCATTTGTCCAAGTAGTGCTGAGAAAGGCCGAAGGCGTCCAAAATGGCGCTTACTATGTCGACGACCTTTGGCAAATAAAGCAGTTGATGGTCCGTGGGGTATGTGACTATATTGTAGAGTTTAGACTATATAGAAGGACAATTAAAAATATTATCAGGAGAGAGTTGTTTGTCAGGACAGTGTGGATAAGTATTATAACTTATTTGGCTACATAAGGGGATATTTTCATCCCTTTAAAGTGTCTTGTACGTAGTCTGGCTATGGTGGTTAAAATTTCGCGATTACAATTAAAATCTGCACGCAGCGTTTAACTGGATGGGAGAGGTGAGTTTATTGCCCGTTGTATCGGTAATGTTTAGATTATTAGAAAGTTGATTGGAATATCGGGCCTCCTTGGCAAGGGTATCAGCCTGCTCATTGCGAAGATGTCTTCATCGACTGGTATCCATTGCAAAGTGCAAGTTCTTTGGGTTGCAACTACTCTGTTTATAAGAGCAATTATATCTTGGGTCAGTTCATAGTTGCCTCTCGCGAAATATTCTGCAGATTAAATTGAATTTTACATCAAAACCTTAATGCAGTGGGATGTGTTTGTGTTAAAAAATGCACTATCATTTCAAATGTCTTCCATAGCATTTAACGGTTGTTTGTCTCCTAAAAAATCGTGATCGATAAATAAAAAAATTCTAACATATTGGAAATCAAGCGAAAATTTAAAGAACATTTGGAG
This sequence comes from Trichonephila inaurata madagascariensis, assembly GCA_019973955.1. Lineage (NCBI taxonomy): Eukaryota > Metazoa > Arthropoda > Arachnida > Araneae > Nephilidae > Trichonephila > Trichonephila inaurata. Next base: position 127,678 of record BMAV01027620.1, read on the forward strand.
AATATTTTTTACTGATAAGGGTAAAATACGCGATATGTGTTGTTTTTCAGGTGCTAAGACAAAATTTATTGTCCCAGTTATTTTGTATTAATAGTAAAATTAATTTTGTATTATTAATTACTCACATATATCAATTTGATTTTATCAAATTCGTATGAACTCAGTATTCGAAGTTACATGCTATCCAGATAATGTTATATTTGAAATTCTTGCATATAATGTAGTAATTAAGAACTGTAATCATATATTTATATAATTTTCGAAACAATTTCTCTCTAATTTGCTTTGAATATCTTTTGAATTTGTTGTCTTTTAGCTTAAGGAGAGGCGCATTACTCTAAAAATTACCAAAATATCAGTTTCTTTACAACTTAAGGCTACACAGTACCCTACGAATTTCATAATTACCGAAAAAAAAATTATTTATTTTTGCATTTTCTTGTGATTTTTATCATTGAAAAGCTTGCCAACAAATTTCAGATCTGTTACCAAAGTAGTTTTTAAGATATTTGAAGTTTCCTGAGTTATGGTTTCGGTTTCATTTTAAAGCATTTTTCCAGTCTTAAACTGAATTAATTTAAAAAATATTTTTGAGTACAATCAACTCTTTTAGAGTGAAATGTTTATTAATTCCATTTTTCATTTTTAAATCATTTCTGCTTGATTATGTTTTCAGTTTTTTTGAATTCTCATAAATAATTAATTAAAATTGATTTTTCAAGTCCAATTTTTGCCTTAAAAAATAGTTTATATAACTTAGAAGCTTTATCATTAATTTTTCCTGTTGAGAAAGTGCCATGTCCAAAGCATTCTCAGGTTGCTTTGAGAAACAATATTTCGATGAGATGGAATGCTACTGAAAATGATGATTTAAAAATCAGTCCTCAGCTGATACTGTAATTAGACTTCCGAATACAAGTATTCTGAATTCAAGTATTGCAGATAAAACTGAATATTTTTTGTACCTAACTGCATTATACTAAACATATTGTAGTACAATATTCTAGCATTTTAAAGTCATACAACAGCTAAAACTTCCTAAAATGCCTTTAAAACTGATAAAAAAATTTAATTTTATAAACAAACCTGGCTATTTTTAGATTAAGTCAGTGTCATTATTTCAGTGGTTCTCAAACTTTCACTACTGGCGACCCAATTTTCAATCATAATTTTTATCGCGCCCCCCCAAATAATAATGTATTGAGAGCAATAATAATGCACTTTGGCGCTAAAGCTACAATACTATCATAATTATAAACCGTACAAATTAACAAGATAAATTATAAATTTTGTATATGTGTTACTTTTAAGTAATATATATATATATTTTACTTTTTAGTTCGATGCACTATAAAAGCGTGTTTTTTAGTTTGTTTTAAAACTATAATTTATTTTATAATTATTTTTATAGTATACACGATAAAAATCACAATTCCAGTGCATAATTTAATAATAAAAGAGAATATATACTTACCTACTTTCAAGGACTTTTCAATTTTTCTTTTGATAATTTGAGAAAAATCAATTAAACTAAAGAAAATGTTCCAAATATGCGTCCTTAATAAAGGACAAAGCGTTATTTCCCAACAAACTGTCATATTTTGTTCACGTTATTGTAGATTTGTTATCGTTTGATGATCTACAAATAGCGTTTTGAACTTTTTCTTCCTTGTGTCTTTTGACAATGCGAAGTGCTGCCATTTATGGCTTCATAGTTTTCTTCATATTCTTTAGGCAGCATTTGAAAATTTCATTCAACTAAAAACGTTTCATGTCTGTCACTTATCGCATATTTACTTTCGCTATCTTGATTAATATGCATTATTTCAGCAGGTTCTTCAATTACTTGATCAGTTTCAATTTCCTTCAATAGAAATCACAGATGCCCATGCCCATTTTTTTTATTCTGCTCATTTACATTTATCAACCATAATAAGTCGTACAACACAGCAATCAAAACCACAAAATTGTTCATGGGGGAAAGTACAGCATGTTCTAAAAAATAATGGTGTAAAACTTTTTTCATTATGCATTAAATGTTTCAGAATACTCATAAAATACATTTTAGCCAAAAAAATCTTTCAAAGTTCTCAATATGTTTATCCATATAACATAAAACTCATTCATATGGGAAAAAAGCAACAGAAAAATATTATTTACAACTTTCCTAAAAAGAAAAAAAAGACGAAGTAAAAAACACCAGTAAGTTTGAAGGTCAAATATATGATAATCAAAAGTAAAATTTAGGGGTTAAAAAAAACGTAATAAAAACCTCTCATCAGGGGATTACAGAAAAAGCAAACAAAATGTCTTTTTATTTGGTTATAGAATCAAAAAGATAGCTAATGACCGTTTGAAGTGGAATCTTTTTTTTTGAATCACCAGATGATAAAATAAATTATATCAGTGCAAATGTGTATTTTTATTATGTCGGAAAAAATTTTGTTTTGCTTCATTCCAAAAAATTATTTTTTAAACCTTTTATTTTCAATATGCTCGCGCCCCCCAGGGGGCTTGCGCCCACAGTTGAAACATTTTGCATTATTTGTTTGAACATAAATGTTTTGTTTTTCAAAACTTTTGTAAAATATTAGGTTAAGATTAAGCTGAATAAACTGCCTTCGAAACAAATGCAATCATTATTATACAAAAATATATTTTGAATTAAAAAAATTATTTTCAGTCATATTTAATTAAAATAGCGCTTCAATGTAGAATATACATTGGAAAATAACATATTAAAAACTTAGGGCCTTACGGGCTTCATGAGTTTTAGTTTTATGCCTTTACAAACTTTAAATGAGTTTTTCACAGACTTTCAATTTTGAAGGGGATATTTTCTAATCCCTAAGCCTTTTTTTTTCTGTTTATTTTAGAGCTTTGAAATTTTTTGTATATACTCCCAAACGCGTATGTTGTATAAAAATATGGATTTAGGGCTAAGATCACTAGTTATTTTTTTTAAAAATTCTAAAGTTACTATTTTAAAAAATTTTTGTTTTTTTCCAGATTTTTCTAGAAAAACTAATTATTAAAAATCAACTAGGGAACAGATTTTCAAAACTTTACTGATTTTAGTTCCTAATAATCTAAGAAACACATAAATAACTTAAAATGACTATAAAAAATTTTAAAAATGTGAGTACTTTATACAAGTTTTATAAAACTTCAAAATTTCTTAATTTTTTAAAATTGTAAAAAACAATGGCTGATCAAACTGACTTTTTACTTTCGGAATCAACTTAATAATAATATAATATGAATATAAAACGTAAATAATTTTTACTGTTACTGCTTCTATTTTACTTTTATTGAAAAAGGGTACTCTGTAGCCTTAATTTTAAATATGCAATTTTTCTAAATTTTTTTACAAAATTTTGTTGCTCAAGCTACATTATTCCTCCAGTTATTTAACTTCTTTTAACGAAATGTCGGAGCAAAAACCGAAACTAGAGCACGTGGCGTCTGCATTTAGTTCTTTCATTTGTTTTACTGACCTTTAAAACTTTAAATTGCTTTTCCTCAGGTTTTTATTTTTCACTTTAATCGTGTATTCAAAATACTACTTTTTTTTATATTCAATATAGAGTTTGGACACTTTTTCTGGATTTTTTACTTAATATGTTTTAAGCTTCTGTGCATGAAATAAGGATTTCGAATAGTTAATTTTAAAAAATCATCAAAGTGAGCCATAGCTGTTTTTGTATTGTTTTTGTAATGTTTGACAATAAAATAAATTGTATTTATAAAAATATTAAAATCGTAATGCCAATCCCATGCACAGTTATGAGGAACATTTCCAAGAATGATAGAAAATAAATTGTTTACAAATATTAATTGTAGAAGTAGTAGAAATTTTAAAATATTGAAGTACTTTTAAAAAGTTTTAAATAATTATTGAAAAGTGAGGTTTTTCTATCAGGTGTAACCAAATAGAATACGTATAAAAAAATTACTATAAATATACAAATAAAAAACTGTACTGTGGATTCGATGCCCCCTTAATCCGAGGCCGCGGTATCTGAGTGATCAAGGTATCGGATCGGGCTGGCCTTGTCACGAGTTCGATCCCAGTACCACTAAAGACCCACCGTGTAGGGCAGCGATGCACGTTAAATCTGTCGAGCTGAAACGTCCTCCCGTTGGTGTGGTGTGGTAGTTAGGAGAGGGGGTAGCTCAGGCGTCGTCCACGTCACTTGACCATGGTTCAAAATTACGTGGTCCGTCGCCAAAAGCCCTCGTGTAGCTGAACAGTGCGACGTCAATATTCACTCACTCATTCACGCCCCCTTAATCCGTCATAAGATATCATTTTCCCCTTATTTAAGTATTGTTGGTTTTGTTCCCATTATTCTTGTTGATTTTTTTTTTTTAGAACTCGTCGTAACACGCCTAAAAGGTTCAATATGTTCCTTTTTAACCTTATCTTAAGAACGTACGTAACAACAGGCGCTAAATGTCGGTGACAACTCCGATAACACTAAGCTACCTGTCAACATAGCACTTCTTTTGCGTCATCCAACATGCGTACGAAGCTGATAAAGAAGTCTTTTGATAGATCTGATTGGGTAGGATTTTTCCAACCTGCGTTTTTTTTTTTTGGTGTTAACATCACTTTGTGTGATGATTAGGGTGATAAGGAAAGAGCACTAAACTGATTTTGCTAAAATGAAAAATTTCACCATTTTTTATAAGTTTGTTTTGTTTTCGTTATTCTATTGCCTTTGCGTTGGCTGATAGCTCTAATGCACGTGCGGCAAACAGATTTGTCAGATTTTAAAGTAGATGACACATTGAAATCCTGGATGAATATTAATCTTAATGAAAATAAAAGTAAAGGATTGCCAAGAAATGACATTATTTTGCAATTTAACGGGAAGATTGTTTTTGTTCTCTGATGGGAAAAGTAATATTCATAAAATATGAATATTTTCTCGAGAATTTCTTTCCTTGCAGCCATACGTTTAGCTGTATTTGTTCCTATATTTCACTCGTTTATTTCCCTTGCCAATATTTTCTTTCGAGTTTAGTAGAATCCTTAAAATTAGAAGCACCCAATGCAATTTGATTTTAATTTATAAACTTAAATAAATATTTATGTTCGATTGCTGTTCAAACATTATTTCGGGTATATGAGTGATTTTAAGCATACCTGAAAATTGCATACAAATTCACAATTTTTTTCCAGTATTTTTTAATAAAATCTATGCAAAATTGTCAAAGATAAAAAATGTTAATAAATTAAAATTTTGACGCTGAATGGCACAAAGGAATATTTTCTTATTTCTTATTCAACATTAGAACTCCTCTTTGCTTAGATACAAAGAGTTTTATTTCGAATTTTGTACTGTATTAATATTTATTAACGAATTAGATTATAAAAAGAATGCTAATTTATGTATTTTTGTAGAAAACTTCTAGCCGATGTACAGAACGCAGCATAGATGAAGAAGCCATTAAACCGAAAACGAAATTATTACAAACAGGTGTTTGCAATAATTTTTTTATTAATTTAAACGTCACAAATGAATACGTGATATAAAAACAATACACGCGCTAAAGAGTAAAATCAATTATTACTTTTCGAAAATGAGATGCAGCATCCCAAACTTATTTATCCAACATCCGTGCTTGGCTCCTTGACCACTCGACGCCGAGACTCTGAGTACTGACTGACGACGTCGTCAGTCGTGTATTCATCGAGTCCAGTGCTTTGGAGAAAATGGTCCCCATTCATTCTGACATGGTCGCAAAGTGGGCAGGCCTCGTCAGCAGCCAGGCCAAGCCAGTGAAGGTATACTTCCAAAAGGTCATGTCCGGTGGTTAGGCGAAAGCGGACAACAACCTCGGCTCTCTCCAGGTGTTTCGGGATAAAACCCACAGTGGTCAGTTTCCCATGACCTTCCAAGGCTCTTGGTTTTTTTGGGCCACGGCAGTACATTTGTTAAAGCACGTGGAAATCAATGCTCTTTGTGTGTGCTCTTCTGAGGGTCAAAGGAACTTCCGATTGAAATGACTCGGCTCCCTGCTTGGTTTTTTGACATCCCAAACTTACCAAAGAAAAATCCTCCAATATCTTGTAACATTCAAATAGCTACGCAACTATAATTTAGGAACTAATTAATGTATCAATATTGTCCGCAACATCTACTCTTCTCTATAATCATCTGTTGTATTATTACTCATTAACTTTATAAACTCCTCGGTAGAGACGTTCAAATTTGTTCGGAGGCGTTGTTTTAGCTTAAGGGTGTGAATTTGGCGGGACGCAAGGAAACCCGAGTTAGGAAGGAGACAAATGTAGGTACTGTAATAACCCATGATGTAATATACATTTGAATCAATATACGAAATTTTACATAAACTATAAGTACGAACATTTTTTTCACACTGGTGAAAAATGTATTGCAATAAAAGAATGAAAATCGCAATTCTGTAAATAGAAGGCTTTAAACTTCTAAGGATTTCACTTGCACCTTGAGATATGGGAGAAATGGAAGGAAGACTAGCCATATTCAAAATCACTTAGTTTATTTGCAACACAAACCACAACACAAGTTCTATCAACCAAAGCTTAGAGATACACCCAATTAATCGATGTGAAGACAAATAACGAAATACGTGAGATATGAGAAGATTTTAATTACTGTTGCTGTTGCTAATGGCACCTGTCTGACAGTGTCAGATCAAGGCCCACGAAATTCATCGTGGCAATGGGCTAAAGGTACGCCTGTCGTTGGCCTTAGCCTTGAGCACCATACAGGTGACAGTACTTTTTAGCTCGGAGAAACTCCCGCCTGTGAGACAGTTTGGAATTCATTATGATGGATGGGACACCACCGATGTCCACCTCCACAATTTAGGCATGTAACTGTAGGGGAGGGAAATATTCTCCAACTCCCTGCACTCGTGATTCAGCCCGCAAGACTTTCGGAACCACTGATTTAAGAGCACGTACTCCGTGTGTACTCGAGGATATTTGGTGGCATCAAACATCGAACCCAGGCCTTCCGGTCTGGAGTCCGATGCTTTAACCACTAGGCTACCTACGGCCCGTTTAAATACTTGTAGCACTTCAATTCAATTACTCTGAGTTCCTAGCTATCTAATCTCAATTAAATCCTAAGTGACAGATCACCTTAATTATTACAATCATCAATCTGCGACTCACAGTAAATCTGATTAAGCACTGCTTCGGTAGCAGCCAATCATATCTCTCCCTTTCTAACCTGAAAGCCTGGACTTTATATAGTAATCGTAATTTGCATGCTCGCGTTCTCTTCTTCAGACGGAGCGTTCTAATAAAATAATTTTTAAGGACCAAAAATTCCCCAAGAGGATTGTTAGTGAGAAGATCGTGGATAGAGCCGTCTCAAGCTTAAGCCAAACTTTATTTTAATATGCATCGCTGCATTTGTATTTGAAATGTTTTCCTCTCTTCTCATGTACAGTACAGCTTGTCTTAAGAAAAATGCCCATGTTCTTTTTTCAACAAGTTATTTTCCTTTTTATATATATCTTGCAAAATAGTGCATCATTAAATTATGGCTTGTAAAAAAAAATCTGTAGTAAAAACCCAAATTTTTTGCAAGAAAACGCTCGGCAAGGCATGTTAAATTTGTAAAAAGCTAATTTGTTTGAAATGTCTGGGAACATTAAGGGAAATTAATATTAAAAATAAGACACCTGAGAGAAAAAAGCCGAGAGCAAAAAAAAAATCGAGTCTGAAAAAAAAAATTCACTTATAACTGAGGGTTTTCGTTATCACAAAGTGGTGGCAAAAAAGCAACTTTCGGAAACAGAACAGAAATTAATTAACGAAATGGAACGAGTAATGGTCCAAATAAAAGTTTCAGAACCGGGGAGGACTTGTCTGTCACATTCAGAATTGTTCGTATCTGGAAATGTTTTTTACTCGAAAGATAAGGGTAGTTTTTATCGCAATGAGAAGTATGCTTTTATTTCTCATTGTTGTTTTACATAAGTTTTTTATCTTTACTACAGATTTTTTTTCCTTTGTGATTTCAAAACTAAAAATATTTCAATGTCATTGAATCAAATTTAATAAATTCTTAAATTTATTAGAATTTAAAATTATTATTTTCCTTTTTATTACTAAATATTATATTGGAGAAAAAATACAATGATCTGAAAATTTGTGAAACGCTTGGATGTGTGATCATCATTCATAAAATTCAATCTCAGTCGGACCTGCATTTAACGAAATCGCTAAATTCCCCAAAAATGGTCGTTATGTAGAAATTTTGGTAAGTAGAGATTCATTTTTCATATGTATTGCATTCTTGGTTCTAGGAAAAGTTCGTAAAATAGAGATTCGCAAAATAGAGGTTCGTAAAATGGAGGCCTGACTGTATTTGAACAACTATTGAAATTAGTTGATATCCATATTTGAATAAGCATTTAAGATTTTTTCTAGGGGGGAAAGAAAAGCAAAATAATAATTGATAAATTTAATTTTGTTTGAGTATTATTTTATTCTAAAAATTTTCTTATTGTTGACGTGTGTGAATGAAACTAGAGTTCTTGATAATTTATTTGTACGAATGAAAATATTTCTTTTTAAGTTTATAGTTACATATACAAAGCATACATTATAAAATCCGGAAATGAAAAGAGAAAAGTGTTGAAAAGAGGAAGTTTGTACCAAGATATTTTTGAAACTAAATACAAAAAGGTAGAACAGTAGTTGATTGCCCTGGTCTTTTAAAATACAGAACAATTAATGTTAAATGTTGCCGTTGACTTATTTAAAATAAAAAAAAAATTCCACGTTAAATTTACAATTGAAGCATATTAGGTAAAAGTAATAGGTATTTATAGATAAATATGTGATACTAAAAAATAAGTAAACGAAAGAAGGATTTGGAAACGTTGTTCACTGTATAGTCATTTTCACCATTTCATTGGTAGTTTTCAGTAGTATAGTGTAGAAATTTTTAAAGTATTAAGTATTATATTCTTTTGGTTTCGTCATCCGCTCATGTTTTAAATTACCAGGTTCTTTTCCAATAACTAAATTGAAATTATAACGTATTTTTAATAAGCAAAGTAGATTATGTAAGTGTATTTTTTGCTGCTGCTGTTGTAAAATTGATGTCTTAACACTGTGAATGTGTAATACAAACATTCAACCAGAAAAAAATTCAACTGCTAACTTATGACGATAATTTTTTATCAAACTTTTCAAAGACTAATGAGATTTATATTCATTATTCGAAGTATCAAAAAAATATTGTACTTTTCATAAGTTTCCATTAATTTAAATGCATTACTTCGAATTTATTTTATTTTAACTTTGCATAATTATAGGAAAAATCTATAAATCACATTTCCGAAAAAATTCTATAGTGTGTGTATATTTTTAATGAGAATCATTGCTTTAACTGTCAACTTTAAATTATCAACTACATTGATTGTTTAATTATGTATAAATATATTAGTATCAACGAGGCTTAAAATTAAAATTGTTTGTGATAACAAAGTTGAGTATAAAAGAAACACAGAATGGTTCTCTCTTCCGTGACTGGCTCCTGTTAAGGAATTAATTGAACTCAAGATTTATAACGGGCACCAACCATCTAATTATGTAGCAGTAACAAAGTATCAACTCTTGAAATTGCTTGCTTTTATGATCGTCCATTGTAAAGATAATTCCATCGAGCGCGCCATTTTTTCTTAGACTTTCAAGTTGTGTGTTTAAAGGATCTCTTTAAAGTTCTCGAAATATATTCTATTAATTCGTTGCTGATAATTAAGTCGAACAATAATAGTTGGTATTTCGTTCTTTAAGAAGAAAAATCTACAGTAATTTGATGATTTTAATATCCTTTGGGATTGTTATCTGGTAGAATTTAGCATTTTAATTGGTGTTTGGTTGTGCCTTCGTTGTTTTGGTATCAATTTCGGTATTAAATTTCCTACATTTGTCTCTAAATTTCATTTCCTTGTTACTTAATGCTGTGTGAAATTTTACATTTAAAAGCAAATTTGCTTCTTTGGGTGAATTGTTTTCTTGTTTTTATTAAATAAATGTTTAAACAAGAGCTATTATCATTACTTTCAAAAATAGAGCTTTGTGTAAAGCAACGTTGTTTCCTTCCCAACCTTTGATTTTTAATATAAGTCCGCTTCTCTAGGTATTTAATAATAATGTAAGACTATACATTCTTTTTAAATTGTTATCAAAGTTCTTAAGATTCAAGATTGTAATGAAAAATATTCTTATGGTCCTCGCATCTTTATTTAAAAAGGATAGCAACTTCTAGAACAAAAGTATACTATTTATACCACTGCAACACCACCACTGGAATCGATTACTTCAAACACCCTTTTTAGTGGATATCTATCCATAAAAAGAAACATGTTTCCCGAATTCCAAGATTATGGATTTAATTTTGAAAAAATGGGAATTATTTTATTTATCACGCCCCTATATATATAATTTCCGAAAGTCATCTTGAGAGTCGATTTTCACAAAACTCGTTCTTCGCAGATTTCTATACAAAAGAAGCATGTTTGCCAAATTTACAGTTTGTCGAAGAGGAGGAAGGGTGCTATTAGTACAAAAAGTGGGAATTTTGATAACCTATTACACTCCACTAATTTCTCGCTACCCCGCTTAGGAATGTATTTCCTCAAAACACGTTCATAGCGAATATCTACTCAATAAAACAATCATATTTAATGAATTTCAATATGGATGTAATTATTCAAAAACCGAAATATATTTTTGCCTATGATGCATGCAACATCTTAGGGAGTCTATTTCCACAAAACCATTCCTAGTGATTCTCTACTCGACTGTTCAACAGAAGAAATATACTTTCCAGATTTCAAATCTACAAAGTGCGCCGGATATTGCGTTATATAGTATGCTTTTACAATATTAAAATAGAGTATTCTATTAATATCTGAGCTGATTTTCATCTATGTAATGATTAGTTCTCCCCGTTTTCGCCATTAATAAATTCCCAATCCCCACTTTGAATGTTTTCGAATTTAATATGCTTTACTTTTCAGTTTTTCACATCTTTCCCATTCATTATGTGTTGAATAACGCCAGCACACCGATCCATTTTTGCTTCATTATCTTCCCTTTGATAGCTATTCTCGTCTTGGATTACACCTAAAAGGACAGGAAACTCAACGCCTTGCATATTTCTCTTAATGAGCATGGTTCACAATACGAGGACCGTTGGCTGTTAGAGTGTATTTGCACGATAATGGGTGCTCATGCTGAGCCAAGTGTTTATAATAATTCTATGTCGGCTATGGCATCTTCGTCGTGCAATAATGTGATGAATACATACTGGGTATTATGAAAATTAAGCTTAGGATCGAACTAAGGTAATGAAGGCCCTGCAACTGTAACCCATTATGAGTTCTGCAATTCTGATCTATACCAATTCTAATCGTCATTTCTTTAAAGGACCTTTTATTTCCGTCACAAATCATGGTAATTATATATTTATTTTATGGCTATTATTTCTATTCCTCATTATCAGTAACATTGCAATTATAAGTGGCATTCTTGGAAATTTTAACAGTAAAGTGAAATAAGGGATGAACTATCAGGTTGTGACGGGGCTTTACCGTGTTTTTCCTACTAATCCTCTTGGGGAATCTTTGGGGCCAGCACTGAGTTATTTCACAGCTAACACTCTCAAGAAGAAACCTTGATATTCAGATTAGTTAGTAGATGTATAGTGGAGGTTTAGTTATCGTAGAAGGAAGAAAAGGAAGTTGGGATGCTGAACGCCGTGAGCTTATGGTAAGGACGAGTAATTATAGAACGTGCTTTAGCTATTCAAATAAAATAAGGAAGATTGAGATTCATAGGATAACTTTGTTTAGAGTTAAGCAGTTAAAATTCCAGGTGCTTAATCACATAAGATTTAGTGTTACGATGTATCACTCCTGATTTCCATCCTATAATAAGACTGTCTTTGGTCAATATAATTGGATAATAATAAATTGGTTTTTATATTTTGGCTAGTTGGTCATAATTATTACCTCCCACAAATCTTCCCGTAGAGGAAGAGATGACCCAAAGGGGTTAA
>BMAV01027621.1:7456-40050 GCA_019973955.1 Trichonephila inaurata madagascariensis
TGGTACTGGGCTCGAACTCGTGACAAGGCCAGCCACGATCCGATACCTTGACCACTCACCGACCATGGAATTCGCGATTATGATGAATGTTATAAATGTATAATGCAGTGTTATATATCTCAAAAGTTATCTTGTGTTTGATACAATCTTTCACAGCCCGAGAAACTTGATACATTACAAATAATTGTTTTTGCAAGATGATCTCCGGGTAGAGTGATTATCTGTTATATACAGTTGAGCCTCTATATTGCGAACTTTTTTCTGGAACCAAGAATATTTTACTATTTTATTCGTAAAATAACCTCCAAATAGCGAAGTGCATTTTCTATTCAACGAAGTTTTTCTCTTGTGATTCGATTTTTTTCTCTCTATTTTTAAAAAATATATTTCAGCACTTTTCAAAGATTTCTTTCTTTTAGCACATTTTATGGTGATCCATGAACTGGTTTTATAACAGGTGCCTAACTAACCTAAAGCAATAAAAAAATTCCGTAATTTTTCAAACAAAAAAATTAACAGATTATATCAATAACTAAACTTAAGGACGCACGTGGCAGTGTTTGATTAAAATTACAGGTTATAAAATTATTTATTGGTTTAAAATTAGAAAATGTCGTGTTAAAGTTTATGAATTTTAGTACATTTTTTCAAGTTGAACATACAAAATATTCCTGGACAATGTTTTTTTCCCCTTGCAGATTTCTTTTTGATGGTAGAAGTATATGAAATGAATAGATATTAATATTAAAAAAAGTGCGAATAATTACTTTTTAAGTAATATATAGTGTTTATGAATTTAAAATTTGTTTTATGTGGTTTTTCAAGTATTTTAAAAGATATACCTCTATTTAACGAATTTTGTGTGGGGGGGAATTTAGCGACTTCTTTGAAAGAGGTACGACTGTATATGTGTACAGGATTGGTATTTCTGTGCATTATATTTACACATTACCTGAAAAATCATTGCTTTTATACTCTGATTAACTAATGATAACGTATTAAACAACTGAGTATTAGAATATTATTACATCGGAATCGGGATAAAGAGTCAGTAAAACTTAAATTAGAATATTCTTGAGCTACTCGTAAAATGTGAACAATTAACCTCCTAATTAAAAACCTCAATAAGATGCTGAAAACCTAATTTTTACAAAACATATATTTAGCATTTTTTAATTAATCAAGTCTCAGGAAAGAAGAAAAAGCAATTAACTCAAAGTTAATAAATTTTAAAGCACCCTTCACATAACCTTGTTGGTCTCCAAAGAATATGCTGTAAGCTTCCATTCAAATTATCCAGCTGAAAATATATATTTCTCTTCTTGTGTCGTGTCTTATTTATTCATATTTTAAAAACATTCATTCGTAACTTTATACGTGAAAGGGAGGAGTGTGGTATATAAATCTAGGATATTATTTTCAGAAGCTAGTACTATCAAAAGAACACGAGAAATTGTTTTACTGGTACATTCAAGAGTTATTTAGTGAATACATTATATAATATTCATAAAAAATTATAAAATGTGTTACTGCTTGAAGACGTGCCAATTCAATATTTATAAATACTCTTAATATATTTTCATATATATATATCAATTATACGTTAATCTCATTTCTGCAATTTGAAGCAGCATAATAAAATCCTATTTCGACATAACTCCATAAAATTTCAATGTAGGTAGGTGTAATGACAAATGTACGAAAACGCAGAATACTTTGAAAAGATTTATCCAATTGCGAATGAACATTAAAATGTCCAAGATTGTTGGTAAAATTAAATGACGTGGCTGTTTCATCTTGTTATTCATAATTATTTACTGAATGATTTCATTAACAGGGCATTTGAAAGCAACACGATGCCATAAGTTGCAGATCCTACTATTTAGAAATTGTTCATTGAAAGAAAGGTAAAAACTTATATAACTTAAAAATGTCAAAATCCATACCTTCTTCGTGTCATATATATAAATTTGTTCAAATATTTTTCTTGGTTGTCCTAAATGGATTTGAAAATCATCGATATTAGTAATGGTACTTATACAATCGACATAATGCAAAGCAGAATTTTTAAATGGGATTTTTTTTTTATTTATGTATTGACATTATATGGTTTAATTTTTTTCTCTCCCGGTATTAGTCTTGTTTCCTTAGAAAGGCGGAAAAAATTTGTATAACATTCAAAGACGCCATTGACAAGATCATGTTTGTAAACGGGATTAAATACACTTCAAAATGCAGCATGTGTTCCATACCCAACAGACGTGGATAAATATACTGCCAACCATTTTCCTGAAGCATATTAAGCCGTCTTCGCCTAATGTAAAAGAGCGCGAATAAAATTTGGGAAAGGTTTTTTTCAGACGGAAATATATCCCTATAAATTTTCTATAAAATCATTTACTGAAAAATGCCTTAAAATCATTCCATAAATGCGAATTTTTCCATTTCATAAATGTCACTCTACAGGCTAAAGAATGTTATTGCTAGAAAGTTTTTTCATCTGATTGATTGATTGAATATTCAGCTGCACGAGGGCTTTTGGCGACGGACCACGTAATTTTGAACCATGGTCAAGTGACGTGGCCGACACTTGAGCTGGCACCCCCCTCTCCTAACTACCACACCACACCAACGGGAGGACGTTTCAGCTCTCGACAGATTTAACGTGCATCGCTGCCCTACACGGCGGGTCTTTAGTGGTACTGGACTCGAACTCGTGACAAGGCAAACCACGGTCCGATACCTATACCACTCGGCTACCGCGGCCACAGTTTTTTCATCTGAAAAAGTGTTCCGTGTTAGGGTAATATTCTTAAACATTACGCAAAAAATAATCTCAATCAAGTTCAAAGAGAAAGTAAAAGAAATTGATGGCCCATATTGCATGACTAACATCTATTTTGTCTCATAATTAATACAACTCCGAATACACTACTGAAGGTAATTTGGTCGGTTATATAGTTGTTTTAATAAGATTTTGTTAACTTCACCTCGACATTACTTTTCATGCTTAACACATAATTTACTTAATATATGGTCTAATAATATAACAAACTTTTGTATTAATTTTATGGAAAGATAAATAACTCAACATTCTGAATTTAACAAGTATACATGTACGAGTGTAAGTTGAAAAATAAGTTTCCCCTGTCGACTGTGGTCAGAGTTGTGTATGAAAGTCAAAAAATAGAATGAGACATTAAAGATATGACATATCTTTATTTTTCCACATAGGTACCAAGTACATTGAGATATTTGTCATATCGCTTAATAAGCTTCAAAACGCCCTCCAGGAAAAATTCAGGGCTTTGCATATGGAAGAAGCGTTGAACGGCTTGTTTCACTTCAGTATTGCTTCCAAAGTGCTTTCCCCGAGATTTTTCTTCAAAGCCGGAAACAGATGGAAGTCGCTTGGTGCGAGATCAGGACTGTATGGCGGATGGTGTAGGCGCTCCCAACCAAGAGTTGCAATATGGTTTTGCGTTGCCGTCGACGAATGTGGTCTGGCATTGTCATCCAACAGCAGAACGCCATATGTGAGAAGGCCAGGCCGCTTTTTCCGAATCGCCTCTTTCAATTTCGACAGGGTGTCACAGTAGCGCGTAGCATTGATGGTTCCAACCTCCAAAAAGTCCAGCAACAAAACTCCTTGGGCGTCCCAGAAAACTGTGAGGAGCAATTTACCTGCAGAGGGAGTTGTCTTGAACTTCTTTCGGACAGGTGATGACGGATGTTTCCACTCCATAGATGCGGCCTTCGATTCTGGCGTGAAATGGTGGACCCACGTTTCATCCCCCGTCACAATCCGAAACAGAAACGGTAACGCACGAGATGTTCCAGGCTAACAGCCATGCGTTGTTCCTGGTGTGTCGAGGTCAATTGTCGGGGCACCCATCGTGCTGACACTTTTCTGTATCGAAGAATGTCGAGGATGATGTTTTGAGCTCGCTCATGTGAGAGAGATTCCAAGTTCTTCCGCTACTTCATCGATGATGATACGCCGGTTCGCTCTAATCATGTCATCCACCTTCCCGACATTTGCATCTGTAGTGGCCGTGCGCGTCCGTCCAGCTCTCGGTATGTCCTGCACTTGCTGACGTCCATCACTGAATGTGCGACGCCATCTCCGCACCATTTGCTTCGGCATCACGCCTGGCCCATAGACTTCCACGAGGCGGTTATGAATTTCTGTTCCTGATACTCCACGTGCCCATTCATAGCGGATAACCGCTCTCACTTCCTCCTTTGACCATGAATTCAAAACGCACCTTCTCTTCATACCTACTGGGGCTCAAATGAGAGGCTGGTCTCCGCTTTGCGCAGGCACTGCAACAGCGCCATCTGCTTGATTTGCAGCGACCTCTAACCCAATGGTGTATCGGTGACTTGAACGTTTTATTGCTGTGTCGCCTTTCCTCCATAGCCGTTCAACGCTTCTTCCATATGCAAAGCCCTGATTTTTTTCTTGGAGGACTTTTTGAAGCTTATCAAGAGATATGACAAATGTCTCAACGTACTCGCAAGAGAATAATAAAATAAAGGTATGTCATATCTTTAATGTCTCATTCCATTTTTTGACTTTCATACACAACTCTGACCACAGTCGACAGGGGAAACTTATTTTTCAACTTACCCTCGTATTTTTTATTCATACAAGATGAATATTCAAGAGCTTATTCGGAAAAATCTTCTTCATAAATGAAGAAGTTTGTAAGAAACCTCAGTGAATTTTATATAAAAATAACATCTCTATTAATACATTTATCACAACAACTTCAAACTGCTATCTTCTCACTTTTAATTTCATGTAAAGTATATATAATTCTTTACCCTATAAATCATAATTATTTATAATTTTAATTAAAAAAAATCTTTAATATAAAAAAAGATATATTTCAACTAATAGACATCTAATGGATCTGAATTCTTTGAATTTATTATACTCGTTTATCTGTGCCAATATAATTGTATAAAAAAGGTGCATTTTTTCTTATCTTATTATATTTTTAACATGCACTACTCAAACAATGCACTCCCACATTACAAATTTCACAACATTATAGTTTTATCTCATTCAAATATTTAATACCAAGGTCAATAATTAACTGGCATCTGAGTCATTTTTATATGTAAACTTGCATATATAAAGTAGACTAAAAAATGTTAAGTAAAAACTAAATATTCAGTTCAGGAATTGTTCATAATTTCTGCTTAACACAAGCATATTAAACTAATATATTTGTTAGACTACTTTTGACTTTTAAGGCTGTCTCTGTTAACCTAATTTCTCAAAACCTTCAGCACTTTTCAGATAGAAAAATCCTTCATTACGAATCTTATATTCTGACTTCCTCATACAGGAAAACCAGCATTTTTATTATACTATTCATTTTTCTTTGAATCAATTCACAATTTTTCCTGAAATAAAACATGTTATCATATATTACTCATCTCTTTTATTATAAAACACCGACATTTTTAAATTTATATACTAGAATGAAAACAACAAGTATTTATAATACTTCTAAATTTTAAACACATATATATTTCCGCGTATAAGCCGAGAATTTTTGAAACTTTTGTTCAGTTAAAGAGGATTGGCTAATATACGGATCTGCTGCTCTCGAAAAAAATGAAGTTTGGAAAAAGTATTTTTGAAAAACATTTCCCATTAGTTGTGTGCAAACAATTTTAATCTTAAATTTTGGGTTTTTTTTAATGGAACTTCTATTTTAAAAAGGGGGGGGGAGTTGCATAAATCCATCAAAGTTAATGTCAGAAGAAAAAAAATCAGAGTTTTCGAATAGTTCTTAAAACTTACATTCACTCACTGGAATGTCTGAATGTATATCTTCATCATGAGGCAAATTTTTTCTGCTGCAGGCATGAAATATGCATTAACAATCGTTTTATTTTTTTACTATATTTCTGAACAAAAAACATGTGCAGAAAGTAAGACTAGCACAGATAGTGTGGTGTACAAAATAACAAATGAATGGGAAAAAATGTGTTAGTTTCAGAAATTAATATAAAAAAAACTATCATTGTTCATGCCTTTATTTTATAGCAATATGTTTGGAAAATATTCCATTTGTTTTACCCAGTTAATAACATTTTTGCCATCATGGGGATATATCTGAAAATGACAGGATTTTTTTCCCAATTCAGCTTTTATACAAGATTTGAATTTCGGTTAAATCTGTGAAGAAAAAACGCACTCTTGGCTTATATTCAGAAATACAATATAGTTTAATAGTCTAATGAATGCACTGCAACCACATGAGCTAAATGAGAACTGGGACATATTTCTATCTGAAAATGTGTTTCCAATTTATGTTAACTTCTCCCCCTCTTAAATTGAAAGAAAATACTTAACAAACACTAGAATTCATAATCTTACAATATTATCACCACAGAATTCTGGCTCGCTGACCTTCAAATCTATTATGGAAATTTCCAAGTATTCTGCAATTAAAGGCTCTTATGAATAATAGAACCATTTGTTGCTTTGAATAATATAGGATATGGAAGTATTTTATGGATATATTTAGATCATTCAGCTGTTATTGTATAATTTTAAAAAAAAATGAAAATGCATAAAGAAAATATTTTAAACACACAAAAAAAATCCCTGAAGTGAAATAAATGACTAACATTTTACAGAACAATAAAAATATATGTACAAAAAAATGAAAAAGTTACATAATATAACAAATAGAAAATATATGCAACTTAAAAATACAGATACACAAAAAAGATGTCCTGAAAACAAAACAATGTTTTACATTCTTTGTATAAAAAAAATTGATTCAAACATAGAATTGAAATAAAATATAAATAACATACACCACCAGATAAAAAGCACATAGTAAACACAAAAATCAGTCTAAAATACTAAACAGTATTTATGGAAAAACAAAACATGAGAAATAGAAGAATGCACTAATATAATCATGAACTGGAAATATCTTCATCAAATTCTATAAATGCCACAATGTATTTTTATGCTTAAAAATAATTTTAAAATAGTTATTTTACCCAATAATATGTCATGTTTTAGTTGCCTGACTTCATACATATTTCCAAAAATATAATTTATGTATTAAAAATATATCAACAAACATTTATACATCAAAGGCACTTATTATTTGTTGAATAAAGTAAGCAATTATTCACGGATCCGTTTTTAGATCCGATGCAATGTAAAAATTAAAAAGTTCACTATTTACAGAATTTCTTGTACAAACACACTTTTACAAATTCTGAACTATATCTACATTTTTGCAAAAAATTACAATATTTTACATGTATAACATATAAAAGATGATGAAAATAAATGAAAAAATACATATTTGTGAGTTTAAGTTAAAATTTAAGATGTAAAAACATATAACTGGCTTTAAAAAAAAACTACTTTTACAGCTATGATTCCAATACTAAAAGAATCATTTCTTAGTATTGAATTTTTTCAGGTGTACTGCATTAATTCCTCAAAAAAAAAAAAAAATCTTTTTAACCAGCAGCAATTTTACAAACTATACATCAGTAATCTTTACTGGCTTAATAAGGCCCCAAAAATGATCAAATATAATTATTAATTCAAAGATATTATTGTGAACCATATACAAATTCTTAAGGGGTTTTTTTAATGAGAAGTTTATGAATTAATAATTAGAAAGAACTTGGCACATTAAAAAATTATACAAACAAGAGAGGCTGGGATCAATGATATTTCTTTAAATTTCTATGAAAAAAACAATTTTTTTTTAACTTACTTAATAGATGAATTTTTTAAATTAAATACAATTATCTATGCAATTCACAAAATTCAAAAACATGAAGTGAAATTTTAAAAAATTTCTATTTTTACTTATACAATTATGATTTAATAATAGGATCTGAAGATATGTTATTGCTACTCTAAGTTTTCAAAATCTATAAAAAAACAGTTTCTGCAAAAGAAAGAACAGAGCAGAGAAAAGACCAATTTAATAAAAGAGTGCATGCTTAATATGTAAATACTACATATTAAGCATGTTTCTAAAATACACAAGCCAACTCAGTCCACTTTTGCTTTATCTACAAAAATAATTGATCAAATTTTTTTCAATAAAATTGATCAGACACACTGAAGTATTAGAAATAATTTCTTTCAGCATAAAGTAATAAAAATACTGAGCTACTATTTTGAAAAATTACCTTCAATTAAAAAAGTATTACATGAGCATTTTAACAAAATTATTCACAGTAATATATCATAAAAACTAACTAAAATTAAAACACATTTTCTTTTTATGATGTATAATACTCAAATATAAAAGTAATCAAAATTAAATAAATCTAAAACACTAGTACTCCCATTTTTCAAAATGGTTTTGACACTAATTATATGACTAATATTTTGTATTACAAAAAAACGTTTCAAACGTTTAGTTTTCAAAATATGGACACAACAAAATAAAAAAAAGAATACAATAAGTTGAAAATGTCATTTTTAACTAAATAATAATATAAAATATTATCATATCCAATCATTTCTTAAAAAAGATAGGAATGAAAAGTGAAATATTTATGTTCAGTTCAATATATGTTACCAGACATAATTTACAATTAAGCAAATTTCAAAAGAGCCATGTTATAGGTGGTAGTAACAAATCTGAGAAAAAATGACATTTTTTTTGTGCGTGAACTTATACATGGAACATGTATATTGTTGGATCTCTAAATTCATATAACTTTTCAACTATATCTTATGAAGACAAACCAGAATGCAAAAACAGGTTTTCTGGTTACTTTGACGGTTTAAGAGTAATATTTTAAAAATACAGACATCACAGATATTGAGAGAATCCTAAAAAATAAACAAACCAAGCAACATTTTTAAGACAGATTTTAGGCATTAAAATGTCACTAATACCCAGAATAAGTAGTAACACACCAAAATAATAAAAATCATTCTAAATTATTTAAATACTCCTCTTTTCAATTTTAAAAACATTACTTATAAAAAATTGATACAAAAAAGTACACATCTTATACATGGTAGTCAGTGGTGCACACAAGGGGGGGGCTCCTGGGAGTCCGGACCTCCCCCCAAAGCCCTTGATTTTTTTCCGATTGATTATAATGCTAAGTATATAGAACGCAAAATTTAATTAGTATTTGCTATTAATGATTAATTTTATTAATTAATGCTAATTATTTATTCAATAATTAGGTTTTTACTGTTTTGTTCCCGAAAATCGACAAAATCAAAAGGAGCATGATACAAGAATGGTAAACTTTCGAACGTGGGCCCCCCCCCCCTTTGAAATATTGCTGTGTGCACTACTGATGGTAGTATAAATATTTTAACACCTATTAACAAATCCAAAGTATATGACTGATTTGTTATGCTACAAACTACTAAAAAATGTTAGGAAGCCTTTGATATTTTAAATTTACTTAAGACACAAGTGTAAAACAAAACTGTTAACCTTTCTACTCATTTTTAAGAGCTATTCAAAAGCAATTATAATATTATGATAGAAAGCATGTATGAAACAAAAAAAAATCAACTTATAAAACATACAGAAAATAATTATAATGCATCATTTTATACCGTAAAACACTGTTGCATATATATTGATTTTTAGTAAAAATCTAATTTTTATAAATTTCCCAGTAAATAACGAATTTAAGATTAATAGTTTTTATATTTACCATAATTAGAAACAATAATAATAAACTAAGCTTTAAAAGCAACAGCTTTTCTGTCATCAGTTGATTAAAATACACTGACGGATCAAACACCAAGAAAGACCTGTGTTAGATAAACAAAATTTGGTAGGTGCATATATATATATATCTGAAAGGTGGCATCGATACAAATTTCACACTTAAGTGTGGCTCTAGTAGTGCTACTCAGAGCTTGCAAATCGGGGGTGCTTTAATTGCATACTGTAAAGTTCAGCAGTGTTATTTGTTTATGAAATTTGACACAATGAGTTGATGTTAGCCAAGAATGCCTTTAAGAAGATGAAGCTATTATCAACAGCCCGAGTTTGAGCGAAGTTGTGTAATAGGACAACGAGAAGGTGAATTTTTCTTTTTGTGATATTGCAGAAAGACTTGGCCAGGATGCATCCACTGTGCATGATTGTTGGGAGCAGTGGTCAAGAGATGGCCTCAAAAAGATTGGGTTCCGAGAGGCTACGTGGCACTACTGAGACGGAAGACCACTGTATTCAGCGTATGGCTGTTGCGCATTCAACTGCGTCTGCAGCAGAAATTCGAGTTGCAGTTGGTATAACAGTGACACAACGAATAGTTAGAAATTGGTTACTTTAATCAAGGACAGCTTTGAGCCAGGCCTCCTGTAGCATGTATTCCACTGACTACAAGCCATTACCATTTGCGATGCCAGTGGTGTCAAGCCAGAGCCCATTGGAGGATGGAGTGGAGATCTGTTGTGTTTTATGAAAGTAGGTTCTGCCTTGTTGCCAGTGATGGTCATGTGTAGGTCAGAAGGAGGCCTGGGGAATGCCAGCATCCAAACTGTCTGCAGCCTAGACACACTGGAATGATCTGAGGAGTAATTTCCTATGACTGCAGGAACACTTTCATGGTTATCCCAAGCACACTGATTGCTAGTTTGCATGTGAGTCTGTTATTTCAACCTACAGTACTGCCACTCATGAACAGCATTCAATGGGGAGTTTTCCAACAGGATAATGCTCGCCCTCACACTATTGTAATGCAACATGCTCTACAGAGTGTTGATTTGTTAACTTGGCCTGCAACATCATCAAATTTGTCTTCAATTGAGCATGTATGGAATATCATTGAAGAAAACTCCACCATCATCCACAGCCAGCATTGACCCCATCCCAGTAGTGATTCAAAAGTATAACAATCATAGAACCCCATACCACAAAGTGGCTTTTGGCACACGTAAGACACAATGCATGCTCGTTTGCAGGCTTGCATTCAAAATTCTGGAAGTTACACCAGCTATTAATGTAACAGCATTTCACAATTTAAATGCATTTTCCAGAGCTTAAATTAACCTGTGATCTTGAAAATTTAATCAATTAAACATCTTAACTATACAATTGCATTGCCCAAATTTTATCATTCTACAATACTTTTTTCTTGGTGTTGGGATTTTTTTTTCTGTCAGTGTATTCACAAACAAAAATTCCTTTTTTAATATTCTTACATCTGATACAAGTCATCACACATATTATAATTTCTAATAAAAATAAACTTCAGTTACTGTTACTTTCAGATAACAAGTCTCTTAATAAAATTAAAATTAAATGTCTCTAAATGACATGACAAAATCTTTTAAAACTTATATTAGAGGGATAAATATTTAATAAGCAAATGCTATTTTTATTTATTCTTTTAAATTTAATTAATAAAAAACTCAATTCATTTTGATACATGATAAAATAACAATAAACGCTTCTAAAAAAAAGCACATTCACAAAATATTCAACAACCAGAAACCAAAAATGTAATAACAAACATCTTTAAAACATTGGTTATCAAAAGTAAAAGAATTATTAAGGCACATAAGGTGGAGGTGGACCAGGTACAGGATTATCTTTCAAAACTTTATTCTCTTCAGAAGTTGAATCGTCTTCTCTAGCACCAACTACAGTAGAATAAGCAGGAGGATTCATATTTGCAATATTATTCATATTGTTTTGATTAATAAGTGAAACATAAGATGGAGGTGGTGGACATTCATTTCGAGGTCGATAATCTGGTCTTTGACGAATGACAGAGAAAGTTGTAAGTGTTGCATGTTGATGATGATGATGACGACGCCGCCGCCGAGTATGGCGCTTAGTACAATGATAATGACAGACAAATCTTACTACTCCAAAGAAAAATATAAGAAAAGCACAAGCAACAGCAGCAGTAATAGTTACGTTGAAAGATTTTCGATATTCTACAATGCTTTTTGTTGTTGGAAACACAAAATTCCAGTCAAAATCAATGGGCTTCAATGTGAAAGATGACATATTAACTGAAAAGAAATGAGGAACAATTACAAAGAATACAAGTGGAAAATGACAAATATTTTTCTACTGCACTAAAAGAGTTACACTGTATTATTAAATATTTAAATAATTTAATATTGGTTGCAATGTGAAACAATTGTTACTACAAAAAGGTAAATCATTGGAAATTATACAAATAAATGCTTTTTTATGAAAGTGAAATTGACAAAAACTTAAATTACACATCTTACCCTATTCAAATAATTATCTTTAGATCATTATTACATTTCCGTTCAATGAAAATGAAATTTACAATAACACTTCTTTTTCATCTTACAATGGCTTTGTAAGTTGCTACAAATTCGTAAAAAGAGAATAGTTAAATTTTCATTACAAAAATTTCCTCAAAGAGAAGCATGTATTTTAATTTGTACAGAAGAAATAATAATAATTAAAAGATGTTTAAGAACAATATCTTCCCTTTTAAAAAGATCTACAACATTTACTAACATACTACAAAGCAATTTAATTTATAACTAACTACAATAAACAAAGATTAAAAGTTGTAGAATATGATAATTATATTAATAGAAATTCTTCTTTACTAAACAGTTACACTTTACATATAAATCTACAAATTATGGGTTAAAAAAACCGAATCCTTAAGCTTCATGTTCATTATTACATACACCCAATACTCAGGATTGTATTTCTGTCGGAAAAACTAAAAGTAAATAAATAAAAAAAATCATTTAATAAAATAAACATTTATGTTTCATTTCACAAGAAATTAAACTACTTGATGAACATTTTAATAAGTACAATCTTTATTAATGTTGGATAATTTTATTTTTTCTCAATACATAACCATTATACTAAATTGTTATAAAAATTTAAATAAATATTAAGCAATATGTAGGAATATAGCAAGACAGTACAGGCCTAAGTAGATAGATACACACAATTCAACTCATTATTTAATATTTTAATTATAATCACATAGAAATGTATTTTTAAGTTTTAATTCCACAAAAATGTTGTAAAAATAAAACTACTTATTATACAGTAGTTTTTGATTTTTTTTAAAAAAGAAAAAAAAAAGAACTTGAATATGAATTTGTACAGTACTAAAGCGTGCAAGTTAATATGTACAGTACTGTACTGTTAAATGAGAAAAAAAATTTTTTTTGTTAATTGTTTGTCAACAAACACAGACCATCAGAAACTACTTTAAACTAGTCTCAAGGTGACTGTTCCACCTTGACAATACCAAAGCTGTTAGAAGGGTTTAGCTTCATTTGTGAGCCTCTAAGAGTAGCAAGTGGAAGTTAGTTTTGTATTTTGTGTAAAATGCATTACTTTTGTATGCTTAAAAGTAGACATTACTCTGAGGATGCCTGCAAACATTACTGTTCTTAAAAATCACACATCTATCAGAGTGAGATATAACGTTTGCAGTTGGTGTAGGCAAATCCAAGTGTATCGAGGATTCAGACATTAAAGGAATCTGGATCATCATTCCCAAAAAAGAGAGAAAAATGTAGACAAAAATAGAAAAGTACTCTAAGAACTGATAAATTCCTAAAAAGAAATAGCAAAACTAATAACAGGAAAACAAGATCAGACCTTAGACGAAAATTATTGTGTGTGTGTGTGTGGGAGGAGGGCTACTGGTTTTGATGTTAGTAGTAACTGTATGCTCCTGGTAGCTGGCTAAGAAGCCAAGACTAAGAAAACTATTCTTAACTTCGAAAATAAAGTAATGTTTAGCACAGGCCAAAAAATATAAATCATGAACTTCTGATGGCTGGAAGAAAGTAATCTCCAGTGATAAAAAGTCACATATTTGCAGAGGGTTACAAAGGAAATGTGAGGCAAGGCGGCAGTGAAACTTAATAGCCTGCAAATCTTCAACATGCTCTGAGATAGATAATTTTTGAGTTTTTTTATGACAAATGGCTAGTACCACTGAAGACCCACAGTGCAGAGGGAGCCGATGCACATTAAATATGTCGAGGTTCAAACGTCCTCCCATTGGTATATGGTAGGGAAGTTAGGGGAGGGGGTACTAGCTCAGGTGTTATCCTCATCACATGGACCATGGTTCAAAATTACAAGGTCCATCACCAATAACCTTCATGTAGCTTTTACTGTGTGATGTAAATGTAATTCTAACACTTAACTCATGACAAATGGCACTTGAAGCTTAGTTCTTGTTCAAAGTAAGATCAATTCAACCAAGTACATAGAAATATTTCGATGTAGGATTATTCCAATCATATAAACCTTTCCCAGGACATTTCGACATGACTTGACTCCTTGTCGTAATTCAAATATGGTTAAGTTATTCATTTTGGAGATTCACCAGGCTTAAATAATATACAAAACTTTTGGAGTATTTTAAAGAATCAGTTGAGTAAGATGAACTGTACGATGAAAGAACATGTTGTAACTAATGTTGTAAAGTTTGGTTCCACAATGATAATGCAAAGAATATATGAAATAATCTAGTGTAATCAATGCCCAAAACATGTTCAAGAGATGATTTCTGTTAAAGGAGGACATACTTAATACTAATGTATGTATTCAGCAGTGTATATAAAGGCATTGTATGGATAAAAGCAATGAAGAAAAGAACGATTTTTTACTTTCTCCCAAATCATTTGTACGGTATAACATAATAGCTATAAAATTAAAATAAATATCAAGTGTAAAAATATTACATACTGCACATCTTACTTCTTGTACCAAATTCATCACTTCCATCTGGACAATTTATAATTCCATCACACTGAAATTCCTTCCAAATGCACTCACCAGTAGTACACATAAATTCATTAGATGAGCATCTGCCTAAATGTTTAGAAGACAAAGTATTGTTAGTAAATTCTTGACCAGTATATAGTTTCCAATCTATCTCTATAATAACAAAACTATAAAGAATTATAATCAAACTTTATTGGTAGTGAAAAAAATTTAAGATAATCAATCCCTAGTCAAGAAAAGGTAGTAAATTTGCATAAATATGGATTCCCCCCCCCCAAGAGTAACTAACAGTTACAATGATTTTTATTTTCATACTTTTATCAAGATTTTTTTTAAGATTACTTACGCTAAGATTAAATTTCAGGAGATATTAATAACTATCTAAGAAAAATTTCTGAAATATATCAATATATATAAACCCATAAAAATAGATTTATACATTTAAATTACGGTTAATGTGCATTCAAAATATAAATTATATAAATATGTTTAGAAAGGTGTTTAAAAAAATACTCAAATAACTTTCCTTACAAAAATTATGTTACAATGCACAAGCAAATCAATTAGCTATTGGTAAATACAAGGTACCATTTTTCTAACACTTATTTTTATACTTTTACCTTATTCTTATTTAAATCTGCAAATTAACCAAGTAATACACAAAAACAAAATTAATAAAACGAACAAACCATAATAAACTATATCTTAAAATTTTACTTTAAAAGCCAGCAAAAGCATTAATACAAACTATAAAATACATTATTATTGAGATTTGTTTTAAAATTTCACAGATAATTTACATAAAAAATCTTGCCACAGCTAAAACACACAACACCAGCAAAATTAACATTTATTTACCTTTTCTATAAGCAGTTGAAATGATTGTGCAACTTCTCTCAAGATATTCACTATACTTTTTTTCATATCTGAACACAATCTTGCCTTCAGACACACGTGATTTAGAAGTACAGTTTTTGCATTTATTTGAATCAAACTGTAAAAATAATACAGTTTATCTATGATGAATACTAAACAAAAACAGAATAAGCATGAATATTCCCCAAAAAATATTTTTAATACATAATGTGGAGTTTATACACATGAGTTAATAATGAAGTTTTGCAAACAATATTAATTTTTTCAATTTCCATCTTGCAATTTTTTAAAAATAATTATTAAGAGATTATATAAAGCAGTAATGAATAAAATGTCAAATATCATTCAATTCGTTTAAATTTCAATTTAGATAAAAGATAAGATGTATATTAATCATGCATTTTTAATATTTTCACCTACAGCATCACAAGAAAATTAAAGCATTAATAAATACAAAGATATCACAAAAAGAAAATACTCCCTTACATTTCTCTATATTATTCTAATGTCAACAATTTATTTGAAAATTTATATCTATAGCAACAGAATCCTCATTAGGAAATAATAGATTAAAAATTTTACAGTAAATTTTTTTAAAAAAATTCTTTTACCTCAACATAATCTTGACATCCTTCATATGTGTGACCTGGTTTGTAAGGACCAGCATCCAAATTAAGAATTACACCAGTCAGAGAACTGTAGATTATAACAGTGCAATTACTATTACCTTTAGTCATCATATTTTTTATTCTGACTGCAGATTGTGTCCCAGTAGGTGAAAGAAATAACTCTAAAGTGTCATTGTAGGGACAAGCATCTTCAATGTATTCTACAATATAGAAATAATTAAAACCATAATCATTATCATAAAAAAACAGCAACTAACATTGTGAAGTTGAAAACACAAGTATATAACATGCATGATAACATTTATAAACAGTAACATGAGAATTAAAAAAATTTTGATTTAAAGAAATAAGAAAGCAGTAGAAACATTTATGAGGAAATGAAATTTTAAAAAATGTATATAAAAAGGTTGAAAATAAGAACAATTTTAAATGCACTTTGTTTAATAAATGAAAAAAAAATATTAAAAATCACTAATAACAAAATATAAATATAATTACAAAAAACTTTAATAAACAAGCAGTATTACAATGTCATACTTCCTAATTACAAGAAAAATAACACAATAAAATAGCTTTATTCGAGCCTAAGAATAAATTTGTGTACACAATGGTGTTCAAACTTAAGAAAATTTACAGATTTGGTTGATTATCTCAAGAACTACCGGACTGATTTTAATGAAATTTGGTATACATACAGGGTTGATATACTGCAAAAAATAAATAAATAACCTTTGAGCAGTTATAATACACATACATGATCATGTGTAACACTCATTGGAATTGGAAGGTATGAAACAGTGGTTGTAGAATAGAGCAAAAAAAAGTTAACAGGGGGTAGGATCTCTTACAGATATACAGGCCTCACACCATGATTTTAAACTGGAAAATAGGGAATTTATGAGTTCCTGGGGTAATTAATCCCATTTGTTCAGCAACTCTGTTTTCAGGCGAATGGTTTTTGGAGTGAGGGGATGCTAGTTGCAATTACCCTCCCCAGATCATCCCAGGCATGCTCTATAGCACAAGAAACATTAAATTATTTCCCTTTTATTTACTGTGGTATATTTTTCTTGGGTTTGGGCTACTTTTTATGAAAATCACTTTATATTCCTAGTGAAATCACTTTATATTCATTTTTTGGTGTAGCTATATTTTATTCTGATTAAATACAATTAAATTAAAATTATTATATCAAAACAAGTCTAAAATATAAACAATCAACGTCCTCCCTCTCAGCGGGCCACGATAAAATTAACAAACGTTAACCGGTCCACGGAGATAGAAAGGTTGGGGAACACTGATCTATAAGAATGAGGTCTGGAGATCTTATTGGCTAATCCATCCGGCAAATATCTTCAGTTTCCAGAAAACTGTCGATCAGATGAGCTTTATGTGGCCTCCCATTGTCATACATTAAAATCACATCAGGATCAACTGCACCCCTGAAAAGGAGAACATCAGGCTCCCAGATCTCATCCCTATACCTCACACACACAGCTGTCACAGAGTTCCTCTTTCAAACACTTATAAACTTATAGTGCACTTATATAAGTGTGGTAACAATAAAATCCTTTTTTATACATTGAGTGCAAATTGCAGTCTTTTGTACCAATCACTCATGATCAAGAGCAAAATTATACAACAACTATTTAAAAATCATGATAAATCAAATTTTTCCCAAAAAGAAGACTATTTCTAACTATGTAACTGCAAATTCGTGCAAAAAACAGTTGGCTGAACAAAGAAAAAATGAAAGTAGTTTTACGGGTTATTTTCAATAGTTATTGTAAAACTTTTATAAAACAAAAGATTTTTTTATAATGTTTACAGAGAAAAAAATATTCCACATAGTCAATCATCCTGACAGAAGATTCTGCATGCAAGATAAATTATATGAAGCTGTTACCCCAGCACACAGATATAAAGAAAGCAAATGAAAACAATTCAATACTGTGAAAAAGAGTTATTATTAAACTACAAATTATTATTCTTGACCAACAATATATATGTTTAACACTAAAATTTTTTTTACTGATACATATTAACAACTATTGCAATGAGTCATTTAGAAATAACATTTAGTTTTTCTTTAATAATAACTCACTAAACATATATTCTAAACTTCTTTCATAAAAAAATACTTGAAAAACAATAAAGAATTATTTAAAAATGTTATTTTGTGAACTCCCTTCTCTTTTCACAAAAGCTAATTAATGGCTTTTAAATCAAGACTTAAAATTTTAGTAAACATTTATACATTTAAAAAAAATCTAGTCATGACCCAAATAAAATTTAAAAATATTTTTTGATAATTTAGATAAAGTATACATTTAATTTATTGAAACACCTCAAAATTTATGTACTAAAAGTCATTCAGAAAGGGGGGGAAAAGTTTTTTCATTTTCAAAGATCTTGTATAAATAAGGCCGGGGTAAATAAATAGAAGGGGGTGGGAGTAACCATCCTATTCCTTTAAAAAATTCTTGACAGCTTATATATGATAGATACCATTCAAAACTACATAATGGTTATGATGGGAAAAAAATTTCAATTCTATATAAAGCAACAAAAACTTCAATCAATTTAATGACTAAAAATTGAACCTAATTTAATATTGATTAGAAATAGGCAATAAATCATATAAATATTACATACAAAGTAAAATATAAGCAAACAGTATGCAACAAACAGCACCCCCCCCCCCCCACACCTCAAAGTTCATTACACCTAAAATTTTAAAATGTCTCTTTTAAAAAACATTTGCCAGAAACTGCACTGAGGTAAGGAATATCATTTAGGTATAAATAAACATTAGTATTTCAGACCTATCAAATACAAGAATTGCAAATAAAGAACATGTGTCATTTCTCATACTTTTTTTCTCTTTTAAATCTCCTAATGACTTTAAAAATATTACAGATTACAAAGAAAAAAATTTATATATTTTTAAATCTGGCAATTTTGAAAATTCTTCTTAACAGACATAAATTTCTTTATGATACATATCAGTTTTTATAGCATGTTAATTATAATAATGGTATGGTATTTAATTCTAAAAAAAGTAATTAAATCTATGGTTTCTATAAAACTATAGCAAGTTTAAGAGTAAAAAAAATTGAGATATAAGAATTTGAAGTGTCTAAAACAAAAAAAATGTAACATTTAAATAAAATGTGATATTTTGTTAGCAAAAATGAGAGATAACTACAAAAGAATGTATGGTTATATCCAACTTAATTCTTAAGAATTCATACTTCTATGAATAAATATTTTCTTAATCAATTATCCTTTCATTGGAGAAACAAACTAGAATATGCACAATAAATTTATAGTTTTATCTGAAAATTG
Source organism: Trichonephila inaurata madagascariensis (assembly GCA_019973955.1). Taxonomy (NCBI): domain Eukaryota; kingdom Metazoa; phylum Arthropoda; class Arachnida; order Araneae; family Nephilidae; genus Trichonephila; species Trichonephila inaurata. The sequence goes on from BMAV01027621.1 coordinate 27,069, forward strand.
TAATAATAATGGTTTTGGAATATTATTTTCATTAGAAAAGTTTGTAATATTCTTTTAACAGTTAATTTGTTAAGGTGCTACTGCATTAAAATTATATATTTTAAAGACACTAAAGAAAAAACAGTTAATTTTAAAGCATACAATAAAATTTTTTTTAAAAAAATGACATTCAATATTCATAACATACTTATTTTTTTAAAAAATTATCTCATTTACTTAATCCAACAACCATTACAATCTGTAAAAGATAGATCAATCAACTTAGGCACCAATATATTTAATAACTTATGTTAAATTGTTTTATACAAAATGAAGAAACTAACATTTGATTATATATATACTAAAGCATAAATACATTCATTGATTAATAGTATAAAATATGTATTGTATTAAGTGATGTATTATGTGTGATGATTTATAGATCTAGGCATACAAATTTGTTTTGGGAAATACTTTCTTACTGTTAGTGCCAGACAATGTTATAATGTGTATTAAGGGTGATACAGATTTTTAAAAAAATGCTGCAAAATTTGGCTGCAGTTTCAGAATTCCAACATGTACATATTTAATAATTTGTTATTTTTAAACAACAAAAAGAAACTAGCTTAAATTTTCATGATATAAAGCTAGATTAGCATCACCAAAGGCAAAGTCAAGGGGGAATATCAAACAATTTTATTTCTTTCCTGAACATTTATCTAAAACCTTTGTATTAATAAGACAAAATTGATTACCTTGGAAGCCTTTTCAAATACAAATAGTATACAAAAGCTTTCTTTTAGCAAATTTAATATGACTTAAGAATTTTAAATTCGAAAATACTAAATATTAGATGATAAAGCAAGACAGTATTGAAAACAAACTAAATTATTTTCATTCAACAAACATTTAAAATTTACTACCAAATATTTCTAACATGAACATGTTTAACAATTCACAATTTTAAACAAATAAAAGGCTTCAAAACAAGGCTTAAGATTTAATAATTTTATCGATCGTACATTAACACTTTTTGGGAAAATCTAATAACAGGAACTTAAAAAATTTTAAAATACTAAACATTGCTTACAAGGTAACAATGCATTTAAAACCATTTTCATACTACATTGAAAATTTACAGCTGAAAACATTGGTAGTCAAAACATTTTGAAAACAGATTGGAAGTATTTTAAGCATACTAACTTTTGTACATGAAAGCTTGAAATCGTTAGAATTAATATGCATACAATATCATCATCAAGTAAATTATGCAAACTATACATAAAATAACAAAATACCGGTTAAAGTATTCTGTCAAAAAAAATTAAGATTTTATTTTTCAAAAAAAGTAATGAGTCGTTAAATTTAAAAACCACCTGTCTGGAAGATCAAAAATGTACTTACTCGTATCAATGACATTAAATCGTCGAACAGCAATGGTAAATTCAGTCAGAAATAAACAGCACAGAATCGGTGAACAAACACCTAAATAATTAAAAACTGCCATCTTAATTTTGGCAGAATCGCTCTAATATTAATTGGTTTTGTTTTGGTTCTTTGAGAGCAACAATTCGGTTTTCTTTCTTTCCCGGTGTGCACTTCAGTCTTTAACATTTGACAAAATAATCAACACACACACCTCCGAGTCTTGCCTAGCTACGTCATGTGGTAGGCTTTTTTAATTGGCTATTGCAGAGTTCAAATATTTTTGGCCCCCTTCCTTGATTTCCCCTTTTATGTGTGTACCTACTCAATCAAACTTGTTTTTGAGATTTTCAGCAAGTTTATTTTAATATAGGATTTGCAATACCCTAACAAAAAATATCGTACAAGTTTCATCGTTATTATTTGGCATAGAATATTAATTTTTAATACTTATTAATGCTTCTAAATTTTTCGTTTCCTTTTGAGTATCTTTAATAACATTTCATAATTTCTTACTTAACCTGAAGGATTATTTCCAAATAATTCTAATGACTCTCTGAACAATACTAAAATTTTTCCAAATTATAATTTTATATCAATGTCAAATTATTTAGAATAAAGGCTAACACAGTTTCAAGAAAAATATAATTACAATGGATTTCAGTCCCGTTGAATTCTAATATCAGGCACTTTAGATAATTGGGTTGCTAAGTTTTCGGGAGATATCGGAACGCAATTTTCTTCTTCATAAATGTCCCCCACCCATCTTCTCTTCAAGGAAAAATTGTAGGGGGCTCAAATCCCTTAAGGCTTTTACAGATAATAATTTATTTTCGTTTTATATGAGAATATATATTTTGTCTTATTTTCAAAACTATCACTACTCTAACAAACAATGTGCCGCAAAAGCTAAAGTCCATAAAATGTAATGAACATCATTTTTTAAAATTGCATAATATCAAACAATTGTATTTCTTTCCTGAACAGTTATCTAAAAGCTTTGTATTAATAAGACAAAATTGATTACCTTGGAAGCCTTTTCAAAGTATATTAAAAATTACACAAGTTCCCACCCCTCTCATTTTTGACTCTATCAAATGCTCTAGATTAGATTGCTGAGATTAATGGTAAAAAAAAAAAATTACAAAATTAAATGAATATGTTCTGAATGCCAAAAGCCCCTTTTCCCTGTTACAGGACAGTTGATATTTGCATATTACTTAAACATTTTTTTTTTTTTTTGCTACATCCAGTACAATAACTTTTTTGTTAATTTTATACAATTCCAATAATTTGCAGAGTAAATATTATAAGTATAATATGTCATTAAGTCAAGAGGATCAATACAACGATAATAAAACTGTGATTGAAAATAATTAATTTAACTTTTATATAGTAAATTATTATAAGCAAAATTGAATTATTTTAATTCATGTAATAAAATTAATTAATAATGAAACCTTTTTCAAAATATATTTTATTATAACAATTACTTATTATTGCAAACTAAAATAGTGCTCCTCAATCCAAATTTTATAACCAAGTGTGCTCTCTTAAGATATCCGACTGGTTTAAAATCATCATTTTCATTTAAAAAATCGAAATTTATTTTATAGCCCATTTTTGTGTAGCCTGTTTAATAAGCTTTCTAAAAATGTCCTACTTTTAATTCTGAGTCAAATAGAAAAAAAGTTACAGCTGTTTTTATTTGAGGTAGTAAGCCCAAATCGAAACCGGAAGTGTGAGTTTTCGGTTGATTTTCACCGGCAAAATGAGATTTTTATTCATTTAAAATATTTTAACGAATTCTTTTTATGTTTAATAAACTTTATTTAACTTTATAAATTTTTAATAGATATATTTTGCTTGAAAAAGGTAACGATTAACTGATTGCAATGTTTGCTTTGATTTAAACGAGTTGCTATCGTTTTATCATTTGTGTTCAAAATTAGATCTCTTTATAACTTTTTTATTAGTACTTTTATATAGAGTTATGATTATTTTTAATTAAATTAAAGTTGACATGAAAAAAACAAGATCAATGAGGCCAAAAAAGAAGAGATTTCCAGAGAGCAGAATTTGTTAGAGAAACGTTGAAAGAAAAATCAACGGATCTTCAAAATTCAGCTATTAATTCTATTAAAAAGACTTATAAGGAACTTTGCGATCAAAATCTTCTAAGAAAATGTCTTCACGGGAAAGCTCAGAACTGCAATGAATGTCTTAACAATGTCGTGGGGGGAGTATAATTCCGAAAGACAACTTTGTAGAGCTACAAACACTCAGTTTAAGGAATTATATCGTGATAATACTTTTTAATTCTGGATTTGCTGGTCTATTACCTCTACTGCAAAAATTAGGAATGAAATTATGTTTTGAAATGAAAGGATATTTTTGCTTGACAAAACGAGAGAGAATTGTTGGTTCTACGAGGCATTCTAAACCAGATAAGAAACTGTTTCGTAAAAAAAAGAAAGGCCCTTCAAAAATGTAAAGGTTTGAAGTATGAGGTTCAGAAAGCCACAACATACAAATCTGGAGAGTTTTAATACCTTCCTAAATCTTTAAAAAATTTATTGCAAATATAAACTTTATTTTGCATTTTCTGAAGAACGTTATTTTTGAACATAATGGTTAACGGTAAGAGTAATATTTCTTAAAGTAAACGAAATATTCTTACGAAATTTTTTGAGTTTGTTCTTTGTATTATAATGAATGCATTCTGCTAAAAAGTTAAGGATAATTTTAAAATTAAGTTATTTTTTAATGTGTAATTTTATATGAAAAAAAAATCTTTTTTCAGAAATATTCTGTGTTTTTTATGTCGAACACCTGTATTTCATAATTTTACTTTTTACTGTAAAACGAGTTTTTTTAATAGACAGCATAGTTAATCATTGAAGAATTGTATCCCTGCAAAAATTTTATTTATTTTTGTGATATATATTTTTCTAGAGTTGTTAGCAAAAATGCAATTTTTTGCAATATTTTGGTACAAATTTCTCAATATTTTGAAAAATAAGCTTTCAAAAAATTCCTCTTGCTGTATTTTCATAGTTTTGCAACATACTTCATTAAAAAGCAACAATTAAATAATTATTTAAGTTATATTTTAGAAAATTGTCTCCGAACCCAGTCGGATACCTTAAGTAAAAAATTGTAAAGTTATAATCAAAGTGAACATTTTACTGTTAAAATAAATTGCTTGCTTAAATAAATTGCGCGAATACAAATAAATAATTGTAATACCATTGCGATTTACAAAATTGCCTTATGACAGTAAATTCTTATATTAAGTATTTAATAATAATAATGTAAGAGAGATCATGTTAATTGTGTTGGAATTCTCTTGCTCTCCCATCCATTCCAACTCAGAAAATAATTTTTTCACTTTCACAAATTAAATATTTATAGTAGAGTCTCATATTTTAATAAATATTTAACATTATAATCGTAATAAAATATTAATTTAATATATTTTTTTATTATGAATATATTGTATTTAATCAGTGTTTATAGATAAATTTCATTAAAAAATAAATTAATAATATTACTGAGGTTTTCTTTATACGATACATGCACACGTATATTTTTTTCAGAATATTGTCAAATAACTAACCTTGAATAATGTTTAAAATTGATTTTTTGTATTATTACAGAACATTCACTCATAAAAATAAAGAGTGGGCAGAACAGTATAGCTTTTGTTTCTTTTTACGAAAAGAGTATTTATATGATTCAGAGGAATTCTAGTTCTATATAAAAGTGTGTCAGCGCTTAGGGCCAATTACTGTTTATGAAATAGTTCGCTTTGTAATGCATATATATAAATTTTGATGTAAAAAGTTACTCCAAATAAAAGTTATGTAAATTTTGGAAATATAACTTAGACGCATCTTTTTTAGTCTTAAATTACCAGTCTATTGAAGTAGTTCAAACAGGGCCGATCCTAGCAAGTGTGCAGCGCGTGCACCCTACGCGGGCGGACAAAACAAGGGGCAGCCGCAGGCCGCATTTGGTTCTATCAATCAAGAGAAATTTTTTACGAATTTCTCAAAATAAAACTTATAATAAATTAAATAAATATGCTGTGTGAATTTTTTGAATAGTTATTGAAAAATCCAGTCCCGATTTCCCGATAGTACAGCATAGTTTAAGAAAAATAGAATTTTAGTGCACAGTGTGTTGTTCGATTGTCTATAAATGTCTACATTTTTACAAACATCCTTCATCTGATAACAAAATCCGTGGTGGAGCCAACAATACCGTATTGAAGAAAAAAAAATCGCTTAGCAGTGAACTGCGGATTGATTCTTAACAAAAGCGTCCCAAAAAGGATTTTTGCGAAAGTTGCTTTACGAAAATATCTAATATGGTTAATCTAATAATGTTTAAATTCAATATGCATTTACGTAAATTAAAAGTTTTCGATTTAATAATAAACTAACAATTTAGGAAAATAAAGTAGAAGAAAGAAGTGATTTTTGCCTATGGTTTTACAACTTTTACATACAATGCCCATTTTCCTTTTTAGTGAGTTACACCCCTATCAAAAATTAGTTTCTTGTAGTTTTATTTGGTATTAAGTTATTAGAGAAAAAAATCTTGCAGCTTCTTCTGACTTTTGAGTAAATGATTTTCATTACAAAGCCTGTTTGAAAAACACTTCAATATTCACATAGTATTATTAATGTTAGCGAAGTTCTAAATTTAATTTTACGTTGCAGGTACTTAATAGTACTTTATTACTATGTTAAAAAAATTGCTGGTCTTATGCGTTGTTTTCTTTAAGTTTTAGTTATAACAAGATGCGATATAATCAAATAGGTGAATCAAACGATTCACAAGATAGCACTAAAAAAAAGAGAAATAAAAGAAAACATGCGTTAAAAGCTAATCCTTATATATATATATATATATATATATATATATATCTGCCCGCTTACATATATATATCTCCTAGTCGGAGAGTAATTTCATATAATCTAATCCACTTAGCCCCTTACCGTGTTTACTATTGTCTCTATGTTAGCAGCCGGGGTAGCTCTAGGGCCGGGGAAACTGGACCCATATCTAAGGAAGCAAATTTTAGGGGCGGCATTTGGAATGAATTTGAAAATATTTGTACGAAAATATTTCTTGAAATAGTAATATTTATACTTTATAAACCTAGTACCTGATTTAAATACCTGGAATTTTATTTTAGACCGAATTGAAATGCCGACTACTTCTATTAAAATAAATTTGTAAAATATTTTTTTTTTTAAATAAAAATTATGCTGTGTGGCGATTTGTTGTAGAAGTAGATGGGCCTTCAACCTCGGGATACAGGTAAATATGCTTATCTTGACAAGATTTTCACTGTCTTGATATAAAAGGGAAAACGATTATCTTTTGTATATGGTATTATTACGTTAAGGGTGACAAATATGCACGAAACAAAATATTCAGTTTAGAGTAGCATTCGGCACATTGCAGTTCTTCAAAATTCTGCCTTTATGTAGAACTAAAAATTATGTTTGTTAAAAAGCTATTGTTCACTTTTCTAATTTATAAATATCTCTATAAAAATTTACTTACATTTACATGCTCATTTAAATATTTTGTGACGGGACTTGACAGTGTTTTTCCTACTAATACTCTTGGGGAATCTTTGGGGCCAGCATTGAGTTATTTCACAGCCAATCCTCTCAAGAAGAAACCTTGATATTCAGATCAATTAGTAGATATATAGTGAAGGTTTAGTAATCGCGAAGAAGAAGGAGAAAGGAAGCTGAGATGCTGAACGCCGTGAGCTGATGGTAAGGATTTAAACTTAGAAGCGTAATTATAGAACGGGGTTTAGCGAGTCAAAGAAATTAAGGAAGATGGAGATTCACAGGATAACGTTACTGAAAGTTAAGAGGTGAGGATTCCAGACGATTATTTACGTAGAATTTAGGGTTGCGTTATATCACTCCTGATTTTCTTCCTAGAGTAAGACTGTCTTTGAATATTTGAATTGATAATAATAAATTAGTTTTATTATGGCTAGCTTGGGTCATCAATCAATACCTCCCACAAATCTAGGTCGAGTAGATGAAGAGATGGATCCCTCAGGTAGGGGGAATCACGATTTCACTGGCTTTTTGACAGAATTTGTTTTTAATTATGTATTTGATTTATCTTTTTTGCAATTTCCAGTTATATATTTGTATCTCACGCGTCTTTTCTGTAACATAACCTCTGGGTTCTTTGACGGCCAAGATTAATGGCAAATCTTTTCCAACCAAAATCCAAGAAGTGAAATGCGATTGTGAAATGCAAATAAGATAGCTTTTAAAAGAACAGCAGTATGGCAATTTAGGGAAAGTTATGTTTGGAAGAGATACGAGTGTGGATTGACGGCCTATCATAAAGTTACCGAGATATTCAGCCATTGATACAAGGTGCACACCATTGCACGCGCGCCCAGAAGTCTCATTACCGTGATAGAATCTTATTTTGGATTAAGGTAGGACTGATTATTTGATATTAGGACTTGTAATATTATCAGAACTGAGAGTAAGCGGATAATATAATTATTTAGATAAAGTGGTCTAAATTACGTAATTCGGTTTAACTATCGCTGTGTGTTTGGTTTATTAGATTCTCACTTATTAAAATTTATTTAAATCTTTAGAAATTTGAGTTATATTCTTAATAAAGTCATATTAAGAATTTTAAAATGTCTGATCATTTTGAAAATCCCACGTCTCTAATTCACGCTGACAATCAAAGATATGGTCACCATAGAGCAACCACATCAAATTGGCACCAGGACAAATTTAATTTATATGACCCTGGGATAGGAAGCTCGAGTTGGTTTGGAATTTTACCAGAAGTGTGCTTTTCCGGGTCGGAGAATGTGACAGAATTTCTGGAGGCCATAGACAATCAAATAAAATTACTAGAAATACCTAGCGATTTAGCATGTGCTTATTTGAAAGGTCATCTCCGAGGAAGGACCCTAGATTGGTATCAGATATTCGGATCAGTATTAGTGAGTGATACCACTACGGATTTCGTGCAGCTAAAAGCAGAATTATCAAAAGCATTCCCCGCCATAAGAAATAAGAAAGATTTGGAGACGAAGTTTTATGCCTCCCAGCAGGGAAGAAATAAGAGCCAACGGATTTTGTTTATGATTTATTAAAAATACAACAAAAATAAGAACTAAGGATGTCGCAGGCCGACTTGGTAGATCACATTTTTGTTAGACTCGAACCACAAGTCCAGGACTATGTAGAAATCCGAAATACACAAAACACGGTACAACTTTTGGAAATCTTAGCTAAATTTGAAGAGATGTATTCTTGGAAATTAACACGGGGTTCGATGAATAGTGATAATGTGGAAAGATGGAGTCAAAACACGCATAGGATGTCTAATTTTGATGATAATCGCAGAAACTGGAGAAATTCTGAAGTTGGGCGTAGACCAAATAATGGCAGAAATGATTCTAGAGGTACTTATGAGAATGGTCATCAAAGTAATAAGTGGTTCGAGAATAGGAATAGATTTCAGAATGATGATCGGAGATTCAAAGAAAGGGGATAGCAATTTCGAACAGAAGATCGAAATGATAATTTTAATAGAGGGGACCGCCGAAATAGGGGTTCGAGTAAGAATTTCAGTCGAGGCGATAAGATACAAAGGGGACGATTGAATGTTTTGAAAGTTAATGAAGTTCAAAATAACCAAAAGAAATCGGCAGTGGATATACCAATTAAACTTTCTCCGATATGTATATCACCCGTGGACCTTCCATATGTTCCTATTTTATTAATAACACATTTTTGAAAGCGCTATGGGACACCGGAGCGGAGAAATCATTTATATCGGAGGAAATATATAAAAAATATTTTTTTTATAAGCAAATAAAAAATCGCGAGCTCAGCTGATCACAGCACAGGGAGCAAAATGTCAAAATATAGGAACTGTAGAATTGAATATTCGAATTAGGGAGTTTGAAAAACATTGGTTGTATCATGTGTTGACAGATTTGGAATACCCATGTATTCTTGGGGTAGATTTCATAAGTGGATCAAAGATTGTTTTAGACTTTGATCGAAAATCGTTAAAGATTCCCGATTTGCAAATAGAGTAGGTGGTTAAAACAATGGAGGAGGAAAATGTAGAAATAGATCTATCTAAGACAAAGTTGGAGGATAAGCAAAAACAGAAATTACAAAATTTGTTTAGTAGTTTTAAGGGATTGTTCTCAGACAAATCATGTCTTACTCATGTTTTATACCATGAAATTGATACGGGAGATAGTCCACCGGTTGTTTCCAGGTCGTACAGGTATGATCGGCAAAAACAAGTGATACTCGAATTCCACATCGACACAATGTTACGAGAAGGAACCGTAGTTCCAATTCAATCCCCGTACTTGTCACATGTTGTATTATGTAAGAAAAATAATGGGTTACCACCGGATAATCCGGAAGCATATAGATTTGCGGTTGACTATAGTAAACTTAATACCGTCACGAAATATCCAAGCTATCCCTTACCGTTAATAGATGATTTAATAACGAATATCCCCTATACGACAATAATGTCATCTCTTGATCTAAGAAATGGGTACTTTCAAATGGCAGTAAACCCCAGTGATATTGTTAAGACCGCGTTCGTAGTAAAAAGTAGCACTTACGAATTTCGGCGTATGCCATTTGTCTTATCAGGGGCGGCTCACAATTTTCAAAAAGCGATAGAGATCATATTAAAACCGGTAATAGGGAGGTTTGTGAATGTTTATATAGACGACGTTATAATCTCGTCTCCATCATTCACTCAGCATGTTGAGCATTTAAGGGAGGTTTTTTCGTTATTGCAAGATGCAGGATTGTGACGTTAAATAAGGAAAAATGTCGATTTGGTTGTGATGAATTGAAGTATTTAGGATTGATTATTAGTAAGGAAGGAATCAAAACGGATGAGACAAAGTTTCGAGCCATACTCGAGATGAAATCACCGCGTAATTCAAAGGAGGTATCCAAGTTTTTGGGTATGTCCTAGTGGTACGCGAAATTTATTAAAAATTATGCCCATCTTTGCGAACCCCTTTATAATCTTAAACGAAAATTAAAAAAATTCTTCTGGGCTATTGAGGTGCAGAAGGCATTCGACGCGGTCAAGACGGCCATAACAAAGGCGCCAGTTCTAAAAATGCCGGACTTAAAAAAGCCTTTCGAGTTATTTACAGATGCAAGTTCAATAGGTTTGGGAGCAGTTCTAAATCAAGAAATGAGACCAGTTGTATTTGCTTCGCGTATTCTGAACAACGCTGAGTGGAATTATACGGTAACCGAAAGAGAATGTTTAGCAGTAGTGTGGGCGCTGAATAAATTCAGAACATATTTAGGATCACTGCCTATTAAAGTTATTACTGATCACTCTGCTTTAACACGTTTAACTCATGGAAAAAATTTGTCAAGTAGGATGATCAGATGGACACTCAAATTAGCAGAATTTAATATAGAATGGGAACATGGACCTGGAACTCAAAATGCGGTGGCGGATGTTTTATCTAGAAATCCGGTTGAAACTATAATGGGAGAGAAAGTTAATTGTGCAATAATCAAAGATCTAGTACTTACGTCACGAGAACAGTTAATAAGAGAGCAAAAAAATGACCCAGAATTAGGTCATATCTGTAGATATCTAGAAAACCCGGAAGATAACTCAGTCAATGCGACGATATGTGAGATCTGGTCCCGCGACTTCCACCTAATTGAAGGCTTGTTGTTTTATGCGAAACACGCAACGTCGTTACGTGAAATACGTGTATACATTCCTAAGTCTTTAAGGAATAAAATCATGTGTGAATTTCACGACAAGCCATAGCAGGTCATTTTGGTCGATTTAAGAGTTATTATAAAATAAGGGACGTTTGTTATTTACCGTATATGAGAAAATTTATTGATCAATATGTCTCTACAGGCCATATGTGCCAAGATAATAATTATAAAAACGCGTTAGCAGCTTGTCATATTGTCGATCTTTGGCGAACATATCTTTGTGGGTCTTCAGCGTGAATTAGAGGTGTGAGGTTCTCGAAATGAATCGACATTTTAGAATTCTTAATATGACTTTATTAGGAGTTTAACTTAAATTTCTAATATATTGAACAAACTTATATTAAGTGAGAATAAACCAAAACACGTAGCCGTAGCTAAAACAGATCGCGAAATTGGATCACTTATCTAAATAATTATATTATCCGCCTACTCTCAATTCTAATAATAGTACGATTTCTTATATCAAATTTTCTGTCCTACCTTGAATTCAACGCAACGGTTCAAATACCTTCATATAGGCTGTTGGGCTCGCGTGCAATAGTATGCCCCTTGTAGTAATGGTTAGATATCCGTGAATCTTGGGTAGGCCGTCAAATTACACTTCTATCTTTTCCAAACAAAACTTTCTCTAAATTGCCATCCCGCTTACTAAAACTTCTGTTCTTTTAAAGACTATCTTATTTGCATCTACACTGAATTTCACTTCTTGTATTTGGGTTGGAAAAGATTCGCCATTAATCTTAGCCGTCAAAGATCCCAGAGGTTATGTTACAGAAAAGACGTGTGAGCCCGTCACAATCCCCTCCAAGAAGCAAAACGTGATTTATTCGAGGGTCTACATTGCCCTTAAGAAATTACGTGTCTAAATTTTTATTTCTGAATCTCCTCACTTTCTAAGTTTTATTTAAATTTTAAATTTGAATCCTCATTTTAACTATTAATTTTCAATATTTAACTTAAACTTTAATTTTCATTATGCATCTTAAAATTTAAATTTAATATTCCTCCTTAATTTGAACTCTTGACAGCCACAATAAATTTTACTCAATTAACTAGACTAACATTAACAGTTTTGCATTTTAATCATGGTAGATTCTCACTTTTACATATGTGGGTATGCCTCATCTGAGCAGAGGGACCGGAGAAAAAACCATCCTTGACTTGGATGGGAGAATAAAACGAGGTCCGCATACACCTTAACTAACTTAACTCTACTTGTCTACTACTTGTCTACTTAACTGACTTATACAATCTTATCTACCATTGCTTTTCCATCCATTTGAGATTACAAAGAGACTTTGAGACTTGTTTTTCAAATTGGAATTCAGGGTCTATCACTCTGAAATAAAAACTCTTTAAGTTACTTGGCAAAATCTATATTCATATAATACTAGTATGTTTCACAAATTTCATGCATTATATATCACTTTTAAATTAAAACAAACTTTTATGTATATCTTGCATCTGGTTCAGCCAAACTCCCCATGAGTCGCGCAGAGCCGTTAATTTTATTGTTAGTAACCTATCTACGCCGCGTTTCCCTGAACCAGATGTACATTAATATGAAACAATACAATAATATATAGATACACACTATACAATTACAAACATTTTCAATGAATCATTAAAACAAATAACCAAAGGAATTGTCGCATCTCAACGAAGTCATACATCGAAGTAAACAAATGCATGATTACAATTGTTTTCTCCATCAATTGAGAAAAAATATTTTACAAGTCAAAAGTTCAAAAAAA
>BMAV01027621.1:45050-58389 GCA_019973955.1 Trichonephila inaurata madagascariensis
TTTAGCTGCGCGAAATCCGTGGCGGTATCCTGCACTAACACTGATCCGAATATCTGATACCAATCTTGGGCCCTTCCAAGGAGATGACCTTTCAAATAAACACATGCAAAATCACTAGGTATTTCTAGTAATTTTATTTGATTGTCTATGGCCTCAAGAAATTCCGTCACGTTCTCGGACCCGGAAAAGCACATTTCTGGTAAAATACCAAACCCACTTGAATTTCCTAACCCAGAATCATGTAAATTAAAGCGGTTCGGGCGCCATTGTGATATGGTCGATCTTTGGCGACCATATCTTTGTGGGTCTTCAGCGTGAATTAGAGGTGTGGTGTTCTCGAAATGAATCGACATTTTAGAATTCTTAATTATGACTTTATTAAGAGTTTAACTTAAATTTCTAATATATTGAACAAACTTATATTAAGTGAGAATAAACCAAAACACGTAGCCATTGCTAAAACCGATCGCACAATTGGATCACTTATCTATATAATTATATTATCCGCCTACTCTCAATTCTAATAATATTACGATTTCTTATATCAAATGATCTGTCCTACCTTGAATTCCGCGCAACGGTTCAAACACCTTCAGAGAAGCTGTTGGGCTTGCGTGCAATAGTATGCACCTTCTAGTAATGGCTAGATATCCGTGAATCTTGGGTAGACCGTCAAATTACACTTCTATCTTTTCCAAACAAAACTTTCTCTAAATTGCCATCCCGCTTACTAAAACTTTTTTTCTTTTAAAGACTATCTTTTTTACATCTACACTGCATTTCACTTCTTGGATTTGGGTTGGAAAAGATTTGCCATTAATCTTGGCTGTCAAAGAACCCAGAGGTTATGTAACAGAAAAGACGCGTGAGCCCGTCACAAGCTGGTCGATTAAATCCGATTGTATCAAATTATCCAAATAAGATAGGTAAGTTAGATTTGTTAGGTCCGTATCCTACATCGAGAGAGAGAGGTAATCGATATGTATTAGTAATTACCGATTATTTCAGCAAATGGGCTGAAATCATACCTCTTAAAAAGGCCTCGTCTCGTATAATAGCGGATACTTTTTTTGATAATTTTATATCGCGTTTTGGAGCTCCAATAAAATTAATAAGTGATAACGGTCCCCAATTTATATGCGAAATTTTTGAACATTTAAGTGAAAGATTAGGCATGAGGCATGTGAAGACTGTAAATGATCAACACTATACGAGGGACCAATTCTTACGCGAGTTTGCTTATGCTATTCGTACAGCAGTGAATGAAACGACGGGAAAAAACCCTGCGTAATTATTTTTGGGTCGAAAGTTGATTACCCCATTTCAAAAATTAGTCATGGTTTCATACAGAACTGATTTTGCAGTAGGAGATATTGAAAAGTTGTTTGATGAAGCTGGACGAAACACAAAAAATAAACATGAAAATGGGAGAAATATTATAATAGACGCAGGCATGATTTACAAATTAAGGTGAATGACTGGGTGTTATTAGAGACAAACCCTTTAAGTTCAGCAGCCAACAAAATTTGCGCTAAGTTTAAACAAAAATTTGAAGGTCCGTATAGAGTGTTAGAAGTAAGAAATAATAATAATGTTATAATATGGAGGTCAGGAAAAAGGTTAACCGTCAATGTTGATCAAGTGAGAATATATCGTCATAGGAAATGTGACGAGATTGAGATAGGAACAGGTAGTTCGGATAACATTAGTTCCCGTCAGGAAACGAGTAGTTGGGAAAAGGTACAACGAAGATCAACTAAGTCACAATATGGTAATAAGAAAGGGTCTGATCTAAAGCGTGAGTTAGAGGAAAAAGGGAGAATTGAGAGTAAGCGGATAATATAATTATTTAGATAAAGTGGTCTAAATTACGTAATTCGGTTTAACTATCGCTGTGTGTTTGGTTTATTAGATTCTCACTTATTAAAATTTATCTAAATCATTAGAAATTTGAGTTATATGCTTAATAAAGTCATATTAAGAATTTTAAAATGTCTGATCATTTTGAAAATCCCACACCTCTAATTCACGCTGACAATCAAATATATGGTCACCATAGAGCAACCACATCACAATGTATCTTATTTTCTTACTGTACTGTGTACTTTTAAAATCAGTTTTCTTTTATTATGGACCTTGAAGGATTTATGTAGAGAGTAAATGTTAAATCATGAAGACATTCCTTTCCTTCCAGTGTCAGCTAACCAAGTGGTAATAAGTGTTTTAGGAAGACAGAGAGCCGCACATGACATGTTTTATTTCAGTCTTGAATGTTATTGTTTTTTTTTAAATTAAAATAAACGCTTGGGATCTTAATCATCAACAGATTCGTTTTCGAAAAAATTGGCCTGCTTAAACTGGCAGAATTCAGTCTCTTAAGACCTTATCACACGTACACATTCGGAGCAATTTCCCAACCAATTTTGAACTTCTTAGTTGCCATAGCAACGGCTCTGAACAACTTTTTCCCAGTAAGCTGAAAAAGTTGTTCCAAATAAAAGTTACTTGAAATTCCAGCCAAAACGGCTCTTCGGCGCCCTACATCATAAGCAAGAGGGCGGTAAGGATATCAGCTTCGGGTTTGTCAAACGCAACACATATGGCGTATAATATTTTAAACTGAATGGTGCTCCATTTCTTTTTACACCCATCAACCAAAGCGCGAGCGGAATAAAAGAAATAATATTGGATGTTCATTTTCCGAAGCAGAAAAATCGGCGAGTAATTTTTCAGTGTGGCTGACGTCAGAGCATTGTTGGTTTGCTTACGGCAACCCTTCAACTTCAGCTGTGTGAAAAATTGTCCTAAACGGTTGCTGCAAATATGCGTGTGTGATAGGGCCTTTACATTTAGCTTGTTCGAAATAGCAACAGGTAATTATATTTTTAATTTCGAATTAATTTGTATTTTTTATGTCTTAAAATCAAATACAGAAGTACCTCCTGTAAGGCAACTTCCGAATAAGGCACAATTAATGTTGCTACCGGTCTCTTTGAATATGGACTTTATGTATTTACCTCTTATTAAGGAACATTCTATTTAAGTGACACTAAAAAAGTTTGTTGTTTCTTTTTTTGTAAAATTTTAAAATTTCGAAGACAAAAGTTTGTGTTTCTCTATGAGGAGTCGGGAACCTCTATACCAACAATGTTAAATTAGCTGTTTTCGATGTACCTTTTCTCCAAGTCTCTTATATGTATATGCTTGAAATTTTTCATATAATTAAAGTACACCTTTCTCACTATACTGAAATAAGCTTTCAACTAATTTTGAATTTTTTTAATAATTTACAAAATATTTTATCAAACATAGTGAAATTTAACCCATTTTTCACATAAAAAAATTTGTAAAAAATAAATTTTTGAGTTTTTTACAAAAAGGTCATTTCAGTATATATCAGCCATCATTATAAATATGTCATAAAAAACTTACATACCTGTGAACATTATTTTCCCAGAAAAGGTACATCGAAAACTTACATTTTGAGATAAATGAACTTTAATGTATAATTATTTTTTTATTAAAACATTTCTCTCCATACTCCAAATTATCTGCAGTATTTTGAATCTCATAATCCTCTCTCTTCCTTTTAAGTCTTTTTCTTTCCTAACTTCCTTTGTTTATTTTTAACATATTTAGCCTTTAACAACATCTGTTAGTCGAGGCGCTCTATTGCCCGTACCGTGTAATCCCTAGTCTCACTATTAAGTTTTCTCAAACTTTCTGGTTTTGATACATTTCCCATATTAAATGATGAAATTGAATCATATGTACCCAATGATAATACTTCTTTTTGTACAAATATTTCCTTCGGTACACGAGCCCAAATTACGTTGTTAACACTTTCATTGGGATTTTGTGTACTTCCATGTAAACACTTTTTTCGCAATTCTGGATTAAATGTTTTGATTTCCATCATTCATTCAACTTTTTTCAACTCCATCATTCATTCATTTTTGGTCGTAGCCTCACAGTGAGAGCTGCCTGGTCCAGACGCGCTGTCGTCACAGATCCGTGAGAAACCGAAAAGCACATTGTACCGGTGACCTTTTTT
Organism: Trichonephila inaurata madagascariensis; assembly: GCA_019973955.1. Lineage (NCBI taxonomy): Eukaryota > Metazoa > Arthropoda > Arachnida > Araneae > Nephilidae > Trichonephila > Trichonephila inaurata. Next base: position 49,105 of record BMAV01027621.1, read on the forward strand.
AACTCTCGGATTGCAGTGGGAAAATGATCAGAATTTTTGACCACCCATTTAAGTAACTTTTTCCCAGCAATTAGGGAAACGAACGGATCTTTCCCACGTTTGTCGGCGCACCTTCTTAGCAATTAGAGAAAAGGAATCGGGGGTACATCACAGCCTGTTTGCAGTGAAAATGAGTTCTCATAATCGTTTAGATGATTCCTTGAGATCGAGAGCCGTTGACAGGCTTGAAGTTAGCAAGTCTCAAATGGGGATAGGGCAATTGTTATATGTGGCACCGAAAATGGTCTCCCAGCTGTGGAATCCATTCCAAACAATGGTGCGGTCTCCAGGAAGTTCGACCAAGGCCGCCACAGAGCAACGAAACCTGCACAAAATCGCTACTTGGCATTAAGCGCACTACGACATAGGAGGACAACGGCTCCTCAGCTTGCTCGTGACTTTACTGCAGTGCGTGGAAGAATTTCCAGTCTACAGACGTCTTGCAGTGACTGACCTTCACTCCCGGAGTTCATTGTGATGTGTCCCTTTGACAGCAGGAAAGACCGAATGCTAAGAACATCAGTTGTAGACACCACAAGAATGGAGGCTTGTTCTTTTCAGTGATGTGTCGAAAAGTACCAGACTAAGGAATACTCGTCGAGCCTTCACCTGGAGAAAAAAAGAATCTCGTTTTCATCGCTCCTATGTACCAAAAATCGACAGATTTGGGGGCAAAGGAATCCTTGGGTGTGGTGGCATAATGTTGGGCATGTACGTTTTCGATGCTGGTACTGTCAACTCAATGCGCTATGTGGAAGCCTATGTGACGTTTTTCTGGGTGTTATGGGTCCGGACTACATTTTCATGGACAATAATGAGCGGCTACACAGAACTCGCATTGTTGACGAATTTTATGGAGAAGTGGATATTCCCCGGATGACCCTCGAGGTCTTCGGACCACAATTCTATTGAATATGTTTGAGATGGTGTAGTAAAAGTCATTTCTCAAAAGTGGCTTTGTTACCACAAATACTTATTGACACCCTCATAAAAAATATGGCAGCTCGTTGTGAGGCGTGTATAGCAGTGTTTACAATGGTCACCCTCCATATTAGGCAGACTTTTCCCGAGTTAAGGTATCCGACTATGTACGGAACCGTGATTTTGCAAAAGCGTATAAATGGATAATATTAATGATATTTATAGTGTCACTTAGATTAGAAAATGTATATAAAATTGTTTTAAGAGTAGTATTGCATTAAAAAATTATTTAAGTACAATATTTTGACAAAAAATGAACATAGAATGACCCATTTTCAAAATATTCTCCTTTTGTGAAAAATGCTTCTATTATAATGATATTTTGCCTGCGTATAGCTCAGACCTCTGTAGAGAGGCCGAACTAGAATTTTTAAAATATATAACTTAGAAGTGGGTTTATCCGTGTTTTACGACAACAGAGGAAAGAAATTTTAAGAAAAAAACGCCAATAATTATTTCAAATGGTTGTAACTCTGAAAATAATGTGAATTTTTCAAAAAAAAAAAATAGTTCAGACTCTCTGGAGAAGTCTTTACTTTATATAAGCACACACACACACAAAATATTATTATTTTAGAAGCATTTTTTATAAAAGGAGAACATTTTGAAAAAAGGTTTTTCTTAGTTATGTTTTTGCCAAAATATTGTATTTAAATAAATGTTTTTTGTCAAAATGTCCTTAAAGCAATTCTATACATGTATTCTAAGAGACACTAAATATCATGAAAATTATCCATTTATGCGCCTTTTTAAAATCACGGTTCCGAACGTAGTCGCATACCTTACTGTAGAGATACTTTTGAAAAAATGTTTTTAACAGCACCGATATCGAATACATCAAGTGAGAGACGTTTTTCAGTTTTAAAATGTGTTAATTTTTTTAAGAAATACTGTGGGAGAGCTACCACACCCCACCAACGGGGGGACGTTTATCTTTTGGATGAGAATAGTTTGGACAGTAGAAAATAATTTAATTGAATCTATTATATATTCTCCTATTCCTCTATATTTCTTTAAAAATAAATGAGCACTTAATCTTCCTTTTACTATTTCAAATTAAATTTAGAAATCTCGAACTAAAAGCCTTAAATTTACTGCAGCTTAAATTTTAAGCTGATTGTTCGAATTCAGGAGGAAAAAAAATTTATACTGGATCAGGGATCAGCAGACTTTCGATAGAGAAGATAACTAGAAGATAGATAAGATAAAGAGCCATTTATATGCTTATGCTTGGGACCCCGTGGAGGTGAGCCCTCCCCTCGATAACAGTTGCAATCAGCATTGCCTTTCTCAAATAAATATATTTTTTTTTATGTTATTTAAATGAAGTTTTACACACAATAACATATTCCATTCTTTCAAAACTCAAGAACATTGGAAGATGTATATAAGTTTAGAAGTTTCTTAGCCGAATATGTAGTTTATATTTTCATATAAAATTCTGGATGTTCCTGATTTAAAACACCCATTTTTATAATTAGCCCTAATTTAGATCCACCTTGCCAAGGTACTGGGTACTTCATGTTAGTATATTTAGTTAGATATATATAGATTTTTAAGGCACAAAAAAAAAAAATCTGCGATTTATCTCTTTAGGACCCGAAATATTTTGATCTTTAAATATTATATTATTCTAGTTATAAACATTATATTGACCCCAATGACAATGGGAAAAAATAATAAAAAAATGTTTCGCTCCCTCCGTGGAACGTAGACGGTACCCGCAGGATCGTGCAGGTTGGGCTTTACCTGTGAAACCGTCACCTATGAAATTTTACATTTTTTAACTCTAAAGTGATAGAAGAAACAAACTTAATTCAAATAAAGTTGTTACAAATAAGGAAATTATGATGTGTAATTAATTCTTTTATTGATTTATTATTTATTTACAGTGGAAATCTTTAAAGCACACACACACACACACATATTTTTGCTTATTAAAAAGTATAAATAAACATTGCGTTTTTCACAATGTGTTTTTGAACTGCATTCGAAGTTTTCAGATCTGCACTTGCGAGGGCTTCAAATGCCATCCACACATCGAAAACGGCTATACATGCCATGCCTTTTATTCTGGCATGGACTTTTAGCACGCGTATTATAATACTTCGATCTTTTGCGGGAGGAATGACAACATTGCCATGCTCGTCATCAGTTAAAATACTTTGGTTAGCAGGAGATGCGCGCGTTTCAGCTATCTCTAACTTAAATTTGAAGAGATCCATTTTGATTTTTTGAAAGGAATTTTATTTAATACTGCATCTTGTTAGTAGTGAAACCAAGAATTTTCTGCAGCTAAAACGATGAAATGAATGGGTTCAGGAGACTTGGATGGTAAAGGATGATCCAAAATTGTCTTATCATTATAAATATTTCCACGTTTTTCTTCATCGTTCTCATTTATAAACTTGATTCTCCTTCCAGTATACGCGCGGTTCATATGTTTTGTTTGCAACATAGTCATCATCCAAAGATTACTAAGTTCAGAATCTGATTTATTCATCAAATGCAAAATTTCTTATTGTGTGGGGGAACTCTTTTCTTTTTATACAAAAAGGAAGCACAGTAGAAGTTAGCACAATATTCCATGAAAAATAATAAAATGTATCGGAAAAGTGTATTAAAAAAAAAAAACCAAACCACACCACACCTTACAAACTTCCACTGGAAAACCTAGATTTTGGGAGAGAGAGAGGAGGAAGAGATATGGATGCAGATAACTGTCTAGAGAATGAAAATGACATACCCCTCAAATAATGTATGAAGGAGAAAATTAATTGCAAAAAAGAGCGAAAGAAAGAAAAAAGAGACTAGTCCATGACAACCCTCAAGAAAATATGGTATTAATTATATAATAATACATTTCTTTTCTATTTAGGCTTCCATCAAAATTATGGAAAACAGAAAAGAGAGAAAACTCACATGGCAAGCACTTATCTTTACAGCTGCAGTGACTCAAGTAACGCCCAAGCCGGTCGATCATGCGGGTAACTAAATCCTGCAAAATTAAGAGCGTATAAAGAATATTTTTACAATTTTACAATTATTTAAACATTAAGACAAAAATTTGTATCTAAGCAATTAGAAATATATTAATAATTATCTTTTTACTACAGATAAAAAGAAGACGTGTTTTCGTTGTATTTGTAAGCAAAGCTGGACTTACCAGCTGAATGTAAGACATGGACTACAACCTCCGTCTATTGATACAAAGTAATACTTAACCCTTTTTGCAAACCCGCTCAATCGTTAGATTCGGGCTTTCCATACAAAAGACTATTCTAAAAGCAAAAACATACGGTAGAACCTGTTTTTTGTACCGTTCTTTTTTATGCGATTTTATTTTTGTGCGATTTTTTCTGTGCGATCTTTTTTTATGCGGTATACAAATTTCAACGGCTTTGGCACAACTGTAATGTTTTCTATCAATTTACCAGTGGCGTAACAGAGAATGTAGGGCCCTCTCCCTGAAAGTCAAGTTTTGCCTTTAATATTTTATAAATTGGGTAAATACGTACATAGCGTTAATCAGGTCTTGGTCCCCTAGAGTCCTGCCAACCCTCCCCGTGATGAGAGGGTTGCATGGATGTACGTTACGCCATTGAAATGCACATATATACACTTCAAGACGCTCTGTTCATTTGTTATAAACAGTCTCCCGACATTGCACGTTCAGTTGCTTTCTCTGAACACACCAACAGCCCGCACTTGATTGAAAACGAAACTTTCAACGACAGTGGCATTATCAAAAATTTGATAGGTTATGAAGACTAGGATTTATTTCCCAGGTAACCGGGAAATCATAAGATTTCTGTACTTTTTTTATTCCCGGGAATCGCCGGGACCAAAGCACGCTGGAATATTTTGTTGGCAGTGCTTGAAAGATTTTTAGAAATAAAGTCAGCAATTTTAAAAGCATTGATTGACATTAAAGAAAAACAAATGATGTCCAATGCAGAGTTTGAAACTGTGACTACAATTGTAGCAGGCTTAAAGCCAGTAAAAATTGGCTTAGAAAAATTATGCAGTCGGAATGCAACTTTGCTAACTGCAGAAGGTGTATTTTCTTTCGCTATTGGAGAATTGGACGAACAAAATTTAGAATTTGCAAAAAATATGAAATATTCTCTAATTCAAAGAGTTAATGAGAGACGAAACGTTAATTTAATATGAATAATGCAATACCTGAATTTTGGGAGAAAATACGAAGCAGCTACAGTTACTGTCGATATTTCGCGATTGCATGGTAAAAATTGTTTGGTTAGACAAGCCCAAATGATAGAGAGGGACAAGGCTTTTCTACGAAGAAGAGGAATCAATATCCAACTCTTCGCACTCAGAAGAAGAGAGCATGGAGATTTTGAAAGAAAAACCTTTGACGTTGAATGAAAAATTAAAGAAAGCAGTTTACTCTAAAACAAAAGTTTTATATTGTTTAACGAAGAAAAGTATTAGTTTCAACAAAATCATGAAACAAGAGATGCAGTTTGTTCGACTCAACTGAAAATCCATCGCCAAACATTATAAAACTATGCGAGGCTTTAAAAAAAATTGCTCCAACGTCAGTTGAAGCCGAGAGAGCATTTTCTGCTGCCAGATTGTTCGTCACAAAACTTAGAACAAGGCTGAGTGATAAAAGTATAAATTTCTTATGCTTCTTAAAATCCTATTTTAAAAATGAATAATCAATTTATTATATATTTTTTGTATTTTTTAGCTCGTTATATAAATAAATATTACATTTGGAATTTCTTTGTATCCTTATTTTATATAATTATTATTGATTTTATTCAAAAATAACTTATTTTTAAATTTTTTAAAATTTTGATGTATTTCCGGGAATTTTTCGTGAACGACAATTACATTCCGGGGAAGGGAAAAACCCGGGAAATCAGAAACCCTAATGAAGACGGACAAGAAGAACCGGATTCTTTGAGAGAGGATAAAATGTATGCAGGGATCCTGCTTTCCAACAAATCGGAAAAGTATTTACTTAAAATAGATACCAATTCCGAAAGGAGTATGAAATTTCAAAAAGAACTTCGATCAAGCATATCTGGTTATCGAGATATTTACAAGCAACTGACCAGTCGACCTTCTTCGCAAAAACTTATCTCTTACTTTACGTTGCCAAAAAATAAATCAATAAAAATTTTACCTTCAAGTGACGAAAGCACAATTTTGAATTTACTCATCACAGGGAGATGAGAGCTTTGGATTACGATGAATAGTTCTGTATGTGTCTTTTGAAGACTTCTCTGCGTATACAATGAGAAATTAAATGTTTTTAAAATGTTTCCATATGTAATATTTAATTATTTATTTTGTTATGGAAGTACTCTTACATAAATTTCGTAAATAATTGACATATTTCATAAATGTGACTTTTTTTATGCGGTCCATCTCCATTGCATAAAAAAAATTCTGTAGTATTTCCACGAATTAGCTTGTTTTATGTAAGAATTTATGAAATTTTTGAACATTTTTTTTCGCGTTTTTATTTTTATGTGGTCCCAATCTACCGCACAAAAACAAGTTTTGCTGTATAAGAATATTTAATCCGAAAGATCCGTGCGGGTTGGGTCTTAAAGGGGTATAAGCAAGATTTTTTTATTTAGAACAGCGACCTTGCACGCTTTTGAAAACTTTGTTATGTCTGGGAAAAGCTGTTTTTTTCAATTTTATGTAGGTGTATTATTGTGAATTATCTTTGACTAAGCTACTTCTTAGCTTAGTTTTTATTTGAATCATGGTTGAGAATGTTTGTTCATTGAACATCTAAAGCTTAATATTGAGAAAAATGTAAATGCTAATCATATGTCAATTCGATATATGGGCAAATTGTTCCATAACACTTTTTTCGTAACGATGTTTTTTGAAATGTTTGTAGTGAAGTAATTTATTTTTCTCCATACACATTGGAAGATAGTTTGAGCCTCCTTTTCAATGCACTCTACCTTTTCCATTAATGTATGTGCAACATTTCTTTTTCTTTGTAAAAATACATTGAAAGTATTGAGATGTGAAGTATAATGTCACCCATGAAATGCAATTTTGTAACCACGTGTCTTCTGATTCATAATGTTTCATGCCTTTTTGCGAAGGAACAATTTTACTTCTTCCAAACTTGATGCAAAGTGCTTCTAAATATTTCCTCTGAAAACCAACCAGCCTTTTTAAATCCACATACTTACAATTTCGTCCGAGAGTTCCATAAACCCGCTATGATAAAGTGGTTTGGCCAAGATACTATTAGTTATCTTGTAATGAAAAATTAATTGCTATAACCAATTCTTCCTGAAATTCCATTGTATCCAAACGCTTTTTGAAACAATAGAACATGAAAACAACATAGTTAGTATTTTTCTTTAAAATTGAAACAGTTCCTTTATTTACTCTTCGTCATACTTTCAGCAACATCAGTAGAAAAGGAAATGATTTTATTATTAAGTCGATTTTTCCAAATAAGTTTCGTAGCCACAATAGCCTAGTGATCAAGGTAACGGATTTATGACTGGCGTGTCATGAGTTAGAGTCTACTACCACTGAAGATCCGCAAAGTAGAAGGGCAATGCACGCTCAAATATCCATCCATTGGTGTGGGGTGGATGTTAAGAGAGGGGGTAACAACATAGGTGTCGTCACTTGACCATGGTTCAAAAGGACGTCGCCCAAACCCCTCGAGTAGCTAAATAATGCGAAGTTAATATTCACTCACTCCAAATAAGTTTCTTTTCTGCTGTTTGGTCCTTGAGCGGTAACAAACCTAAGTTTGTGCTGTGCCACTTCAGTGACTCTCGTGACTCATCAGTTCCAATTGATATTTTGGAATTTCATTAGATTCGAAGAGAGTTTCCTTTTCTTAGGCACAGCTTTTGCAAATCAAAGCATAACTGTAAATGAGTATGTACTTTTATGTTAACTGTAGATTGGAACTTTTATATCTTTTATCGTGTTGTTGCTGGGTCGAGATAATGGCTTCCACTTGATATAAACAAAGTTATATTTTAACTCAAATAATTGAATACTACTAATCTACATGTTCGGAAGAACCCAAACAGGAATTTCTTTTATTTGATTATGTGTTTGCTGCTTTATTATTAAAGTCGTCAATGGTCATCAGGTAAGAGCTCAAAGCAATCTTGGATGTAACCATTGTGTGTTTTCCTTTTTTCGCGATTTCCAGAAAGAATTTACAAGATTGAAAACTATTAAAGCCAATTATTTAATATGGTTTGGATGCTGGAGTTCTCTCTTTCTTGCGTCGTCTGCAGGGTATTTTCTCGCGAATGTATATATTGTAGTGAAATATCTAAATTGGATTTTTTTCCTTATTGTTTGCGATTTGGGATGACAAACTCTACGTGTTGGAAGACCGTCAAAAATATTTATGGTATTTAATATAAATTCAGTAAATGTCTCAGTCAATTCTTTCTTAAAGCTACGATTTTCGTTCTTAAGTGCATCTCTTACATGTATATATCTCTATTTTGAAGCGTTCCCAAATTCATGCATGCAAATAAATAGACATTGCTAGAAATCACTTTAAGGAGTGTCTGATGTTTGTGATTGTCTTTCCAGGGCGAAAATTTTACCAATAAGTTGGACTTCCCCTGTTTGAAAATAATCCTAAACGAGTCTATCCAGATTCTCAACAATCTTAATTTTCTTTTTAAATTTATTCCAGAACTAACTATCTTAAGCCAGTGAAATGTTTCAAAATATATACAAAACATCATCAGCATTAACATGACAGTCCTTTGTGGACCTGAGTCTTCCTCAGAAGTTTTTCCTATTCTGCCCTTCTCCCACCAATTGATCTTCCCTTTCAGAATGGCAAAGTCCTTATCCACACCGTCTTTCCATCTCCCTTTGGGCCTTCCATAAACAAACATAATTATTTTTTAATAATACATAGAGACAGAAGTCCAAAGAGCCGAGCTGGATGCAAAGAGTCCCGTGTTACTTGCGAGCTGCAGTCTGTCGACCCCTGACCAAGACAAATCTAAAAATAAGTAATTACAAGTGTAAGTACAAAATAATTAATTACAAGTGTACAAAGTAATGGGAAGATAGAAGCCCAAAGTGGAATGAAAATGAGAGTGGAAGTTAAACCTGTTTCTACAGGGCCGCTTTTCCGCTTAGGCATGTGCTTAGGGTGCAAAAGTTTTGGGGGCGCAAAAAAGAGAAAAAATTAAAATTACAGCAAACGTACCACCTCCTAGCGAATCATGAGAGAAGCACTTTTATCTTTCTTCACTTTTG
>BMAV01027621.1:80467-94668 GCA_019973955.1 Trichonephila inaurata madagascariensis
GTCTACCCTTGACGCAGCACCACAGACATCTCCGCCGCCAATGGTGCGATGAAAGAAGGATGTGGGCGGCAGAATGGAATAAAGTTGTCTTTACTGACGAGTCACGCATCTGTCTGCAACACCACGATGGTCGGATTCGAGTCTGGATACACCGTGGAGAGAGGAAACTGAACAGCTGCGTTATGCACCGCCACACTGGTCCTGCACCGGGTATTATGGTATGGGGTGGTATTGGATATCACTCTCGCACTCCTCTAGTACGCATTGCCGGTACTTTAAACAGCCAGCACTACATCTCCGAGGTGTTGGAGCCAGTTGTCCTTTCTTACCTTCAGGGCTTGGCCACAGCCATATTTCAAGAGGATAATGCGCGACCACACGTGGCACGCATTGCCCAAAGGTTCTTCGTCAATCACCAGATTGAATTGCTTCCCTGACCGGCTCTCTCTCCAGATCTTTCGCCGATAGAAAACATGTGGTCCATGATTGCTCAACGATTGACCCAGATTACACTCCCTGCTTCCACACCAGATCAACTTTGGCACCATGTGGAAGCTGCTTGGTCTGCTGTACCCCAAGAACACATCCAAAGTCTCTTTGAATCAATGGCAAGGCGTGTGGCAGCGGTGATATCAAACAATGGCGGCTACTCTGGGTACTGATTCTGGCAGGAACCACATTCACATAAGTCTATAAATTTAATCATTTGATACTTGATCAACATGTTATCTACAAAATAAATTTTGTTGTGCTATCTCTTGTCTTTCTTGATGTTGCATTTATGGTGGCCAGCAGTGTATATGATTACTTATGGGTGAATGCAGACTTTTTCTAGCAAGTGTATTGCAGCATGGGTTCTATGGTGAGTATTTTAGCGGGGAAGGCGAATATTTTTGTAGCAGAAATTGCGTTTTCAGCGGTTTGCATAGATTATCATTTTTGTCCCGAAAAAATAATTAATGTCAAAATTTTTAGCGTCTTATGTTTTTTTGTATGTTAATGAAGACCCCTTAGAGAAAACGATTTGATATTTATTTTAAGTGAACAGTGTATATAATTAATTTTACGGTGGAATATCTTTAATTAATTAATTAGCTCTAACGGATTAAATTTCTCAAAGTTGAGTATTTTTTGTTTATATATATCCCTTAATTTTCAATGTAGTGATCCAAAAAAAATATTGCATGAAAAAAAACTGCAGTAAATCATAACGCGGTAGATAAAAGGTAAACGTGAATTGCTCCCCTACACGGCGGGTCATTAGTGGTATTAGGCTCCAACTCGTGACAAGGCCCGCAACGATCCCATTCTTTGGCCACTCAGCTACCGCGGCCACTGTATTTTTTGGACGTGTAGAAAAAGTATCTGCTAAGAATTATGCCACGAAACCGTAAGTCTCTAATCTTTCCCAAAGCTCTAATAAAGCTCGAGCTATGAAAGTAGCTATACATTTGCCAACTTGACTCTTTCGCCAACATTTCGCTATGTTTTTCATTGAATCGCCATTATAATATTAGAAACGGCGTGGCTTGCGATTATTACAATTTTAACATAAAATCAATACAACAGAAAGTAATATTAATGTATTACACTTTCAGATATAAATTATTTATACTATTTTAAAAGCGTTCATCACACAAAATTTGTAACAACGTGTTACTTTTGCTGAGCAGAGATCAGCTTAGGAAGGTAATTTCAAAAATCGACCCTCAAGAGAGTTACGGGGAGTTATATATATATAAAAAAATCCTTTTTATATCAGCTATTAGATCTACAGACTTAAAATTTAACAAAGGTGTTTTTCTTTCTTTCTTTTTTTGTTCAGCTGAGATATACAAAAAGGTTTTTTTTTGCTTAATTTGCAATTCACGTAAAATTAACTCATTAAAAAAATTTCTTTATCCTTCAATCTGTATTGTTTAATTTTTCGGTTCACCCGTGTGAAGAACGCAGCTAGTCTTTTTATGTATTTAAGAATTGCACATTAATACATGCAAATGTATGGAAATTATAAGCATGCATAATTTAAATGCATTCATATAAATATTCAGCACATAAGATTACATCAGGATTTTTTATCAGTTTGCTATGAGATCTCGCATCTAAAAATATCTATATGTATTTAATCAAAAAGTCATATTATCAGAATTGGGTAGTATGTTGATATTGGAGGTTACACGTTTTTTATAATGTTTACTTTTGCATGATATATAAGCCATATTTGGCCACTGACAAATGATTTCGATTTTACTATATTACACTAAAATCCCCATCAAATGACAGTAATTTTGAATCTTTTTACCCTCTCAAAAAGCTAGTATTTATTGAAACCAAATGAAGTAATCATATACAGTCGGACCCTGATTTAATGAATTCATTGGGACTGAACATTTTATTCATTAATTCGGGGTTATTTGCTATAACGGGGTCCAAAAAAATACAAATTTTTTGCACTTACCTTCTAGAAATGTTATAAGCAACTACACAAAAAATATCCATCGTTAGAAATTGCACACATTTTGATCAAAAGCTAGAAATACTATTAGGGAATTATTATATATAAGCACCAGTTAATTGGAAATTTTAAAATACTATCTAATAGATGTTTGATAATGTTTTTGATTTCTGACTCAAATGAATTCTTTTTCGACTTCATGCAGAGAAGAAATGGCTCTTTGAAGGTTCTGTAAAGTGTCACATATCCCTGTCACTTCCCTGCATATCAAGGAGCAAATTTAACAAGACCTTTCTTCTACAGCAGGTGGCAGAGCCTTTGGCCTACACCAGCGGTTCTTATTCTGATCCCCCCCTCTTTTTAAGTATCAGCGTGGCATCGTGGACTTCCAAGATTTTGAATATCTCTTCCCGACAATATTCTTGATCAAAATACAAGTCATAGTAGAGTTTTTTCATTTGGGACAATTTAGTGTGTGGTACAATCTAGTATGGCACATCTTTCAATTTTTCCACGAGGCCTTACAGAGTCTGTCTCAACATTACATGAGAGACTCCGCAGACCCCTTAAAATGGCACTGCGGACCTTCAGGGATCTGCGGACCACAGTTTAAGAGCCTCTGACATAGATAGTGATGGACGTCTCCATTTTTAACTTGCGCGTTTGGTTGTTGGATTGAGAAAAGGTGGCATCATGTTTCATTTATATCTGCAATGCATTCTAAGAATGATCTATTCTTTTGGTATCATATCAGATTTTCCAGGTACTTTCCCATATGACAGTCTTTCTGCTCATAAAGACGTTGGAGTACCTATTGACACAAACTTGGATATGTATATATATATATATATATACTGAAGTGTCAGTGAATTAGGGATAGCAAGGGCTATGGAAATTGTGTAGTGCCGTGCATCATTTATACGCTGTGGTAACTGCATATATTGTGTGTACTGTGGTTGTTCTGAATTAGTGTTTGGAATTGCCAGGTTGGGTAAACTACTTGATTTAGACGCCTTCGCGCGATCGCGGACAAAATGTAGGTGTGCTATTCAATTTCCGAAATCGTCAGACAGCTAGGATTTTCAAGACTGACAGTGTCAAGAGTATACCAAGAATACACGGATGGTGGACAAAAAGTTAGCGATCGGGCAAACTGCAAAGGACAATTCGAACTGTAAGTGCGTGGTCAGAGACGGATCAGACGTACTGTACGTAGCCACAGCGAAGCTAAACATTAGCTCAAATTACCACCCAGTTGAATGACGGTGCCAATCGTACAGTCAGTGAACGGACTGTGCTACGCTCGCTTCACCGTATGGGTTTCGGGAGCTGTCGACCTACGAGAGTATCATTGCTCAATGCTCGCCATCGGGCAGCACGTTTTTCCTGGGAAAGAGATCGCAGAGACTATAGAGTGTAAAGGACTGGAAACGAGTTGCATGCAATGAATAGTCTCGATTCCGATTACTTAATACCGACGGGAGGCTGAGAATATGGCGTCAGGCTCATGATGTCATGGATCCTACATGCCAGGTTGGAACTGTACAAAGGCATGGTGGCTGAATCATGGTCTGGGTTTTTTTTTCGTGGCACTGTTTGGGATATTTGGTGTGTGTACCAACCTCGCTCAATGCAAATTCGGTGCTTCGAGTTGCTGGGTGATCACCTCCATATCCGTTTATGCTGTTCTGTTATCCGCATGGTAATGGAGTTTTCCAGCAAGACATCTATATCACAAGTCTCGGTTTGCTACTGGCTGGTTGGATGAACATTCCTCTGACTTTTCTGTCATAAACTGGCCACCTTGAAGCCCAAACTTAAATCCTATTCAGCATCTTTAGGATGTTTTAGGACAAGGCGTGAAAGGCCCTCACACAGCACCAACGAATTTTACTGTGCACTATGGACCGCTTTAGCCAATATTTGGCAAGTCATTCCCGTTTAACGTTTCCAGAAATTTGTTGAATCTATGTCTCGTCGTGTGGCAGCTGTTATTTAGATCAGAGGAGGCCGAACTTGTTACTAGGTAGGTATCCCTAATTCAGTGGCACTTTAGTGTATATGTGTGTATGTATACTCCAGTTCTCTGTGCATGATTGTGTGGATGAATTTCATGTTAATGTTTGTAGCAGTTGCCAGTATGTGTACAATTAGGAGGCGATTCTTCTTTACGAACATGTCGACATGAAATAAATTGGTTTATCAACAATTAGACCAGGGCGAGGAAGGTTCATTGTACTTTGTTGACCACTCCATAACTGAGCACATCACTTGAATATAGGGTTTTGTTCAAAGCACACTTTTCCATACACAAATTGCATTTGGTGACAGTTTTCACTTACTGTCACTTGAAGCATAGACCTTTAAAGAAATAGTTTTAAGATTCTTTAAGATTTTAACTTAAGATTTTTTAAAAACCTGAGGTTAAAAGTAAATTTTGTGAAGTTTAACTGCATAGTATTTTTAGATTCTGTATCTGAAATAAATATTCTGTTTTATCTAACAAAGCTTTGATTCTCAAGCTAAAGTTCGTTTCTGAAATCTTAAACCCTTATTGAATTTAGCAACAAGGGGGAGAAAAGAGCAAAGAATAGTAAATTTAACTCCCGAACTCGAAAAGAATCATTCTTAGAAATTTCCAAATTGAATTATGTGCATTATACTCTATATTAATTATTATAATTTCTTATTATAGTTCTATTCTGAAATACTGAGTTGGTGTAAAAATGTAGTACTAAGCACGCACCCCACGCTTTTACCCCAATGACATTAATTTTCTCGTTAATCATTTTATTCTTATACTAAGTATTATTTTTTTACTTTTTAGTTCGATTTAACATAAAAGCATGTTTTTTAGTTTTTTTAAAACTATATAATTTATTTTTCCTTTTTTAGTTCGATTTGCAATAAAAGCCTGCATTTTTAGTTTTTCAAACTCTCATTAATTCATTGATGAATTTATCTTAAATGTGTTACTTTTTAGAATGCAATAATAATGTACTTCGACGCTAAAGCTACAATGCGACTTTAATATTATAAACTGCATATATTATCAATACAGTAGAACGTCGGTTATTCGAACGTTTATTATCCGGAGCGTCAAATATCCGCACCAGGTTTTTCAGAGACCTTGCAGTGAAAAAACGAAGGTGTACAATGCTACAGCAAAAAATAAGTGATTATTTTTCACAATAAAGGTGAAATTGCGACATTTTGTATCTATTTTGCTTTGTTTTCAAGCACGTTTCCCGCATGTGATGATTTTCAATATTCGTGTAGTGTCCGGTTTCATATACTGCTAAGATCGCATTCGGCTTTGGTTATCCGAACAATTGCGTATCCGTACGGTGTCCGGGCCCAATTGATTCGGATAAACGACCTTCTACTGGATATGTATTATATTTTGTATATGACAAGCCCTTGGAAGTCAGTAGTAATTACTAAACTTGCTTTTAATCTAGTAATTATAAATCGATTATTAAATACCTTTTCCCGCACTGATATATTTATAAGAATCTTATATCAGTGCGAATATGTATTTTATTTTTTATCACGTCAGAATTTATTTTGGACTTTTCCGTATGATCACGTCCCCCACGTAGGGTTATCATTCCTCCCCCCACCCAAGCAGGGCGCGCCCTACAGTTTGAGAAACGCTGGGTGAGAACATAATTTTTTTTCCCCACATGCATGAGTCTTTTTTTTTTTTATTTTTTTATTTCCCTTTTCAGAAAAACTACAGAAGTGCTTTTTTTTTGTTAAAAAATTGCGGATGTAAACATTTTATCTTTTATAGGGTTGTAACTTGATCTTTTAATCATCAAATCTGGAAATGGGATCTGGAATTAGTCGCCAAATCTTCAAATGGTATATGGAATTAGTCGCCAAATCTTGAAATGGAAAATGTAATTACTCGACAAATCTGAAAATGGTATATTGAATTAGTCGCCAAATCTGGAAATGGTATAATGAATTAGTCGCCAAATCTGAAAATCGTTATATTTTGAGGTTCCTAATAAGTCATACTGTTTGATTTTATTCCAAAAAATTACTGTAAGCATCATTCTTTAAACCCACCCTGGGTGTTTAAGTGTAGAATTGTGAGGGGGTGTTTTGGCGAAGCACTTTTAACAAATCGAAATTAGGGCGCCAAGCAACCTTTAGCGATAGGTGTTAAGAGAAATTGCAAAGTGAATTTTACAATAAAATAAATATTAATGAGAAATAAAAATATATTGATAAAGTTATCAGTAAATGTATTTTATAGTTGTTTATGATCGATTCCAGTCGCCGAATCCGTTAGCAGCTAACTATTCAACACTTTAACCCAAAAGTGAAAAGTTTTTATCTATGCTCACAATACACATAGTCAACTACTAAAAACACCATTTAAAGTTCTGCTTTGAAAGTGCGTGTCAACCATTATGTTACATAAATAAAACTATTGTTTTGCAGTAAATGTTCTGTATGAATTGTAGCATTAACATGTTTCAGTATGCAATATGGCCCTAAATTGATTGAACATGGTATTATTATGCTTTACCAATTATCACTGTTAGTAGAAGGTGCCTTTGAATGTAGGAATAAATGCAAACTTTGACATCCCACTTATCCCAACTGTAAAAGATTCCAGATCATTTGAAATTTTTACTATATAAGTTTTTGTTGACAACTTACGGAATCTTTAGGAGACTAATTTCTTGAAAATTTTAAAGTACTTTTTGTATTTTAATTGAAGTTTATGGTGCCCCGGTAAAGTTCTCTATGAAGTTAAAATTTATTAAAGAAACAAATGTACTTAACAATTTTATTTTATGATTCTTTTCACCTCATTTTTCGAATATTGAAAAGAACCCAAAACTGAACAAGAAAATTTATGTGAAATTTATAAAATTGAAAAATTGAGCATAATATATTTCAAGAAATTTGCCTTTACTTTCGTACAGACATTGCCATGCAGTACTTAAATCTACTAATCACTTAATACTAACGTATAATTGGGTCCTATTAATAATCGATCTAGCACTTGCTTTAAATTTAGATTTAGCTCACAGCACGCCTAAATCATCACAGCCAAAATATAAATCAAACCAAATGACCGCCACTCCCAAGTCCAACTGGCCACGCAAATTAGTCAACTCGCGAGTTATCTTGGAACCGCTGCTGGCAATATAAAGTACGAGACTATCTAAACCATGAAAGTAGCAAACCCCATAGTGGCATAACGGGGAACATTTGGGCTCCATGTTGGATTTCCGGCGTATGTAGGTACTATGTCGCCGTAGGCTTTGGGCCCCTCCAAACCGCAAATATATAGCTGTATATTACGCCACTGAAGAAAGGCTATGTACTTCATGACCATAATACTTGTTTATTTCATATAATCTGCCCAAACTGTTACGATAATATGTAAGTTCCAAAATTAACACGAGCTTGGCATGCACTGCGCAGGTATGTTATACTTGAGCATAAAAGCAAGAAATCTGCCAATATGTATAAAAATGATTTCATTCCATGAAGAGAAGGAAAAGGCAGTGCAAGTAAACAGGAGAAACATTTCAGGACCCCCGGCAGCTCTTTTAACCCCTGTTGATCTACCATAGTGGAGTGAATTAAGGACTTGATGGCAGGCCTTGGGCCCTGGGCATGGACCCTGCGCCCACCCCCCGCATTATAGTACGCTATGCCACCTATATAAAAGGTTAATAAGAGCCTTTGATTAAAACTGATAGATATTTCTAAAAATCTTAATTATCTGATATTTTTATAATAATGACATGCACTCAGTCAGCAATGTTTTGAATTCACAAACATATTTGATTTTCGGCTTATACCACTAAATTTTGCAACCAGTGTTTGTTTATTTGGAAATGAAACGAATGCAGATATGTGTAAGACCTCGTGGGCATGGTCCTTACCCAAAAGCAGAGCCGCAATACAAAACAACGTTAAAGTTCATTACCTTCATCATGTAACAATTTTGCATTTAGGATGGGCAGAAAATTAGCAGGTATTTTTTACCATTAAATTTGATGAATGAGTGTTTTGGCGGTATCAAAATGAAACAAAATGGTGGCTCTTCAAATATGTGTTGATAATAAATGAATGTACACATATATAAAATAAACAAAATTCCCAAGTCCTGCATATGATATTCTCAGACTATGTACAGTTCGTATGGATTCGAACCAACCCAGTGGTATCTGTATCAACCTTTCGCCTTTTTACCAAGGAAGGCAATTTAATGCATTGAGTGCTTTTCCTTTTATAAGCCTCGTAAGAAGTTAGTAGGCGTGACAGCGGTAATCCATGTTCGCCTCTTCTTGGACTCCTGGCAGAATTTATGCCTGCTTTTTCGTTGCTTATTTTTGTGTTTTACTATCAAAACAAACAACTAAACAAACAAAAACTAAAAATCATAATATTTGTCACTATAGCACCAATATTATGTTTATATAAAATTTTATACTTAATTTAAATAACTGTTTAAATGTGTTCGTTTTAAACATGAAAATACATTAATATATACACGTTTAAGGGCCAAACAGACAAACGTTTAGACATAAGCCTACCACTGTGTGTACTTCGTAACCCGCAATTATCATACGTGACCACCGGTGTGGAATGTTGGTGAGATTTACTTTCCTCTCTGAGCCCCGCATCACAATGGCGTTGGTCTCGACTGGAAACTACTATGTCCATACCTCATGGCTTACCTTGGTTACAGCAGTTGAAATGGAGTTAGGCTTAACAGCGAAAATATACTGGTCCTGAACGTTTAGAGAAAATTTAGGTACTTTACATATTATCAGCACCAACGCCACCATTCAAACACCTAAGCAGCTAAAACTCTGATTTTCCATATGTTGTACGTGCTAATCTTTGACACAACCAAGTGCTTTATTTCATATAAATTTCAAACAGCTCGATAATATGTAAGTAACAAAATTAATGCGCCTTTGGTACAAAAACTTCTGTATGCAGTGCCGTACAGCCATTTTAAACATGCAAAGAAATCGTTCCTAGCCCTGACATACAGTATGCCACCCCATAACAACAAAAAGCAAGCAATTTGGCCCTAATTATAGGTTTTATAATTTTTCACTTAATCTGATTGGTTTTTGGCTTATTTTACCAGGCTAGCCGGAAAAATATATCACGGACATAAATATTTTAACAGACGTTTTGCATGCAGATGTAGCGCTATTTCTAATTTTTTGGGATGTCTTGGCGACGCTTGAAACTAATTCTAAAGCTGTTCCTTCAATTGTTTCCGAAAAAGTGAAACAGACTTATATCTCGTGGCAGTATCATAATACTTATTCATATTCAATTATACTTGTTGAATTTTACTACCTGTCGGAATCATGCGCTGCGAAAAACAAGATAGGTACAGAAACCATCCTTAAATAACCTGGCAATCTCTAGGTTGGAGTGCAAGTGCTTATGTAATACTAAGCCGTTTCAGTCTTTGAGTATTGAAATTAATGGCCCTGATTTGATATTGGGATACTATGTACCAGTGTTGTTGTTTATCAATTGTCAAGTATAAATAACATTACAACACGAAATACCTATATCAAACTCTGGCCCCGTGCAATGCCATCCATTATTTTTTTAATTTTATTCTTTGTAATTTTATTTTATTTATTGTGTATATATTGTTTGATATTAGCTGGCCCTGTGATGACAAAGTTAAATTTTACTGATTTATATTTACCGCGCAATCCCTACACTTGCACTCTAAGCAGATTTTTCTTTTCGACAAACCAAACATTTCCATGCTTCCGTTGTGTCTAGATTGTAAAAGTGGTTTTAGTCTTCTGTTGTTTATTCATAAATGGATATTTCAAATATTATTAAGTATACTAAGATCTTCTCATTTTTATTAAATACGCCACCCGCTTGGTACCTTTGGCGGGATTCAAAGGGATTACCAAATCTGCACTTTCTGTCTTTTGTTTTCTAATACTTTTTTTAAAAATCTTATTCTAGATTGAGAATTTGCTTATTTTGGCCATCATAATGTGATACGCATGTATAAGCGCAAAATAGCTTATGAGAGGTTAAATAATTTGACGGCTGTATGTTTTATTGCAGATGTTTACAATGCAAATTTGCATGGCCACGATAGAAAATCTATCAGAAATAATTCTTTTTTTCACTGACAGCAAATTGTAATTAAGATTCCTCTCAGAACCAGCTATCTATAAATTCTTCAGTATATAATTTAGATGATTCATGTATCCTAACAAATAATTTATTTGAAACACTGTTTGAAAGAAAATGAAGACTTCCAGCTACTGATTCCAAGTAAGCAATAATAAATGAGAGTTGTGTAAATAATTAAAAGAAATAATACATAAAAACATCCTTCCGATTTCTCCAAATCCTCCTGCACAGAGTACATTTGTTATCATATTGACAAAAAGAAAAGGGAAATCCAAAAAGGAAACAGCTGTAAAATTCTTCCCCAATTAACACATACCGATGGTGTTCAGCTACAAGAGGGCTTTTGGTGACAGACCTCATGATTTTGAACCCTGGTCAAGTGACCCAGACGACACCTGAGGGTGCATTGATTTATTAAGATCGCGCTGGAAACCTATTGGCGAAGGGCATTATAATTCCGAGTCTCGTTTAAACTACAAGGATAACACCCGAGTTGGCCACGATTTTCTTAATGTCGCACTTTGAAGCTCGGCCAAGTGACGAGGACGTCACCTGAGCCGGCATCCCTTCCTCTTCCAACTACCCCACCACTCCAATGGACATTCGACAGATTTAACGTGCATCGATCCCCAACACGGCGGTTCTTGAGAGGCTCGAATTGGCACGAGTCCGTTACCTAGGCCGCCGGGACCACTTTGAGCCTCGATAGATTAGATGGGACCCCTACACTGTAACGGCACCACGACAAAATTATTACAATTACAAAAAGAGTATAGGATTTTAAAATTTTCTTCAAAAAAATTAAAATTTTTAAAATTGCGTGAATAATATGTGAAATATTTCACCTCGTATCATTTTTTTTTTAATACAAACACATATGAAATGCTAATATAATTTTTAAATACATAAATAAAAAATTCTCAAAGGGTACCAAGTCCTCTTAACAAGTGCAACAATGTTTTTTTTAAACTGTACATTTCCAGCGGGGTCTTTGAATGCGTCTCGAAAATTCATTTCTCGCATTTTGCCGTTTACCTTTTTCTTCTTGTTTAATTGTAGCTTGCTATTTCGTGGGAATCAAACGATGAAAGGTAATGGATTCAGTTGAATTTGAAACATCAATTATTTTCATAAAAATCAATCACTTTTTAAATGAGTCATCACTTTCTCTGCATACGTTTTTAAAGCTCCCTTGCAAAGTCTAGCAAAGTTATCTTAAGCAATTTTCCAAATAAGGATCCAGATATAACTAGACTCAAAAATAAAACTTCGAGGCTTTTTTAAAATTTAAGTCATTTAAAACGCAATAGTTCAGCTAGAGAGCAACAAAAGAAAAGTCATTATTTAGAGAAAAAACAAGTTCTCCCTAGCTACAACCTAATTGACACCAACCTTAACCTAGAACTATTTCATCTCAATTTTCTTTTCAGTACATAAATAAGCAGAAATCTCCTTCATACAGGACCTCAAACTCAGTCTCACCTTTTGTCTCTCTCGATTGCATTAGGAACGTATCTTGCGGAAGGAACTTAAAGATAAAAATTACGAATGGAAGTTGTATCTTATTTACATAAACTTTGGGAAATATATCACTCAATGATTCTTTGAATTTTTTTTAATACATTTTTCGAGTAACACTAAGGCTAATGGTGACATATCTCGTAATTTTGAGCTTAAGTCAAGTGAAGAGAACACCTGAACTGGCAACCCACTCTTCAAACTTCCACATCGTTCAAACGCGACTTGGAGATCATTTACAAGAAAACGACGTGAACGATGTATTGGATTTTACTAGAAGGCAACCCAGTAAAAGTTATTTACATCGAAACAAACTTTAATGTTAACAAATAACTAGAAGAAAATCAAATGCTTACTAAATAAATTGCCGACTCAATGTCTGCCCTTTTCGTCTCGTATTGCGATGTTAACGATAAAATTGCAAAATTTAGTTTATTCATCAATACGTTTCGTTTCTGGAACAGAAATTCTTATATTTGTTACGTAATCAAACTGCAGTACATTTATGGAGAGAAACGAAGAGAATTAAACCACACTCCCACCGGAAAAATTAGAGTGAAATCCAATGTATCACTAGCATATTACATTGGTATCTTACCATTCGGTAAGATATTGATTGAATCGATGGTCACAGTTTTGCTTAGATAACGTGATGATATCTCGATGTGCCAATTTTTATATAAGGACTTTAGGGCTTAGTTTTGAATTGTAAGGCACAGAGCCTCGCATTATGCTGCACAAAACCTAGGGACTTGAACACAAATTAATCCCTCGCAGTCTTAGCTACCTAGCCTACAACAAGATACAAATAGAGTTCCCTTAACATATGGCATGCGGGGTATTTAGTATTAGATATTTAGCATTCTATAGTATAAAACGCTCGCTATACACGCAAGTTCGCGGTGAAATATACTTACTACATGTATATGCCATGTATATGCCATGTATTAATAAAGTTTAGACTGCGATGTTGAGAGATCGAATATAACAATCTTTTGACATGTTACTATGTTTTAAATAACAAAATGAGAAAATCGAGATTAATCTCACATTTTGAGCCCTAGTTAAATAAAAATGACACCCGAGATTGTTCCTCAGTTGTCAAACTTCCATACCATCCTAGATGCGAAATTTAAAGCTCAGTTCAGTTTTACGTTCAATAGTTCTCGTTTTTCAAACGGTCATGAACCATGACTACTAGGTTACCACAGCCGCAAACTGCAGTGGAAGCAGAATTTGATTTTCTTAGAACTTTAAAAAATCCATTTTGGGCCGATATTTGGGGTCTCCATAAAGTTGAAGCAGGGGCAAAGCAAAGACTGTTGATGACGCGTACCTCAATTTTGAATCACTATCTCTTGACTCAGTATTCTCCACATGAGAGAAATTAAAGGCTCTCCCGATTTAACGCACATAAATCCCGCTGCCCAACAGTCTTTGGAAATAACATATCCGAATATTCTACCATTGATTAGACTATGTTATTCAATTAATCATGCTCCCCTTGCTATTCGGAGGAATTAATATTAGAATCTGAAATCCAAGTGAATCACCATATCTTCCCAGCCAAATGGATTACCAGACTGATAATATAAAAAACTATGAAATGATTAAGTAAACGAAAAAAATTGGAACTTACAAAACAGAGGAATTATTAAGCCGCACTTAAAGCAACAAGAGGGTCACTGGCGACGGACCTCGTCATTTTCAGCCGTGGTCAAAGTGAAGAGGGCACTCGAGCCGCGACATCCCACTTCCACATCATACCAACGGTGAGGATCTCGAGCCACGAAGGATTTAACTCTACACGGAGGGTCTTTCAGTGCATCAGAGCTCGAACAAACGATTCGATAGTGCCGACCCTGACCATTAGGCTACAGCGGCCACACGAAGAGGAAGAGGAATGCAGTTTAATTTTTGGAAATATTCAGATTTTAAGATATTAATCTAATTATTAGGCTTCAACTATACATAATAAGCTTTGAGACGGAAAAATTTCAACGTATAAAATTTCGATAAGAATTTAATTTTGGCATTAGAAACAAAATCATAGGCC
>BMAV01027621.1:110831-123022 GCA_019973955.1 Trichonephila inaurata madagascariensis
ATGACTTGGACCCATCAGAAGAGAAATCCTGGGAAGTCATCCGAGATTTTGAACTTCCGATTGGCGTTTTGTATAAATACTGAGTGAGTATTAATGTCGCACTATTCAGCTACAAGAGGGCTTTGGGCGATGGACCTCTTAATTTTGAACCATGGTCAAGTGACGAGGACGACACCTGAATTGGCACTTCCCTCTCCTAGCTTCCACTCCTTATCAACAGGTGGACGTTTGAACTCCGAAAGTTTAACGCGCATCAGCCCCTCTACACGGCAGGTCTTCAGCGGCACTAGGCTCGACCTCATGACATGCTAGCCATGAGTCCTTGACCTTCAATACTAGGCTACAGTGGCCACTGTATAAATACCGATGCTCTCTGGAAAGTTCTCGACGCGCCTTGTATTTCTCACAATGTTACGTTAATGCCCACTGTTTATATGTGCTATCGTCGCCAAGTGTCGTCTGAATTTTTATCTGTGTTATGTGTTCATGATAAGTTCTTTTACGGAAAATAAATGTGCATCCGAATCAACCATCATGTCAATGACATTTAAATCTACAAATTAATAATGGAAATTAACTTAAGTCTTCCACTCGATTACACTACATATATATACCCTGGATACTAAAGTCAACGCGAAGCTAAAGTGAGGAGAGTCGTCAGAGGGAAATAAAAAATATTTTTAAGAACAGCACTATAACTAATAAATACAATTTGTTCATTATGATTTCAAGAATATATTTTGCCCTTCATTTTCATATACTTTAATATTTCCAAATATCTCAAGTAAGCATTTTTTCCCTCTTCCTCTATGCAGAATCCACGCAAAAATCCCTATTTCATTTTATCTATATCTTATTGTATATTTGCAATTCTGTGTCATTTGAGTACTTTTTAAATGAAACGAATATGACCAGATAATCTACAATTTTATTTTTTTAAATACATTTTTTTTATCAAATCTGGCATACGTCTAAGCAAGTTGATTTGAGACAACATGAAATTAGATCTAAGTCATTCCCATTCTAAATTCCTCTGTAGGATAAGTTGGATTAAAAAATCGTGTTAATTCACTAAGGATTTATTTTGGTTAGAACAAACTTGCCTAGTGATTAAAATATAGCAAAACAATTTTTGTATTGTAGTTTTTTCTTCAAAAGTCTAAGATTAAATAGGGATAAAAATTCCTGAAATAAAATTTTGTTTCATAACTTCTTCCACAGAAATAATAAACCTATCTTTAATTTACTTTTGGTTTTTTAATAAACACTTGAAAGATGTAAAATAATGTACGATGTTTAAAAAAGAGATCTCTCTTTCTCTCTCCATATATATATATATATACAGAGAGAGAAATGCGTAGAGAGAGAGAAGAATTTTTGTAGGAGTTGAGGTATCAATTGGTGTAAATTCTTTACATATGTTAAGTCCTTGACAGATTTAGCATGCATTCAACCCAAAATGAGGGGGAGGGCAACTCTGAGGGTGGGACAAATAAAAAGAAAAAAGAGTATTAACGGAAAAGAGTGGCATAACCCAAGCAAGTTATCAGTCTAAATCGGGTTTTGAGGGAAATTTTGTTTTTGTTATTTATGTTTTTGCTGTTGCTAACTCCACCTGTCTGACGCAGTCAGATCGAGGCCCACGAAATTCATCACGGCAAAGGACTGGTTGTACACCTGTCATTAGCCGTAGCATTGAGCACCATCCAAGCGACAGTACGATTTGGCTCGATTCCACCTCAATTTTTAGGGAGAACACCCTGTAGGTGGTTAGGGGTCTCTCACACCTTTCTTCCCCTTCCACCCACCTCACGAGGGAACTTGCTGTTCGACGGCTATTTAGATCCCCCCCATGCTACTTACTTTTACAAACTCCGGGACCCGAACCCAGGCCCTACGGCACAGAAGTCCGCCTCACTAACCCCTTTACCGGATGGGCGGTCTTTGCTTTTGTTCTATATACATATTTGTATTAGAGATTTCTATTGTACATCTTATCTTTGGACTCAAATTAGAATGTAATTTCTTTCTCTTATCTTTTTTGTATCTTTTACATACTTGTGTACTTTGAAACTATGTAATCGCTGCTTCAATAAATTAAAAAAACTGTGCTCGATAAAATGCTGAAAGTGAAGGTAGTTGTTTCTCGGGTCAGTAGCTTTGAGTGGTTCCTTAGGAAATTCCGCCAATATCTCTTCCAAACATATATATGCATCGTTAATAAGCTAGCAATAAATTAATCAATTCTGTTATAGCTGGACTCATTTTTCCAAATTTCTACCTTTCGACAAAGGAAAGACTTAGAAGTACATCGGGTCTATACGCGAGCCTGTCAGTAATCCTCTCTCTTGAGGTAAATTTATTCATTTTTAGCTGTTATTCTATTGAAAACTTTCTCCCGAAGAAGATTTGGTTTATGCAAATGAAGGATTCTATTTAAGCATTGACTTTTAGGTATGCGAAGTTAGAACTTAAAAAATTCTCTGAATAATCCTGGAACACACAACTCCAAGCACTAAACACACAAGACAACAACATTTGGCAGTATCGAAAATTCTTACGCAAAAAACGCTCGGAAATCTCATCTTTCAATGGCACTGCAATTAAAGATGATTAAAATGCCAATTAACTTGCAGAAACTTTTCAAAGTAATTTTACTGAAAATAATAGACCGGAAAATTTTACAACCATTATTGATTTGACTATTACTAATAATTTGGAAAACTTCTTTTCTAACCCTCCACCTACTCCCATCTCACCTACTAATCCGGATGAAATTATTAACTATGCTAAAAACCTTTAAAATAACAAGGCCCCAGGTAAAGATTAAATAAACAAAATGATTAAACATTTTCCACTCAAAACCATTCTAATTCTCACCTACTTAATAAAATTCTTCTTCTTGAACACTTCCCTAATAATTGGAAAACTGCAATTATCTTCCCTGTTAAAAAGCCTGGTAAAAACAATCATCCAGCTTGCTATCATCCAATTTCCCTACTTTCCACTCTTCGTAAAGTTACTGAGCACACATTATCCTTAACAGGATTAACACCTTCATTTCAGATACTAATTTTATCAACCTCAATCAGTACGGTTTCACCAGGCACCTCTCCACCTCCCACCCACTTCTCAGACTGACCAAAAAAAATTACTTCTGGATTTCAGAGGAGCAAATCCACTGGAGCTTTTTTCTGGATGTTCAGAAGGCGTTTGATCGGGTCTGGATTAGTGGATTAATTTACAAACTTATGGTTAAAAACTTCCCTCCCTCTCTCATTCATCTGATTAACTCGTATCTCACTAATAGATCTTATCAAGTGTGGGTCAAGGACATCCTCTCTATTGCATATAACTTAAATATCGGGGTGCCCCAAGGTTAACTTCTCGGTCCCGTTCTATTCAATATTTATATCAACGATATTTCTACCCACCTCCAAACATGTCTTAATATATACGCCGATGACACTGCCATTGCTGCGAGTTACAAAAACCACAATACAATTACACCAGTGTTTCTCAAACTGGGGGGCGTGAGCATAATGAGAAGTCGAAACCAAAAGATTATTTTTAAAAAAAATTATTAATTTACTGAAAGTAAACAAATAAAATTCTAACATAATAAAAATAAATTACATTCTTACCCTGATATAATACACTTATAAATATATTACTGCGCAATACATTTTATGTTTAATTTATAACAATAATAAGTTAAGAACAAGTGTAATAATTACCAGTGACCCCATGGGCTTGTCATATATAAAATTATATGCAAACATTAACACATCTTAATAATTTGTACGGTTTATGATTAGTCTTTAAAATGCCGATTAAAAATTGCGTGATTCACTCCCCAATGCCACCAGATAACACGTGGTGAGCGTATGTGGTGTTTGGGGGGGGGGGTAGAAAAGGAGTTAATGAGCATAAATCTCTCATTGCTTGCTGGTTTCTACATTCTAAGTAAAAATAAGTTTCTACATACTAAGTAAGTTTTTACATTCGAAATAAGTAATTCCTTCGCAAACATTGTCAAGATCATTTTATTGCACTCCAAATGCCTTCGGAATAATTTTTTATGGATAGCAGTTCACAGAAAAGGTCGTACTTCGAAAAGACGTATATATACGTCCGGGGAAAATAACGCACAGGCTGAGCGAGTCGTTTATATACGCACTTGAGGTTACAGTCGCATTGTAGGTTTAACATCAAAGTATAGTATTATTGAATTTAATACATTGTTGTATGGAAGGGGGGCGCGATGAAAATTATGATTGAATATTGGGTCGCAAGTATTGAAAGTTTGAGAAGCACTGATTTGCACTCAATAGACATTTAACACTTTTAGAAAATTATTTCAAAATATGGAAAATAAAAATAAATATAAACAAAACGGTAGCGGTCCTTTGCACAAGGAAAAGAAAACCCCGCAACACTACCAACGTTTTACTCCACACCACTCCAATGATCTCAGAACACAAAATATTTAGGACTTATGCTTGATAAAAAAAACCTCACTTGGAAATTACGCATCTTACATGCGCATGATAAATTCCGGAATGTTCAAAGGTTAATTTACCCACTAATTTGCCGGAATTCCTCAATGTCAGTAGAAAACAAAGTACTTCTCTTCCGTGCCATTTTGTGGAGCATCATGACTTACACTTGTCCTGTGCGGGGATATGTAGACAATAGTAATATTAAACTGCTTAAAGTTTCTCAAAATAAAATTCTAAGAATGATTACACATGCAAACACATGTACACCAGAAATGCTGATATTCATAGATCACATAAAATTCCTACTTTCAAAAATTATATTAAGAAACTTTCAACTAAATTTTCTGATTCATTACCCCTCACAAATAATATTAATATTATCAATTTAGAAAACTATATACCCCACGATAATATAAAGAGACCAAGGAGAATTCTACTTGACTCTTAACATTATGGCGGGTTGTAAGTTTCTTTATTTTCCGATGGCAAATGATTTTCTAAATTAGCAATTTTCTTCCTCTAAACTTTATTTTAATAACTTTCCGAAAATATTAAATTCTACTCTGCACCCACACAGGCTAGATTTTCAATCTTAATTTTTTCAACAACTTCAGGGCAGCCAATCTTGAGCCATCTCACTTCACCCTCTCAACCATTAGCAAAGCAGACACTCATCAACTCCAGGACTCATTTTCTTCCACTTGGACTGTCAGCAAGCACCACTTAGCCACTCCCCCTTTTCACGTTCGTTCCACCAATCATTTTGCTCTCTCCACTTAGGACTACTACTTTCGCCAGGCTCCAATAGACTTTCTGATATGGGATGGAGGCTCACCTCGCGAGCCATATGCCCAGAGATGTCAAGCGTACTATGCGAGGAGAATAGTCGAGAGTTAGTCATTTCTGAAGTATCAAAGATTGCTAATGGACGATTTAGTCAATAAGATAGAGCTTTATTATAACGGCTGGAGGTCGAACAACTAAGAACGGAATTACGGTAAATTAGACCGTAGACATCCAAAGTGTTTCAAGATAAGTGAATTAAATTATACTTAAATATAATGTATACTTTTTTTTTGCTGTGTTATTGCTCCTATGCTTAGTAGAGGTGTGCATTTCGTAGCCTGCGTTGTTAGTTTAAGTGAGAGAACAAATTAGAATTTGTATTGATTATGGCTGATTTTTCTTCGACCCCCCCCCCTCCCCCATCATGATATAAAGTAGAATTTCGTGAAACATTTTTACACCTCGTTTGACCGATGTATGTATTCAGCGTTAGATAAATTGAATGCTTATTCTTCTCGATAACCAAAATTAAATAAGTTTAAAATTGTATATTTTTTATACTCAAAGCTTTGTTTATACTTATATGAACGTAAAAAATAAATGATACATAGTATTTTTCAACTATACGCTTTTATTTATTTTCTGAGAAATAATTATCGAAAAAACTTTGAAGAGCTGATGCTGTCACTAATCTTTTTTTCCCTGATGAGCTATTATATTAACTGGTTCCCTCAGATATAATTAGATACAAAAGAGTTGAATCATTCAATTTTTTATCATTAGTCGAATTGATAGATAATAAAAATATTAAGGGTTTTTGATCTCAGTTGATAGAACATAACTCGTTACACACTTAACGGATATTCTTTTCAGTAGTTTCTCACTTTTACAAATTTATATTCATGATCCCTTAAATTACTCATATCATTCTTTTCCTTATAATTGTAATAAAAAAAGTACAAGAGAGAAAAAGTAATGCATACAATTAAATGGTGAAACAGAAATCTGGAGTTGAATTTTGAAAATATTTAGGTTTTAAGACGGTAAAAATATATTCCGTATTTCTTTAAAAAAATACTCTTAATATACGATAATATTACAAATCCATGGATAACAGTACTTTTATCTTCTGACGAAATATATTTGATAAATCAAGCCATTTTCTAGCTTTATATTTCAATATATATAAAATGTTTATCTTCTTTTCTACAATTCTTGTGCATGTTCCTACTTTTTGTCAAAAGTGGTAGTACTAATTTTAATATCTAACATCAATGTGCATAATGAGATGTATTCTTAAACACAATAACAATAATCTAGCAATAGTATACAATAAAAATGATTCAGAGAAAATTTCAATAATCACTTGCATCTTAGCTACACATCATTACTCCAAAGAAAATGCATTAAAAGTTTTCCTATTTGGTTGATTTTTATTAACGTCTCACAAAGAAGAAATTGGCGACGGACCTCATAATTTTGAGCCTCGGTCACGGATGAGGCGGTAGACACCCGAGCTGGTTCTCTTCCTTTTTCCAAAGTTCCTCACTTCTTAAACTTGAGTATTTCGAGCCTCCATAGATTTAACGTACATCAACACGGTAGACCTTCAGTGGCACTGGAAGTGAAACCAAAACTCAACAAGAACAATGCAGGCCACATGTTCGAGGTCATAACCACTAGACTACTGCGCTTCAAAAATAGTTTCCGAGAAGTAAAAGACTGAAAGTATATCCATTCATATTTAGAAGTATGGTATTTTTTTTTTAAAAAAGTATGTTTTATTCCCTAGATGGATTTTATATATCATTTGACATGTATATTTGTGTGTGTTTAAATTAATCTCATTTTATTGTTCATTTGAAGATTCAATTACATTCTCATTTATGGAGTCATTAGTTACACCAGAAGTACTCTCAGTAGTCTCATTACTTTCCACACTAACAGCAGGTAAATTTGTAACTTCTTCATAGCGGGGTGGTGGATCAAGTGGTACAGTTCCACTGTAATCGTAGGATGACAATAAACCTGACATGGAACCGTAACTAGTCCTCCGTCTGCTAATGACTGAAACAATAGTATTAACTGTGGGTTCATCTATACTTGGGCCTGTAGGGTCTTCTGTATTGGGACAAGCAGGACGCCTGCACTGAGACATTCTTTCGATTTGCTGAGAAATTTTAGGTCCCCTTAAATAAGCTGCGATGATTAGTAGAAATAATGCTCCAACTATTGAGATGACTATCACAGCAAGAGATTCGCCAGGGGACATTACATCTGTAAAATAATATTTATTAAAAATAGAGAAATATAGGGTGGTCCCGAATTCATGGTACAAATTTTAAGGGTAGATACAGGACACTGTGAAACAAGCATTTATTGTACAGGAACGTATATGTGAACATGACGCGGTGAGGCACAAACACAAAAAAATAAGAGACGAAAGGAAAGACAAAGTGTTTATTGAAAGCAACGTTGACAAATGTAATGTTTACAATAATTCTTTGTAACTGTTCAGCACATGAGCTATGAAATCCAGCTGCAGTGCACATTGCTGTACAAACCACTTTCAGCAAGTACAAACCAAATTCAAGCTCGTACTGGCTGAAAATGGAAGAGATGTAAGTGATTTTCGTTCAACACTCTCACACTTTCGTGATGAGCAACAGCTCTTGTACTTCACTCGTGTATCAGCCACAATGTTCAAGATGCTTTCTTCTAGGCTTGGACTGGGTACAGTTCTTCATCGACCAGCATCATGTCTGGTGACGTGTTTCACGAAGTTGGTGATATAAGCGCTAAAAAATTCTTTAAGCCGGCATTCGTCGATCAGGAAACTGCGCGTGATACATTCGTAGCGCAGCTCTGCCGTTATCATTTGCACGGCCGTACATGTAATGCATGTCTGCATTTTCGCCATACGTCAAGTCTCCCATCGTAGACGTCAGCAAAATGGCAAATGGCGCTTTCCTCTACTGAGATGCATCATTTTGAATAAAGGATAGACATCTACTGCCCCTTACCGGCAACGCAATCAACCGATAACCTATTTCTCTTTTCTTTTAATTCCCCTGTTTGCACCCCACCACGTCACTTGCACCCATACATTTCTATACAATAAATGATTGTTACACACAATGTCCTCTATCTACCCTTAAAGTTTGTACCATCAATTTGGGATCACCCTGTATATAAATATACTTAAAGAAATAAAAGTTTAAATAATTTTAGAAAAATATTTTTAACCCTGTACAGCATTCTTTTCGTATGATTTAGTTTTAAACGTGTTTTTCTCTCAAGAGTTCATGCATCAAGAGGTAGCTCAAGATTATTAATAAACTCTTACTTGGCTTAGCAGAAAAAATATTTTAATTTCCTTGGTCTACATTTTACACCTTTCGTAGACTAAAAAAATACAATTAGGTGCATTTGAGAAGATAATGCAGCATCACGTTCCCAACGCTTATATATAAGATCTGTGTTAACTGATAGTATCAGATACACTTCACACATTATTAGATATACTCATGGTAAATTTTAAGTATACATAACTGCATTTTAAATCACTGGAGTTAAAACATCAATGCCTTAAAAGTATAAAAACTGAGCAAAATTAAATACATATATATAGTAGTAATAATTTACTTTTAAAATGATGTACAATTGCATATGTATTCAATTGAAATTTTATGAACACGGCATTATTAAATTTTAACTAAATTTTTGAGAACTTGTAATAGAAAATATCCCTTAGAGAATTTCTAGCTTAAAAAAATGCTTCCCAACTACAATATTGGATCTAAAAGTAAAAAATTTTAAGCAAATTCTATAGACTGACTTTTTGATAAGGAATTACTGTTAATGTCGAAAAATGTCATAAATCTTTTCATGACTAATTTTTATACATACTACACTGAGCTACAACTTTATCCAGTTCATCACTCAGATCTCCACAGTTGTTGTGGCCATCGCATGTCAAACCTTTCCAAATACAATGACCATTACGGCATCTTCTCTCTTCATTAAAACACCAGTTATATCCTGATTGGAAAAAAAATTAACAGATTAAACATATAACTAGAGATAAATGTTTGGAAGTATCACTGTGTAATATACATCAACAATCAATTTCAGCTAAATAAGACTTTTAACCACATTCTAGCAACTATCTAACAGCGTAAACTTCAACAGATTTAAACTGAAAAAAAAAACTAGAGTAACGAGTGACGACATATTTTTTACATGAAATGTATAGTTTTCATTAGTAACTTAAATTCAATCTGAACATGGTGGCTTGGAAAAAGAAATGTATGCGCATTGTATCGATTTTCTGTCACTCTATGCCATTTCATATGTTGTCTAATCATGATCCTCGAGTAAAGTATTGTTCACAGATTCATTTATTAGACAACCGCTTAAATCAAAACAAATTAAAACATGGCATTCAACTCAATTTCATTATTAATGTTAACCTCAAAGTGGAATACATGTCTAGTTATTTTCCCTTGAACTTATTTTATGTGTGTGTGTGATTATTTTTTATTAATTTCGCATATATGTAGGGGGATAGATTTTAATTGCTAAAATTTTTCTTGAACATCTCTATCGGAATGAGATATATAATTTAGTTTATTTCTAGCAAATTTTTCTCGTTTGAAAAACCCTGAATGAAACATTTTTCATGAAATATGGTAAGATCTGATAATTTAGAAAAGAGTTATATTGATAATAAATCTCTCTAAATATCTGTGTTATCTTCCCAATCATTTAAAGTAACTTTATCTCTGTATAAGTTATTTCTTTAATACAACTATAATTTTATATATAAATAGGAGAAAAGCGACTCCACGAGATCTCCTGAAATGTTCTTGAAAAATGTCAAGCCTATTTCTTTTGTTGAGTAGAGATCCGCTAAGAATGTATTTTGCGGAAATTGACTCTGGTGTAGAAAAGAGGGTTACTGAGAAGTAAATGATAATTATACTTGCATTTTAGAAATTCTAGTCCCCCCCGTCTTTAAATCAAAAATCAAGGGCTATATGAGTATGTTTCAATACAATCGAAGGTTAAGACTAGGACTTAAATATTAATAACTTAAACAGCACACAGGGTGTCCCTTAATTCAGTGTCAAGGGGGCATGGGGGAAAAGGTAGGGTCATATTAGTTCTTGGAAATTTGTTTGTAAAAAAACCACATCAATTTGTTAAGTGATGACTAGCATATTTTTGGAAAATGAGGAAAATTGACACCCTCCAACACATCATGTACTGTGACCACAAATTTCACAATTTTACAGTGATTTTTCACGAACATGATCTGACATAGTCGTGCAATTATATAATCACAGTCACAAGTCGGGCAAAAAACTTTGCTGGCTTAGTTAAAATTAAAGTAGTTTGAATTGATTTGAAAAAATGATGTCACCTAACTTTGACTCCTCATAAAAAGAAAAAAACTACCCTAAGCAATTTATTTCAAAAAATTATTCATTTAGTTAAGATTTCAAAATGGTACACAACACTCGCTACTTTTCTGTCCGTGGCAATTATTACTATTTTTAATTTGAAAAATGTCTTCATTGCAAAATAACTCAATCTCATGTAAATCCAAAATCCTTATATATATTATAAACGCGAAAGTTTGTGAGGATGTTTGGTCGTCTTTCATGCAAAAACAATTGAATGGATTTTAATGAAACTTTACAATAATATAGCTTATAAATCAGAATAACACGTAGGCTATAATTTATAAAGATATTGTGTGAAGTTTTCAAAATATAACGACAATTGTCAAAAAGTAGGAAAAAATTCTGCCATTTGCAAAAAAAGGCCCGTGACAGCATTCATCTATCTTTTTTATCCCTTTTTTGTCTACGCCATGCCTCAGGGCCTTCTCGCTTTTAATTTATTCCGTTCATCAGTGTAATCACTATTTTTTTTATTTCATAATAAAACTAGATTTCGAAGGGTGGCAAGATTTTAACATAAAATAAATACAACAAAAAGTAATATTAATGTATTACACTTCCTGATATAAATTATTTACACACTATTTTAAGCGTTCATTACACAAAATTTGTAACAATGACAGTGGAAGGAAAAACTATGAAATCAAAATAAAATATCAAAATGTTTTTATCAGTTAGTTTTTTTTTTTCTTTTTGAATGTTTTTTTTTTGAGTTTATGTAAACATATATATACGCTTTCCTGATGTCTTCATTGTTGATGTCTCGGCCGATTGTGTGTGTTTATTCAAGCATTTAAAAAAAAGCAATCTTTTCAATAGCTATTTGTAAATTTTTCTATTATTTATTACTTATAGGAAATGGATTTTAATTAATATCTAGATATACAGTCAACCCTCCTATAACGCAGGTTGTTATAAATCTCACTTTATTTGAATATTTTCTTATGATTTTATTATGCACATTTGGTAGTAAGAAATTGATCTTTTTTTCAAAATGAACACTTTTATCGCTTCTGGTACTTAAAGTAAATAAACACTTTCTCTTTCACACTACATCATTTAAACAAATTTTCAAAATTTGTTTGTGGTTAGTAGTTAATTATAACGCTATAATTTTAATTGAATAGGCACATATTGCATTTTTTAGGTATAAAAAATAATTATAACTACAGTACTATATTTTTTGGAGTGAGTGAGTGAATATTAACGTCGCACTGTTCAGCTACACGAGGGCTTTTGGCGACGGACCATGTAATTTTGAATCATGGTCAAGTGACATGTTCAAGCTGGTACCCCCTTCTTTTATCTACCACACCAACTTAGCAGGAATATTCTTTGAAATCCACTCTTCCAAGATATATGGCAGCATGGGTTCTATGAACGGCCCAACCAGTGTTGGCGTTGTCAGGGATTCTTCCACAGTTCGGAAATCTGT
>BMAV01027621.1:128022-144311 GCA_019973955.1 Trichonephila inaurata madagascariensis
ACAGCCCTAAATAACCAGAATTATATAAGATGACAGCAATGTGTGAACCCAAAAACAAAGTTTTTTTATGAACAAAAATTTCTTTCGGCAAAACAGACCACAATACATTATTAAAGCTTTCATTATTGTTTTGAGTCATGCCATGAAGGCATTTTTTTAGCAACTCCTTATCACAAAGTGCTAAATAAGTAGGCTTTATTACTTTAATCACTGAATTTGAAAGGCCTGCTGTTTTGTCTACATATAATTTACCATCACATAATGCTTGTTTATACTTGCACCAGCTATCTTTCCCTGTTGGACATTGCCCATGCATGGGATTTGATTGCTAGAGCAGCAGTGAAAGAAGGCAGCTATTACAGCAGATTGCATTTTTTCGAGGCATCCAACATTGCTTCGGATGGCAATCCCATAATAGTTATGCAGTTTATCAATAAATTTATCAGTTAATTTCCCCTTTCCACCAAGTCCTTTGGTGTTCTTTTTTAGTTTCCTTAAACGTGAGCCTACTCTTTTTTGTATATGTCCTATACATTCAAGTTTTGTGACACTGTTTTCATCATATATATCTTTCACTTGTAAAAAGCCCTTGGAATCACCATCACCATAGTACTCGGTGTATTGCAGGTCTCGTTTGATTAGTGACCTTTCAAAAATTCTGAAAGCTCCAACAGCTTCCATGTTTCCAGAGGATCCTTTGTAATTTGAAAATTCATGCTCAGATTTCACATTCATTTCACACATTTTGCAATACTGTGTCATTACTTCCAGATCTAAAATTTTTCCAGTATCAATGGAAATAACTGAAACGCAGCCATTAAGTGACATATGGCCTCTCCGCTGCCATGTGCCATCTACCGAAACACCACAAGTTGTACTTTTTTTAAAATTTCGCACTTCTTTAGATGCAGCTTTCATATTTTCTTCCGAACATAACTGTACTGCTTCCAGCAGTTTGAGTTCATGAGCTCTGAAGGTATTTTTAGAAACGCATGGCAAATTTAAAGTGCATAACAACTTCTTACCAGCTGTGAAACCTCTGCCAATCAATCTCAATCCAAATACCAATAAAGTATTGAGAGAGAATTTTTTATTTTCTTTAGGAGTAGAAGTAAAGCCAATCATGTATCCACAACTGCAAGCCACACACACAAGTTAGAGCAAAGTCCTTCCCTAGAATCTTCTGACAGTTTCAATCCAGTTGCATAACATTCCGGACAACACACAGGATTGAAATAATTCCCATCAAAGCTTGGAAATTAATAATTATATTCCCTGTAGAACCATGAAATTCAGGTTCAGGCACATCAAAACTGCTCAATTTCGCCTCACTTGCAGACGTATTATTACTGTTTTGTGCTAACTTGGTAAACCTATTACCATAAAACTTTCTCTTTCTGGACACTTTCGATCTAGCTTTTGGCATTTTGAAATAAATCACAGTCAAATAAAACGTTAAAATTAAATGAAAATGAATGAATAAACTGTAAAAATATCAAAAGTAAGTAATAATTAAGAAGAACGCTTTAGAATGAACAATGTAAACAAACTATAAACGATAATATTATTGCCACTCAGTAAAACAAGCTTGAATTAAAAAAAACAGTTGCCAGATTAAAAAAGTATTAATAAATAAATAAAGGATACGTTGATCTATATTTACAATAAATATTAAATATTTATATTGCTTAAAAGTCACGAAAAAGACGTTCAAACTATTTGTTTACATTTTTATGTCTCTTTAAACACCCATTTCCGGTTTTGAAAATTCCATTTCCGGTTTACTAAATAAGCTATAACTTAGCTTCTAAATATCGTAGGAACTAAAATAAAGTATTTTTGGAATCTTAAGCGTATGGGCTATAATATTAAAACATAAAAAAAAAATTTCGAAAATTTTCTTCAAACCGAGGATTTTTGGGTAGTCACATACCTTAAAGAAATTGGTAGCATTTCTCCTGATCGTTTGTCTAATAGTGGGAGTTTTACTCGTGGCTCCGAGTTCTACATTCCTCAGGAACCTTGGAATTTGCCTGACAATTACATTTTGAGCACTTTTTAAATAATTCATAGGGGTCTTTGCTACATGTCCCCAAATAGGGAAGACATATGTCATGATTAGTGAGTAGATAAGTATTTTGCATCTGTTACTTAATTTTGATTTCCTAGAAATTAAGGGGTAGAGCTTATATGCACGGATTTTTAAATTTTTCTCTAATAAAAGTTACACTTTGTTTGAGAGTTTTATCAAGGATAATTCCTAGGTATTTAGATTGATTAGACCAGGGGATTCTTTTCTCTCTGATGCAGATGCTAGGTGATTTTGAATCAAGCGAAAAATATGGCTTCTGTTTTTGAGTTAATGATGACTATTTTCCACTCGGTAAACTAGTAGTTAAGCTGTGTTAGGTATCGTGTGATTATGTATGAGATGAATACTGGTTCTTTGTGTTGACAAAGTATCGCTGTGTCGTCAGTGTACATGCAAATTTTAGTGTTGTTAGTGTGGCAGAGATGTCGTTGATAGAGATGTTGAAGATTGTGGGAGAAAGAATGGACCCTTGTAGTAGCCCAGTGTAAATTATTCCAGTATTTGAGAGGGTATTACTAATTTTGATAGAAAAAGTTCTATTGAAGAGATAGGAATTAATCAGGATAATTAATGGTGTTGGCACTTTGTATTGAATTACTTTATAGATAAGGCATGTGTACCAGATGCGGTAGAATGCTTTTTGTATGTCTAGAAATACTTCACACGTGTACATTTTCTTTTTTTGGCCAGATTTAATATACTGTACTGTTCTGAGTAACTGGTGGGTGGTGGAGAGCTGTGGCCGATTTAAATTATATTATACTGCTCCGGAACTAAAGTTTGATTTTGATTAAGATGGTCATTTAATCTATTAAGGAAAATTTTTCGCCAATTTACTAAGAACTGGTAGTAGAGAGATTGGCCTGTAATTTTCGGCAAGGTTACAGTCCTTACCCAGTTTTAAATTAAAAACAAACGATGCAATTTTACAGGCACTCAAAAAATAATTCATATCTAAAATATCATTAATAATATTTGTAATTTTAGAAATTGATATGAAAAAGAACCTCCGAGAGGGTAAAGTCGGCGAAATTGAAATTAAGGAGGATCGAATCTCGGTCGTCTGGTTGCCAGGCAGGAGCGTCACCAATGCGCTACACGCTTCGTCTACAAAACGGTTGTTAGTAGCGTTAAGAAAGAATTCGTCAACGACTTGTGTAATTGAGCTATCAAAGTAAGTGTTATAGATATCATTTAATTGAAATTAATTCATTCACAAGCGAATCAACAATGCTTTCAGATTCATCTTGGTCACTCAGTGCGATACCTTGAGGGCCATTAAGAACTGAAATTTTGGAGGCCTTTTTGTCTGAAAATTCTGAACATATTCCATATAAGGAATTGTCGTTTGTATTCAGGGTCAAAAGTGAATCCTCCAAAGACTTTTGTCTGTATTCGTTAGCCTGTTCATTTAATTTTGTTGTGTAGTCTGTTAAGAGTATTTTTTTATCATTTTAGTGTTTGGTGAATTGCTAGATTTTTCTGGCTCTATTTCGTTGTTTGAAGAGCTTTCTAAGTTCTCATATTGCAAACGGTTGACCCGATTGTTTCACAGGCTTAAGGGCTGATGTATGAGCGACTAAAAGTTTTTTGTGTGATGTAACGAATTTTATGATCTATGTCACCCGGGTTATAGGCAGCTGTGGTGTCGTAATTTTCATCGTTTATGACCATTTTTAAAAATGTTTCAATTGGTGTATGTTTGTGGAGGTGGTAGTGAGAATTTTGTGGAAGCTAAAAAAGTTATTATAACTGGGTTGTGATTGGAGCTGAGCTCTGAAATAGAGAGGATGTTGCATGGATGTTGCATGTTGCATTTTTCATGAGATCAACATCGAGAATTGAGGATGTCCCATGCCCGGAGTGGACAGAAGTGGGTGAAACTACAAGCTTCAAACGTTCATTTTGAATGTAGGTCAGAAGATTGTTTTGGCAAGGGACTAATTTTATAATCTGCGCAGCTACCTTCCAGTGCTTTCTCGAAAAATCCACTTACGTCATAAATCGTGTCGTCAAAATGATGCCAGAGTGGCTGTATCGACAATATTTCGCTAGGTTTCCATTGAAAAGCCATAATAATGGAAGGGACGGCGTTACTTCCGAGTATTACAACTTTGATCATAAAACAAATATAGCAGAAAGTAATATTAACGTATTAAATACCCAGATACAAATTATTTACACTATTTTAAGATGAAATTAAGCATTAATTATACAAAATTAGTATAATATATATATATATATATATATATATATATATTGTAAATAAGACGTTTTATGTTTCAAATTGGGT
This sequence comes from Trichonephila inaurata madagascariensis, assembly GCA_019973955.1. Classification (NCBI taxonomy): domain Eukaryota; kingdom Metazoa; phylum Arthropoda; class Arachnida; order Araneae; family Nephilidae; genus Trichonephila; species Trichonephila inaurata. The sequence continues at coordinate 132,408 of BMAV01027621.1, forward strand.
TGTGAAAATAATTAAAAATAGTATTACCTCGTCTTATAGCAGTAAATGTTAATTGAAAGGCTGCTTTTTGTATATGACTAGAATTAGAAGTATGAAATACAACAGTCGTCTTTCCCCAATGAATATACGATTGGAACTCTAATGCATCATTACTGTAGCCGCACAGTCTCGTAACTTGAAATCCTTTGCCTGACGATATCTGGAAAAGAAAACGAATTTATATCACTAAGAAAATGAAATTGGTTTGTCGCTGGCCTTCTGTACCCAAGGTTGCGGGTTCGACCCCGGCCCAAGTCGATGGATTTTCCTGATGCAGAAAATCGACAGCGGCCATGTCGTATGATTATACAGCATGTAAAAGATCCCTAGGAGTGCTATAGGCAAAATTAAATCCTAGTACAGGTTCGTATCGTCAGAGCTCAGATGTCTCCATCTTGGGAGGAAACTGGGCGTCAAAATTACTTGCGGCGATTAGTATCCGTCTATATGGAGCCACGCAAAAAAGAGATACCTGCTTTCGGTCAATGTACAAGGTAGATTGGTGAACTCGGTTAATAACTGTTCATAATCTGCCATTAGAATTTAAAAAAGAAAGAAAAGAAAATTATATATAATCCAGAGCTCAGTAAAAAATTCTTTGCTACGATTTATTAGTATATTAAACAGGTGACTATATTTTTTTCCCATTTAGTGTTACGTTATTTTGAGTTAAAGAAAATATGCGATTTAAAAAAAATGTAATGAAACAAATTTTAAATATTTTTCCACACTATATTTATTTTTCCTTCGATATAACACCTTCTTTCGAAATGAATTTTCTTAAAATCAATTGAATTATCAGTGATAAAAAATAAATAGGCAATTGACGAGAATTAAAAGAGAATACCTCAGAGGGCACTTCTCTTTAACACTTAACCTATCAGTACCGGTCAAATCTCGACAGTTTTCAAACTTTTGCAAGATTTACACATATATAAACGTCATTATAATACCACTATCAAACTGTATGACTTTTCTTTCAATATGCATATAATACCCTCACTTCCAAAAGTTAAGCATGGAGAGGAAAATGCTAATTTCCGGAAGCCAATCAAAATTGAAGAGGATGCAATTCGCTGCAGAGGTAGATGGAAGTATGCAAATATGTTAGATAACAGACAATCGTACTTTCATGTCAAGAAATATGCAAAAAGGGCAGTCTTATAAGAAGCCAGCTTTATGAAGGGTTACAGAAATTGAATGTAAGTGCTGATAGAAGGTGTTTAAGACTTTCGCACAATTTGTTTTCAAGACATACGTGTTTCTATGACTTCCAGAAAACGAATGGAAAATTCTGAGCGCTGGCGTGCTGTGGGGCGCATTGAAGCAGGGCAGTCGATCACAGATGTTGCTCTTTTCTTCGGCGTCCATCATTCTGTAATTTCAAGTTTATGGAAACAATTCTCTCTCCAAACCACACATACATTTGTCCGAAGGCCCGTAGGTGGTCTCCCAAGGGTTACAACCCCCGTGGAAGATCGATATATTGCTATTGTAGCCAAGTGGAAACGCAGAGCGACCTCCACACGTGTGACATCTATGGTTACAGAGTCCATTGGTAAGGCTATATCTGCAGCTATTGTACGCCGAAGATTACATATGAATGGATTGTATGCCCGGGTACCTCGAATTTGTGTTCCTCTATCCGTCCAATCAGGAAGGGGACGATTAAAGTGGTGCCGGGAACATGGAAATTGGACTGTGTCCGACAGGCACAATGTCATGGTTACTGATGAGTCAAGATTTGCTCTGGAGCCAGATGACAACCGTATAAGGATATGGCGTAAACAAGGAACAAGCTATCAGCCCCAAAACATCACCGAACATCACGCATTCCGAGGCGGAAGCATTATGGTGTGGGCAGTGGTTTCATTAGGATACCACACCGACCTGCAAATCTTTAAACTGGGTTCTGTGACGGCTGTCCGGTATCCAGATGAAGTCCTAGCACCCATTGTGAGATTGTACGCTGCAGCAGTTGGCCCTACTTTTGTTTTAATGGACGTAAACGCACGTCCCCATAGAGCTGACATCTTCGATAATTGCGCGTATGGCGTGGCCAGCATATTCGCCCGACCTTAATCCCATTGAAAATCTTTGGGATGCTCTCGGCCGTGCTGTATCTTCACTTTTCCCCCCTCCAGCCACTCTTATTGAGCTGGAAACTGCTCTACAAGAATGGCAATTGCTTAATTCTGCGGTGGTTGACCACCTAATTGAAAGCATGGTCAGAAAGTGTAAATTTTGCATACAGATGAGGGGGGATCACATACCCTATTAATATCCTTTTTTTCCCATTTTATGCAATATTATTTTCACTTTATACATAATTCTGTTTAAGTCTCCAGTATGACATTATCTGATAACTTACAAAAATTTAATATTGTTTTCATTTCTGTATATAATTATCGATTTTGTTTTATGTATAAATATATATGCTACTTTACTGCCAAATTTTGTGTCAATCAAAGCAGTATTTGTTGATTTTTTTGCATTTTACATCTTCGTACTTAACTTTTGGAAGTGAGTGTATATTCTTCAGTCTTTTGCTTCTAGTTTTTTCTTCTCTTTTCCAAAATCAATTTATTGTATATCCTACTTACTGGTCGTTTAATTTAACCGGTGGAGAAAGTATTTTATGTACATATATTTCAAATTTATATAATCTTTATAAACTAATAGTTATCTTAGTGTGTTGCAACAGAAAATGAGTCAGTATTAAGTACAATCTCAAGTAGGATAGTTCAAAGGCATTTCTTATACAATTTTGTTACGATTTCTTATTTGAAGAGGATAAAGTAAAGTATCAAAACTTGGATGCAAATTTTTTTTATTCCTTACGTGTGATGAACAAAAAATTTCTAGATCTGAAAAAACAAGGAAACAAAATCTACTTCAACAACAACAAAAAAATTAGAGCCAGAGAGTGATGGGGAAGATGAGATTATAAATAAGCGTCCAGGGTAAAAAAGAGAGTTTTATTGACATCTGAAAGTGAGACAGATATGTAGGATCAACGTATCGAAGCTGCAACTGATGGAAGTTTGAGAAAAAATAGACGGAAATCCCAAACTTGGAAGGATACCAGTGCAAAATATTTTAGAGATATGTCAGGCCAAGCAAGATATGCTAAATGCCATATAATGAAAGGACAAATAAAGATGGAATTTTCTCTTATTAATAACCGTATAATGCAGTGGTCTTCAAACTTTTTTAAATCACGGAACCCCTAGAACTGGAAAGAGCTTTCGTGGAACCTCTAGAACTGGAAAGTGTTTTCGTGGAACCCAATTCCATAAACATACTTCGAAGAATATATCTCAAAATAATATTTAAAGTAGATCAACATGTTACAAACACTTTATGTAAAGGCAACTAAAAAAGTGTTGCATTTTTTAAAAAAAAATTCTAATCTAATTTTTTTAAATATAACTTACTCATTAAAAATATTAATTCTTGATTCAAGTGTCACATATCCATGCACTATATTTAGTAATTGGGATATGTGCTTGTTTTTTTTTCCACACGAACGGTCGAAGCCTATGTCTATTGAGATGAAATGCAATCGCATTAATTTTCTGAGTTTAATTTGTTTTTATACTTTGTTTTTGTAGCCACTTACGTTGAAAAATATATTTCATTTAAATACAATATTCTGAAGGACATTGAAATTTTTATAGCTGTGCGAGAAATCCCGTGTATTTTGCATGAATTTGCAACCTAAAATTCAGAAGCTTTTCTTGCTTAAATTTAGGTTTTAACATCAACTTTGTTAACATGTTGTTCCCTTTTCTTCATTATATGTGTTGTTTTCCTCAAATGTAAAAAGGTACACTTTCCATTAGAAAACTATTTAATTTTTCAAGACATTGTGCTAACTAACAAGTGTAAAATTATCTCGTGGAACCCGAGATAGTAAACAATAGAATATTCACAATCTAGTAGGAAGTATATTTAAGATAAAACGCGTTTTAATATTATCATTTATTATATTATAATAAAAGTTAAAAAAGTGTTGGAAAATAAAGTTGTATATAAATAAAAGTTTCAGTTTTAATGAAAAGGATGGGCTTTAGATATTTTTAACTATACAAACTTCATAGATAACGTGAATTCCTTTTGCATGCATATTTGTTTCTTCTCGATTTTTTTATTGCGACTCGTGGAACCCCTGGGTATGCCTTGTGGAACCCCAAGTTTCCGTGGAACACAGTTTGAAGACCACTAGAAAAATGGATCATATAAAAAGTACAGAAGAAGCATTTAGGTTGTTGGGGATTAAGTGGGAGTTAAACGCTACAAAACTAGATGCATTTACTGCTTTGATATATGCCCTCAGCGTATACGAGGCAAATAATATGGATGTCTCATATTTGTGGAATAAAAATTGGAGACCGGATTTAAAAAAAAAACAATGAGCAGAAACGACTATACCAAAATTATGAGGTCCATAGGGTTTGATAAGAGCGAAAGCAACAAACGTTTAAAAACCAATAAATTTGCTATGAGTAAATACTAATAAATTTGCTTTTGTGGGAAAAATGAAGTTTCAGTTTTTTTAAGTTTAAAATTGAAGTTAATACACACATGAACAAAAAAATTAGCGCACCAAGAAATAATAGCAGGATCGTAACAAAACGGCGTAAAGGTACATGTCGGGGAGATATGCAAATGATTAGAAATACAGCGTGATTGCGCATTACGAATAGCCGGTAGAGGGCGTTTAACGTCGTCCTCCATGGAGTATAAAACAGGTAACCAAAGCTTGTTTGAATTTGCTGAATCATTTACAAAGGAAGAGCTGAGGTATACATGCCATTATGCCGTTTTCGAAGACAATATGAGCAGCTGTCGCAGTTTGAGAGGGGGGAGAATCATCGGCATGCTGGACGCTGGGTGGTCAGCTAAGCGAGAGCTCGTCAATTAGGACGCTCTGATTGTGTTGTGAGGAGGTGTTGGGACCAGGGAATCCGAGAAATGTCATTTACACAAAGACCAGGCTCAGGACGCCCTCGACAGACCAGTCGTCCAGAAGACCACCACATCGTAAGAAATTCACGCGTACAGCCAACTGCTTCATCGGCCGCCATCCAGGCAAAGGCAGCACCTTCACTAGGAACCCCTGTGTCTTCTCGAACCATACGAAAGAGCCTGGCCGAAGGACATTTGGGATCGCGTCTCCCATTACGTGTGCTGCCCTTGACGCCCACCCATCGACGCCTCCGTTTGGAGTGGTTCCGCGCACGAGGAAACTGGACTGCAGTGGAATGGAACCAGGTCGTCTTTAACGATGAATCCAGATTCAACCTCAGCAGTGATGACAATCGTATTCGTGTGTAGAGACCCCGTGGTGAACGCCTCAATCCTGCATTTGCTTTAAAGTGATACACCGCTCCCCCAGCTGGTGTGATAATATGGGGTGTGCCATTGCCTACAATACACGGTCACCCCTAGTATTGATCCATGGCACCATGACAGCCAAGCGGTTTGTCCATGACATCCTGCAACCATATGTGTTACCAGTCATGCAACGGCTCCCAAAAGCCATTTTTCCCACAAGACGCTTGGCCTCACACGGTAAGTGTGTCACAAAACTGTCTCCGCACTGTTACTAACCTTCCTTGACCTGCCAGATCCCCAGATCTGTCTCCAATCGAGCCTATCTGGGATCATTTGGGACGGTGATTTAGGCATCCCACGAGTTTGAGCGAACTAGAGGCAAGGTTATAGCAAATATGGAACGAAATGTCTCAAGATATCATACAGAACTTGTATGCCTCAGTGCCCGATCGTATCGCATCGTGCATTCGCACTAGAGGGGGTTCCACATGGTATTAAATCCTCCATTATTTTGCCTTTTTCTCTGACATAAATGATCCTTTTTTTTTTTTTTGATTTTCGAATCAAGTACTTACATCAAAGTAGTCATTGCATATATAAAATTTCCTTTCATTTTGACGACTCCTTCTTGGTGCGCTAATTTTTTTTTGTCTATGTATATATATATATAAATTTGGACAAAATTTCATGAAAACTCTTCATTTTCTATACATTTAGCGATAAATCAACCATTATACGAGTTGAATAATAAAACTGATAACTTTTTTTAAGTACCTGTCAATTTGACCGAGAGCAGTAGGAATAAGTATACATGAGCTGTCGGTAGGTTTAGCTTTAATATATCCCTATTACGTCTGACCAGGATTTTGGGATCCCATTTAACAATCAATTCTTATTATTTTAATCATTTTTAAATGGATTTTGTATGGTTTTTTTTCAGTGATTGGTTAAGTTCACTTTCATCAAAGTCTTTGACGTTTTTCTTAAATTTCAAAAGTGAAGTTAAATTCTTCTCAGTTAACAATTAATATTAATTACGTGGAATAACAAATGTGGGAGCTACCTTAAGTACAAAAATATATTGGCGTAAAATTTCAATAATTAGGTGGGTTTCTTAATGTTCTGTGCATGTACATTAGAATTAACATAATATATTTAAATGTCCTGTTTTTGAAACAGTGAATTTGTACTGTAATGAAAACTGTCAGATTGCTTTCATACAGTGGCGTGGCGTGGCGTAGCGTGAACGTTCACCACCTGGGGCCGACGGGAGATTTGTCTCCTCTCTATTTTAATTATTAGTCAAGAAAATTAGTAAAAAAAATAGCTTTATAAATTTTTGTTGATTAAAAATGCACTTTTCGTGTTTTTTTTCATAACAGACTCTTTTATACAATTGTCAGTATCAATATGTATGTCATGTTCAATTGCCAGAATAGCTAAATTTGTTAGCCTTAACGTGGACATAGTCGATCTGAGATAATTTTTGATTAATTTTAGCTTAGAGAAGCTTCTATCGCAACTGGCATTACTGATGGCAGATGTTAAAAAAATTCTCAACATTATGACAATGTTTGGTAAGCCATCTTCAAGTTTAGACTCAGTAATCTATTTTAATAAACCCAGGGAGCAGGACCTAATAAGTTCTTTTTTACAGCCTGGGTCTGTTGCAGCTATGAAAGCTTGTAGACGTGCACACTCAAGTTGGAATTCTCCTTTATTAATGTGTTGAGGAGCTTGATCTAAGTAAGGTTCGTCCATGCTCAATATCACTTCAGGCCTTAAAAAAGCATATTTTTGCGCTAGATTCTGTAACTGTTGGAATCTTTCTCGAATTTCAGCAATTACTCTGTCTATTGAAGAAAACATTGTTTGCCTCAAGTCATCTTCGTACGATAACTTAACTTTACTTCCGTCGCCATGTATATGCTTCCTTCTGATTCGTCTAGGGGGTTCAAAAGAAATTTCAAGCCCTTCACATAAACTTTTAGCATATATTAAAGCGTTATGCACAAATTTCTCTCATTTTGCTTCTAATACGGTCAATAAAGCACGTTTTTTTTAGCACATTGATGAATATTTAGTCCCTCTGTTTGCAAATAATTTTAAGCATCATTGACTTGTCATGGTACCGGTTGCCAGAAGCCTAAGTAGCATAAAAACGAATGCGATTGCATAGCGACTAATAAACTTCCTGCATCTGAACGTGTATTACAGCTTTCACTCGTTTCCGTCAGTTTCGTCGCGTGATTTGGAGTTTGAAATATTTTTTGAATTTAAATATTGCCCCCACCCCTTTTTGTATGCCGCCTCTGCACCCCCCCCCCACTGCTTTCATAAGTTATTATAACAACACCACTCTAGAACTACGGAAGATCTATTGGCCCTTTTTGATTGCCACTTGATCCTAAATTTACAAAATCTTACCTTCACTTAGCTTGTGCTTGGAAAGTACATACAGACTCTAATATTATTGGTGATAAATCACGATCCCAACTTTACTTCGCGCCGAAGTTCATGACTTTAACCTCAAGGCTTCCGTGTCCAATTAAACGAGTATTGTGTCCATTTGAAATTAATATTACCGTTTCATCCCCACGGTGTATATTTAATCATTTTCTTCAAAATTCAGATTGACCATTTCTGTTTTGTGTTATGTCTACGTAATACTCATTTATGTATTCATTTCAATGAATTTGGAATCATTACACTTATTGACTATAAAAATAAAGATTTTTTTATGAGCTAAATTTCGAAACTGATGCATAGAACTTATCTGTATGGTTCTTTATAAAGTGATGATAATGATAAAACTTTTTTCCAATAAAAAAGGGAGTAATACTTTTGTAGGAAGAAACTTTTGTTAAACTGTCATCTTCTAATATGAAACAACTTGATCCAAACTTGGAAGAGATTTTCAGACAGAGAAATGACCTCCTAACTTGCCTACAAAATCGCAACGTTACGACATATACATTCGATTATTATATTGTATTTTAAAATTAAGAAAAATACCCTAAACACGAAATTTAACCCCCTTAAAAAGTTCAAAATTCATTCTCTAGAGGATAAAAAAAAATCAAATTATTTCTGTTGAAGTAAATTTCTATTTGAAATGGTATTTTGTGTTTGTGCTTGATCGTAAACTTTAATATATGGAAACAATCTCTAAAGCCCAATCCTGCAATCAAGATAATTTTTTTATGAATGTTTGACATTTCAGAATATTTAAAAAGAGCCAAACTTTCACTCCACACCAACCTAAGGACTTTGAGCCTCGACAGATTAAATGTATATCAGCCCCTCTACACGATGGGTTTTCAGTGGACCAGGACACGAACCCATGACTCGACAACGCTGACCATGAGTTTGCATCCCCTCGGCTACTGTGACCCCACACATTCAAATAGTAAAACTCCGACGTTATGGTGACCTAATTTCTTAGAGTCCAATAAAGGACTACATGTACAAAAGAAATCACAATAAACAGTGCAGTTTTTCATATACTATGTAGAAAATCTTATAAAAAAAACATTCTCCTTTATACTTATTTAGTTTTCCCCTAATATATAATCTGACAGAAAATAACGGCTAATAAATATTTTTAATTCTTGAAATTGTTCATTTGTTAAAAGCAGAAAGGATACGTGAACAAGAAATTATTAAAAAAAGAAAAATATTATCCATCTTATATATATGAACTGAAATACAAAAAGTCGGTGGAAAATTTCACCACTCTATTGGGTCTAGAAACAAAACAATTTTTCGTTAATTGTTAAATAATTGTTTACTTTTTTCAAAGTTAAAGAAACACAATTTGTGAATTTAATCCAAGTCTGATGAGACTGTATGGGAGAAATATTAAATAATATGCAAAGAAAATAGAAATTTAAAAAATTCTAAGGAACAGGGGGTAAACAGTAAGAGATAAAGCTTTTTTTTTTAATCTTTGAGGCTTTATTATACCCATAATCCTTTAAAGTGCTATATTTGAAAGAAAAAATATCCAAATGCCTCGGATACTGCACTGTTGTATATGAATTTTATACATATATACACTCTTTTACCTCTCTCTAATTAAACAAAAAAACCCTATAAAATATAATCTGATTTTGAAATTTTCGCAAGTAAACTCTTTTATATAAAGTATATAAATGATTCAACTTTCAAGGCCAGCGAATGTTTAACTCTGGACACAGTGCGCATTTAGCATTCCGTGAGTGAGTGTTAATTAACATCGCAATTTTTACTATAAAGCAACACTAGGTCTACTAGTGACGGACCTCGTCATTTTGAGCCATGGTCATGTGACAAAAGGTCACCCGAGCTGGCACACTTTCTCCAAACCACGCCATCAGGACGACTTTGAGCCTCAATAGATTTAAGGAGCATCCACCTTACTTTACGGTGGGGGAGTGAGTCAATATTAACGCACTGTTCAGCTACACGAGGGCTTTTGGCGACGGACCTCGTCATTTTGAATCATGGTCAAGTGACGAGGACGACATCTGAGCTGGCACCACCTCTCCTACCTACCACACCAACGGGAGGACGTTTGAGTTCTTGACAGATTTAACGTACATCACTTCCCTGCACGGCGGGTCCTTAGTGGTACTGGGCTCGAACTTTTGACATGCCTGCCATGATCCGATCCCTTGACCACTGGGCTACCGCCGCCTCACTTCACGGCGGGCTGAAACTCATGATACACCGACCACGAGCTCGTGTCCCATGATCCAAATAGACTATTGCGGCCACAAATTGCAGCTATAATTTTATTTGTATGTACAAATTTTTTATTTTTGTGACGATGTTTTCCAGGATAATCCAGAACATGAATAAGAAATTATAATTTTCGAACTCGAGAGACTAATTAAGGAATTATTCATATCATTTTTTTCATCGAGAGTAAAATGAAATTTTCCGAAGAGAATTAATCGATATTTGATGAAATCTATTGGATTTCATTTAAAACTTATATTCTAGGAAATGAAACTTATTATTTTTAATATGAGAAATAAATTAAAATTTCGAAATTAAAATAACGAAATCCGTATGGATGTGTAGCGTTTCATTTGAAACCAATTGCATTGACAATTAAAATTTTTCAAGAGAGATTACCTAAACCGTCAAAATATCGAATTCTACTGTGTTGTGCTAACTTTATTTTAATTGCAATGCAATTTAAAGAAATTAAAAACACGAGAGTAGGGGTTTTTAAACATTTATTTTAATTCTGATCCTATTTAACTTTAATTTCTATCGAGAGTAAAAGTGCGTCTAAACAGAAAACATTTGTTCGAAATAAAACGTTCAATACCACAAGTGTTAAGCCATTGTGTGCAATGTGGATCTATTCATTCAAATTTTATTTAGAAGTAACAGAAAGGCTATTCAAGACATACTTCGTAATTCTGAATTTTATTCAAGGGGCGGGGGATATCCAAACTTTGGATCACGTTTATCAAAACTTCTACTCTACGCTACCGTAAGGACTTAGAACCTTGACAAATTTATAGTATATCACCCTCTCTGCACGGAGGAGCATCAGGATTCGAATCCACTATTAAGCAGAATTCCAACCATCGGCCACCAAGACATTTAAATGTTGCGAAAACGCAAAATAAGCATAATGCTCGTTTACTCTGGAAATAAACAAATAATCTAGAGTAATCAACGCTTAAAAGAACAAGAAATACTTACTTCCAGGTAATTTTGGCAGTTGGTAACATTTGCGGCATACGGTTGTAAATCTATATTCCTAATACTTGCAACGAGTCCATAAGTGAGAGGCGGTTTCAGAACAACCACACAATGTAAATTAGCTTCAAAACGAGTGTCCCAGTCAGATATTAAAATTCCAGAGGAATTCGAGGACATGGAGGATAATTCGATGTCAATAGAATTACCATTTGAGCAACTTCCAATGTATTTCATAGAAACTGTAATATAAAGAATGCTGCAATATCAAAAACAAAAAATAACAAAAATTCAAAAAATAGTTATCGCTGTTTTGAAAATGTTTTCAAACGAGTATATTTATTAGGTTAACTTCTCTTAGTTATAAATAGAGAGAGTCTTCTTTCTCTCTCTCTCTTACTCTATTTTAGAGACTTTTTTATACCTTTAAAATAAATTAAATTTCTTTCTAAAAAAAAGCGCTTCCTATAATTTACTTTTTAATTTAAAATAATTTAACAAGGAATACATAAAATTGTACTGGAAAATAAAAACTAAGTCTAATTGGGACTATCCCCTTGCAGATTAATATTAAAAGAAAAAATAATAGATATATGAAATTTATAAATAAATCTTCTCGTTTTATTCAACAGAATGTTATGATTTTATTTGTAATAATTTATGGAATAACTTTTAAGATAAAAAGCAATAGAAAGTTTTATCACACACACACAAGCCTTGAACTTCATAGAAATGTCTTAAGGTTAAGCTTTATCATAGACAGTAATATCTATAATCTTACACCAAAATCAGTGACATTATTGATACCTTAACTGTGGCACCCCA
>BMAV01027621.1:147294-162276 GCA_019973955.1 Trichonephila inaurata madagascariensis
AACTTTTTCTCTTGCGATTCGATTTTTTTTTTCTCCCTATTTTTAAAGAATTTCTCGACATTTCAAATTGCTCTCTTTTTAACACATTTTGGGGTGGTCAAATCTTGAACTGGTTTCATTAAGTGCCTAACACGCCGAAAGCAATAAAATTCAGGGTGTTTCATTTAAGAAGTGAAATAACCTCAATTGTCCAGATCACTGGAAACATCTTCGATATGCGTTTCACCCTCAGTGGAATTGTTTCGTGTCCTTTAACTAGTCTCCATTCATTTGTAGTGTTGGCCAGCCGCACTGGTAACTTTGTTTCTAGTAGCTCGAAAACGTCGAAACGTAAGTGCTTGAGCATCAAAGAAAAAAATTCAATTCCTCAGAAAGTGGCGTCAAAAAACTTTCCTTGCGGTTTTTTTTTTTTTTTTTGTTTGTTTTTATAGGTAAGATGTATAAAATAAAAAGATATTAATTTACAAAAAATGTAAATAATTACTTTTATAATATATAGAGTTTATGAATTTAAAATATTTTTGTGGTTTATAAGGAAAATTGAAACATGAACCTCGGTATAGCGAATTTTCCATACAACGAACTTTTTTTCGGGATTTAGCGACTTATTATACAGAGATCCGACTGCATATTTTAGTTCAACAGTCTGATCCGAGAACTCATAATAGCCAAAAATCTCAGGTAAACATCTTTTGTATATCGTCTATATTTTGGCTTTGATTTCCTCTTTCAAGACATTTGAGATCATTTACTCTTTTAACAGAAAATTAAATGACAAATTTATCTAAAAAATGCACTTAAATAGTGTTTGCTTTCAGAAATATTTTTTTAAATACAACTTGTTGAAACGGTTGAGTCTCTTTGATAAGTTTTCTGAATGAGTAATTTTTAGAAGCTATTCCATACACTTGAGATATCAATTATTTTAGGTATTAGTGTTTTCATTTTAGAAAATGGGGATATTATATCGACTTTTGTGAAAGACAACTTGTATTATATATACACTGCTGGCCACCGTAAATGCAACACCCTGAAGGAAGCATGCAAATAACATGAAATTTACAACATGCATTAGCGGAGGTGAGATTTAAAATTGATTAGAATTTCAGAGCAGACATACATCAAGCGCACCTGTGGCGCCACCTCAAAGCGCTATTTAAGGCTTGGAGATTTCGACGATTTCAAGTTCGGCAATTGTGTTTTTCTTGTGGTTTTTTCAAAATACGATCAGTTATGTCTCGTAGAAAACAGCGATCAGCTTTTGATCAAGTATCTGAGTTCGACAGAGGAAGGATAGTGGCCTACCGAGAGAGAGAGAGATTGTGGATTATCTTTCAGGTAAATCGGTAGTTGTGTTGGACGAAACCAAACAACTGTAGTGCAGATATGTGACCGTTGGATGCAGGAGGGTACGACGAATCGACGTGATCGATCGCATCTACCTCATTGCACCACTTCACGTGAGGACAGGCAAATTGTGCGCATGGCAGTGACGGATTGCTCAGTCACATCACGAACCATAGCACAGCACATTGAGTCTGCAACGCATCATTCAGTGTCCTCGCGTACCATTCGACGCCGCTTACAGCAGAGTGGTCTGTCTGCAAGACGTCCATTGCTTGGTCTACCCTTGACGCAGAACCACAGATGTCTCCGCCGCCAATGGTGCGATCAAAGAAGGATGTGGGCGGCAGAATGGAATGAAGTTGTCTTTACTGACGAGTCACGCATGTCTGCAATACCACGATGGTCGGATTCGAGTCTGAAGACACTGTGGAGAGAGGATGCTGAACATCTGCGTTATGCACCGCCATCCTGCACCGGGTATTATGGTATGGGGTGGTATTGGATATCACTCTGGAAATCCTCTAGTACGCATTGCCAGTACTTTAAACCGCCAGCGCTACATCTCCGAGGTGTTTGAGCCAGTTGTCCTTCCTTACCTTCAGGGCTTGGCCACAGCCATATTTCAACAGGATAATGCGCGACCACACGTGGCACGAATTGTTCAAAGGTTCTTTGTCAATCACCAGATTGAATTGCTTCCCGCTCTCCGGATCTTTCGCCAATAGAAAACATGTGGTCCATGGTCGCTCAACGATTGACCTAGATTACACCCCCAGCTGCCACACCAGATTAACTTTGGCAACGTATGGAAGCTACTTGGTCTGCTGTATCCCGAGAACACATCCGAAATCTCTTTGAATCAATGCCGAGGCGTGTGGCAGCGGTGATCTCCACCAATGGTGGCTACTCTGGCTACTGATTCTGGCAGGAACCACACTTCACAGAAGTCTATATATTTAATCATTTGATACTTGGTCAACATGTTATCTACAAAATAAATTTTGTTGTGCTATCTCTTATCTTTCTTGGTGTTCCCTTTACGATGGCCAGCAGTGTACTTGGAATTTTATTAAGAGAGTTTTTACTTAATTTTCTAAAGATTAACCTCATCCAGTGTTTTAAATAAAATTAGAGGATGAAAATAAAACTGAAACAATGTTTTTTTCTTCTCGTCCTGTATTTATTTTGTTTCCTCTGCGCATAATATATTTGAAGTCTAATAGTTTTTCCTCGCATAAAGGAATTCTTTAAGAAACTTTTCGATTCAGATCCGTTCTCAATCATTTTAGCTCTTAAGTTTCCTGGTACAGTAAAATTTCGTTTTATTAGAATGATTTGTGTGTGAATAACTAATTTCTACTATAGTACATTAGCGTAAAATAATTTCTCGATATAAAAAAATCAAAATGAACTCGGGTTAAAAGAATACATAAAATAGTATCTTCCGCTTGACTGGTCTTCAGTATTGAACGGCCTGAAATAAATTATATGCGAGGCTGTTGAATTGCATATTTATTGCGTCAAAAGTCTTCCATATTCTTATTTGAGCAAATCTCTTGATTTCGACGTAATTTCCTTACTAATTTAATTTAAAAAAATTCAGGTTTTAATGAAGGAAACATTTTACATATTTTATCACACTTATTCAAAATACTTTAGATTGACTCTAAAGGATCTCCGTTGAGTGCCAGAGCGAAGTATACATATATATTTTCCCCCATGGGGGGGGGTGTTTTCAAATTGCAAAATATTACAACGTTCAGTAGATTGCGGTCGTTAAAACATATCCAATTTATCATACTCCATCCTTAAAATTTTGTGCAACTTTTCATTTTTACATAGAATTAAAAACGCCAATAAGAGAGAGAGTATTACAATATAAATTTATTAAAGTCTCATCTTGAAGCTACGAGATTACAATATAGATTAAATATATAGCATTTTGTGTAACGGTGTGAAGTGTATTGACTCGAGCAGAAATTAGAAGACATTCTGTTCTTTTGATACGATAGTGCAATATAAATACATCAAAATTTACCGTTTTCCTATTTTCAGTTTTAACACTGTTTTTCACTATTAAGTAAATACGGCCTTAATATCTCACTAGGACTGCACAATGTACTGGTATATCCAACTCTTTATTCATTTTTTACACGGTTTTGAAATAACGTAATCCAAGAATTGAAGGGCTTTTTAAGAAAAAAACGGGTGGGTTAATATAGCACACTTAAGATCCCTGATTGTTACATTTATTTTGATCAGCTTTGCATCCTTTATCTCAAGGAATATAAATATAAAATACAAGTATAAACCAAAAAGTGGAAAAAAAGTATTTTAAAAAGTCAGTACCAAAAAGAAAAGCAATTGATCTGCAAGAAACGTCATGACAAAATGAAAATTTCCTTTCGGCTTAAGCATAGAGTAGGGGAGACTTTTCCAGTAAAGGCAACGATTTGGATTCATCTCGTTAATAAGCGCATTTGCTTACAACAAGATTAAAAATTTCCAATATTTTTTTTTAAATCAAACTTATTTGTTCTCGAGAAAATATGCAAGTGTTCTTAGTTTTATTAGTTGAAACATTTGGGCCTTAAATGTTAGTTATATAAAATACATAAATATGTAAGTTTATACACAGTTTCCATCGCTTTTCAACATGGATTTTGAAGGAACATTTCTAGAGTGTAAAGTGTCTATGTAGCAATGAGAGCATCGCCTTTCTATATCTATATATATATATATAGATATATATATAATATTTAACCAGATATAAACACAACTAGCTACTGAATACATAATTCTGAACTACAATTGAAGGAATAGAAATATCACCAAAACTTTCCAAATTTGATTGCATATTAACGTTGCATTCAAAAGATGCAGGAGGGCCATTAGCGACGAACCTCATCACTGTACTGAGGATCTGGCATTTCACACTCCAAACTTCCACATTTTTCCCAACTTGAGGACTTGGAGGCTTGATAGATTTAACGTACATCACCCCCCCCCACACACACTATATGTAGACTCTTCATTTGGGGTCAATGAAGAACCTACATGTGTAGTGGGCTCTCCCAATTGAACACGATAAAGTGACCACTGGCCGAGAGTTCGGGAGCATAACCATTTGGCTATCGCCTCCAAATTTCAACTCATGCCACAAAATTTTAGCTCTAATAGACTTTCTCTTTCCGAGCGACTTCTTAGAATCCAGGTTCAACGTCACTAGTTACTAAACTATTATTCCTCATAATTACACGAAAAATTGTTATAATTTAGTAATGAAATTAATGATCACCAAACTAATATTTATATAGTTTAAAACTTCCAGTTTTAGATTAACGATATAAAAGATTAAAATAAATTGTGTGTGTGTGTTGTGTGTGTGTACAACAAACATTCTCTCTATAACTGTACTTAATTTTCAACCTTTTATTTACATACAATGTTTATGGAATAGATTGAAATACTCTAGTGATTTGTGTTTGCTTCTGCGACGTTAATGGCCAAATTTTTACATAAAACAGCACCACTTATTGACAAAATTCAAAGCTTTTTTCAAAAATTATCGTAGGAAGCATTTTGGTCTAGAACATACACTCTTAGGTGATTTTAAATGCTCGAGAGAGAGAAGTATTGGGAACTTCAGATCAGCAATGATAACACTGGGATCAACTTCATTTTGATCATGGGTCAAATGACTAAAACAGCCGATTTCCGACTTTCTACATCATACAAAAACTTGCATGGATTTTCAAACTATTCAATTTTGAAAATGTAAGCTGTTCGAAGCGAAACACGTTTCACCTAACACTTGAAATCAACGAGTCGGATTAAGATAAATTTAAAGTAGCTTATATATAAAATTGAACCGGTCTAAAGAAAAAAAAAATCTCTACAACCTTGGTAAGATACCAAGTTTTTAAAAAGTTTCGAATCTCATTTTTATATCACCTCTGCAAATTCTTTATTTTCTTTTAATTCGAAAATGTCAGTTTACATTAAACATAAAGTACTAGAGATCTTTAAAATATTGGATAATTTAAAGGGGGAAATATATATAATAGGTGTAAGTAATTCGCTTCATAAAATTCTGCATTACTGGTTTAATTAATTATGCTGTTAAATTTCTAAAAATACTTACAAGTTCTATATCCTTCCACCCAATACAAACAGCATGCATGTGCAACCACGAAAACACAAACATTCATCTGACGCATCTCCTGTATAAAAATTAAGAGTGTAATCTAAACAAATACTAAAGGTCTAAAAGGTATAGAATTTTTTCCCCTTCTATTCGCATACATCACTCGAGATAATATTGTTGGCTTTCTTGATAAGATTTCGTAGTTCTGCCGATTGATTAGAAAGAACAAAAGAAATTGATAATTTATTTTACACGAAAAAAAATTGGGTAGTTTGTCACACATAGAGGCAATTGCTTTAATTTTAATTGCTGCGTATTATTGTTTTGCCTTCATAGGGATGGATAACTTCCCCCTTTCATTAGAAAGTTAGATTATTTTCAAATTAACATCTCTAGGTCTTCCTTCAGAAGAGCAAATGGATATAGATTATCATTAGAAAATCACGAGAATTGCTTATTTCTTCAGATTACGCGAGATCTTTTTTTCTACTATTCATTGCTTTTAAGCCAGTTATGTTTTATACTCTTATTCGAAAGAATGTAAATTTACAACTTAAAACTTACCCCTAAAAAATAGACCGTAAGGGAATATAATTTGCTCCCTTTTTAAAAAAAAAGGGAGAACAATAAAAGCTTTTAAATAAAGTGTAAACCTATAGATGGCACTTCGTTAATACTTTGCAACATTCTAGATTCAAAGTAGATGTGTGTTAGATAATTTAAAATGGCTTCTCACACCTCAAGAACAAATGCAAGTTGTATGTATGATTGACTTATTTAATTGAGAATGAAAAGGACCATGTCGAAAGAATATGAAGGTCAGCTAAATGAAGTAATGAAAAGGACAGTACAACTCGATACCACCTTCAAGTCCTCAACCGAGTTTTTATAGCACTAACAAGGGGAGGGCACGACTAAGGAAACTCATCTTGGGACGAGACTTTGTGCAATAGTACTCCTTTAGGGTGTTCAACCTTCGATGTAATTCTGTCGAATGGCTAGTCAATTCAGAGAAAATAGCCTTCGAAATTCACGCTTAACTTTTATGGAATTAAGTTTTAGTTACCGCCAGCGACCCACTGGCATACTTTGTAGAACGCCTGCTTTCTGCCCCAGCGGGTAGAGCTCGAATCACGTGATAAACTTTTTCCTCAATTCATTTTATTTTTAAATTAAATAAAAAATTTATTAAAAAGAACTTAAACATTTTATATTATAAATTAACTAAATTAATGATATATAAAAAAAGACATGTTATTTTATTATATAATTATAATGTGAATTGAGAAAGTCGACTTTTCAATTCATTTAAAATTAAATTTATTAAAGGTTTATTAAATATTAGATGATATTTTATGCAATTATTTTGTAAAGTAAAAAATTACTGTAATTATATAAATATTTGTATTATAAATACATTTTTATATTAATATTTATAATAAAATTATATTTTGATATTTTACATAAAAATCGTTTATAATGCGAAATACAATATACAATAAAATATGTACTCTACACATATATAATATAAAATAACTTATAACATTTATATATTTTATAGTTAATATAATAAAAATGGTACGTCTTTAATATATTAATTTTATAGTTATATAAATATTCTATAATAAGTCCATTTTAAATAAATTTATTTAAATTAAAAAACTAAATGAATAGGAAAAAGCTGATAGCGCGATTCGAACCCTATCCGCCAGCACAAAAAGCAGGCGTTCTATCAAGTTTGCCAGTGAGTCGATGGCGGTAATTAAAACTTAATTCTATAAAAGCCAAGCATGAATTTCGAAGGCTATTTTCTCCGAATTGACTGGACATTCGACGGAATTACATTGAGGATTGAACACACTAAATGAGTACTATTATTACACAAAGTCTTGACCCCAAATTAATTTCCTTATTTGTGCCCTCTCCTTGCAAGATAAAAACCTTTCCCTTATATTCTTAAATCTTACTTATCCCCCCCAAACAAAATAAATACGCTTAGTACTACAGTTATACATGCTTAAAATCCCTTGCTTTATTCATACGTAGAAGGCTTCCGAACTTTGGCAGCGCGATTCTATAATATTTAATTAACCAACATGGTTTCTCGAGTACGTCTGCTTGCCATTTTCACATTTATCCATTGCACTGGTTCTATATCAAGAGGCTAAAACCGAATATATATATAGAATAAATTCCAAATGAAATGGCTCAACGTTCTTCGTTCTATAGAGGCTGACACTCAATCCTTCGTCAGGTGCAGCTGGCCCGAGACGCCAGAAAACCGAGTTTTTTTAAATACCCTCCTATTACACTCGGTGGCTGAGCGGGACGCAACTCCCAATAGTTTCCAGACTCTTGGGAGCACGCCTCAGTCCCTTCTCACCTGGCTTATCCAATTCCTTACGGCTGGCGAGGCAGAGCGTGCCAGATTGTGACATAACTACGAAGGAAAGTTTTTAAAGATAATTTTATTGCAATCATTTTACTCAAAGTGTTCTGTGGTGTATTATAATGTCTTTCATATGCGGGACGATGACTGAAATGCTATACTACTTGCGCGTTTCCAGTCCCCCTCCCCTCCTCTCACGAAACTTTGTTAGTCCAATTCATTTTGTTTTCAAATTAGCAAATTTGGTAGTTCGTTTAAGCTTCACATTTTGCTCATTCAACTGGGTTTTCCCACCATTAAATTTGTATTTTTCCCTAGACCCTACCCAAGGCTGCCCAGCGGAGTTTTGAATTAAAAATTAGAAGGAGGGAGGGGTCAAAATAAGTATGGTCTCTCAGGCCGGGTGCACTTTATTCAGTTTCTTTTAGAGGTGCGCCTGACGAAGAGTCAAGAGCCTTAAAGGCTTACTACATTTGGCAATAAGCTTAAATTCAAGCTATAGTTTCACTCGCGATTCCAAGGAAACATGTTTGGCAGTTTTCTACAAGTTGCTTTCCTTGGCTAAGTAAAGGACAAACCAAAACATCAAGCTACCGAAAGAGTGAGTGAGTGAATATTAACGTCGCACTGTTCAGCTACACGAGGGCTTTTGGCGACGGACCACGTAATTTTGAACCATGGTCAAGTGACGTGGACGACACCTGAGCTGGCACCCCCTCTCCTAACTACCACACCACACCAACGGGAGGACGTTTCAGCTCTCGACAGATTTAACGTGCATCGCTGCCCTACACGGCGGGTCTTTAGTGGTACGGGGCTCGAACTCATGACATGCCTGCCATGGTCCGAAACCACTGGGCTACCGCAGCCCAAAGCTACCGAAAGAATGCGAATCTTAAGTTTAATAATAAGGAATCTTTTACGAGCATTAACTCCCCCTCCCTGGTTAAAATTTACCTAAATTACTTCTCTTCAAGCATCGCATTTTAATTTGTATATATATTGTGATCTCCAGCCTACCTGTAGGAGATTTAAATCTACCCAAAAGGGTTTTGGTAAGCCGTTTTCATTAAGGGATCCGGCTACAATCAGCAGTTCACCTCTCCTCCCTCCCATACCAAGTATAACACACAATACCCGAATAATTTATAAATGTCCGACTCTTCAGAATTCTATACACATTACTCCTTCCTTGCACGGTCATTTGATTTTTTTTATGTGTCCAACTGTACTAAATTTGAGATTGTGTTGAAGAGTTAAGTGTTTGGAAAAAATGCATTACGAGAGCTTTATAGTTTGCTGCTATAACACTAACTGCAGCACATTCCTTTATTTTCGCTAAAATACATAATAAAAACTTTCAAAAACTTGAACTAGTTCCATTTGCTTAAGTATCAACACCAGTTAAACTTACAAATAGGTAAAATTTTGTTTTCGGTCTTAAAGGCACAACTTTAAATTTAATCCAAATCTTAACTCCATCCGTCAAGTACCCTTTCGATAAATCAGTATAGATTCCATTCTAAATTCTTTTAAGCAGCAAAGATGAGAAGTCCCAATTTATTCACTGTAAAATACATTCAGTAAAACTAATAAAACGTTTACTCATGTCCTTGTCACAGACGGATAAGAGAAATCTTCAAATGCAAAAACCAATAACTGCGAAAGCAACCTTCAAGATAGGAAGGTTTTGTCAGAGCTCGGCTCGTATCCCCTTCTGGAAGACAGATGGGAATTTTGTAAAAGCAGTTATGGTGAAGTGAAAGTACCATCCTTTAATGAAGTCTGAATGTTGAAAACCGTTAAAGGCACGGAACATTGTTAGCATTTCTCCAACGACCGACTGCATACGAAACCTGCCCTTTAGACGCCTCAAGATTCTTCATTGCTGCAATTCTTTCAACAATATATTTTGGTAATCCAATGAATTCATGGGATGATAAAATGTAACCAGCGTTTTCTTGCACGATTCTAGAAGATACCTTCTTCACCAAGGGCATTTTTAACTTGAATGCTAGTCTCAAAATAGCTACAGCATTGTCCCGATTTATATCTTCGACGATGTACATCTCCATAAGCCTCATCAAGATCGGAACTTTATATTTTCTAGCCGCTACAAACGTTTCAAATGCAGTCTTCAAGTCTGGTATGGTAATAGTTGGCTCATAGAAGAAGCTGTTAAAAATAAAAAGAAAATTTTCTTTCAGCAGGGAAAAATATTAGGATTGACGTCTACATTAACATTTATCCAACATTAAAATCTCTAAAAGGATTCTTAGAGTTTAATTAAAGTTTTATTCTAAATTTACTGCCATTTTAAGATATTTAATAATGAGAGCCCGTAACAACCTAATCCGAAGTTCTTGACTTCTTCACTCTGTTTAAATAAGCATTTGCTTCCGCTGTAGATGCGATAGCAGCGAGGGCCACTAAATACCCATTTAATTTTCAAACGTTTTGTAAGTCTTTAGGATAATACATCCGCATAAATGAACTAAATTATCCGTAAAATTAGATTCTGCAGCTATAATTATACATTCCTTAAAAAGCTTCGAATATTTAGAAATTAGAAAAAAAAGAAAAAAAAAGCAGCGTTAATTTTAATTTGATCCATTTCTTATTACCAAGTAACTTGGAAAACCAGATTATCGGTGTTTTGTTTAATTACAGTTTAGTATCGTTCAGAAAGTTACGAGTATTTTATCTTCAGACAGTCCTTGAAGAATCGAACTCAATCGGAGTCCAAAATTGCCCCCCTCCCATCTATTCCATAAAGCTCTTCCCATTGACTGGTTTAGATCAACGTTAGAGTTACTCAAGGGCGACTGACGTTGAGCCTCGAAATTTAGTCTTAAGTAGACAAACGAGAACGCGACGCTTCCAATATACACTTGCCTCCGAAAGTCTGCGCACAGACGATCATATTTCATTCATACAAAGGTCGCTAATTAAATGAAGTCTTTCTGAATCAATACTTTTTATCGATTCCTCTAACATGGAAAATTCAAACATTACAAGCAACAACCACCCGATTACGTAAAATAAGACAAATATTTATAACTGGGGAAAGACAAATCGTGTGCGTCAACAAACTCAGTCGTCTTATGGTTATTTTTGCTCCCTTCTATGACAGATTTGAGCATTTCTTTGGATGTTGCTACGTTCTCCTTATTCACTCGAGTAAATCCCAAAAGTGCTGTATTGTGCTTGGGTCTGGGGACTAGGATGGCTTACGGAATTGGTTTGGGACATTGCAGAACAGCCATGACTTCACAATGCGAGCCATTTTCTCGCGATACCTCCGTCCTTCTGAATGTAAAAATCAATCACCGTAAGTTTCTCGGAACTTGCCCAGATATTTTTTCAACAAGTTCAAGTAATCAATTTTGTACATCGTGTATTCAATTCCAGATTATCAACCCAAAGGCTTCCTGTGTACCCCCAAACATTAAGCCTCCTCCTACATGTTTGATAGATGAAAAAGTTCTCTTAATATCTATTCAGGGTATTTTGCAAGCATATTTATGCTTTTTAATGCCAAAATACAAAAACTACTTTCAATTGAATATATTACCTTTTACAAATTGTGTGTCCCATTTGGACGTTTTTTGGCAAAGATCATTCTCGTAGCTCTGTCCACTCGAGATAGTTTCTTGAGTGCAACTCTGCCATGATAGTTGTCCTTTTTCAGTTCTGTTCGAATTGTGGTTAAAGTCACACTTTTTGGAATATCTCAGCGACACTTAACTATTTGTGAAGCTCATAGTCTGATTTATTTTCTTGTAGAGAGCATTACAAAGCAAGATTATCAAGATAACACTGGAGAAAGGTGGCCGGATCTTGACTTGGACGTTAAGATTTAATTTGTAGTTTATGAATTTTTGAATCGATGAACATCTATTAACAATTTCAGCAATTGCTTTAAAAATTTCACCTTTCTCTGATCTGCGATGGATTTTTTGTTCAATAATATATCGATCTTTTTCCGTTACCTGCCATAGAATCATTCAAGTTTTCAAATCTAAATGAATCATGAAAAGGCTCACAATTACTAAAAAAAACCCACGATTTAATGCAATTGGCTTACAATAAAAGAGGTATCTAAAAGCTCCATTTTGTAAGTGTACGCATTTTGGCAGGGGTGGTTGGCGATTATTTGAAGGCAATTCTTGTTTTTCACGTTAAGGGGAATTTTGTTTCCGTTTGAATAAAGAAAGTTTGAAGAAAGTGACAGGTATGTTGATTTTCTGAAGAGAGATTTTAATAGTAATACCCATAAACACTTCTGTACGCAAACTTTCCGAGGCACAAGTGGACCTCCTTCTCACAATTCCCATTTCACAAGAGACTTGTTCAATACGCAAATAGCACCATTACTCCAAGAATTATCAAGACTCAACGAGTAATATTCAAAGTTTCCATTATAAAAACTAGTTCGCGAAACTTGACCACCATAACACCAAAACATCCGACGCTGTTGGCATACTTTTACAAAATTACAATTTTGTGTTTTATCTCTCGCACATGTTCATTCTGTGTGCGTGTAATTCTTCCCCCCCCCCCACAATTATATTCCTTATTGGCATTTTATTATTAGTTTCTAATTTAATCCTCTTGAAACGCGACCCCGTAATCAGGAAACTTTATGTTATGGTACTAGTCTAAATACACTAGAAGAGATTCTCTATTGAAACAAATTTCAGAAAAGGATTAAATAGTAATTGGATTTGCAATTAGAACATTTGGAAGGACGATTCAAGATTGTCTTATCATAATGGAGCAAAGAAATATCAAAAGATAGAATGCCCTCAAGTAAATAAGCATGCACACGATACACTTACGAAAGGTGAAAGATAAATTCTCAATCCGCAAGGAAATAAATTTACCATGCTCTTGGTAGATACAAGGCATCAGTCTCGTCGTAGAACTAGCAAGTGGCAAGAGCTTCAGAGCTAAAACAATCTATTCAAAAGCATGCGAGGTTTGAAATTTCGTATCGAAATGAGTGGTCTGAAGCTCTGTAGATATAGAACTTCAAATTACATGAAAGGACGTGATTTTATGCGCCAATAGCACAAAACCGAGTATGCCCACCATATCTAGGGGATTTTTAACAATGGGTGTCATTTATGCCAAATTGATCACATTTGAAAGGAGATCACACACACAAAGAATTTTTTTACTTACTCTAGTAGAATTCGAAAACCAGCGGGCTTGAGGTCTTTTATTCTAATTGGCTCATTCAATTGGTCATTGGATTGATCCTTGAACATCTTCTCAAACTCAGAGTTCGCGATGGCTAAAAGAATTCTATGAGCTTTAAATCTTAATGAATCTTCATCTTTACCAACAATAAAAGTAACATCCGTTGAATGCCCTATTTGTCTATCTAACGAGAGTTTTTCCAACGTTGTCCGATGTTCTTTGGCTGGGACTAAAAGAAAAACCTTAGCGTTCATAAAAATGAAATCTCTTACAATTTTGATAAAATAAAATACTTTTTCAGTTAAGTATCGTAACTTACTTGCATACATGCCAGGCATTGGTTACAATACCATCCCCCCCCCATCAAGACCAAATTTATTTTGGTTCAAATTAGAATAACTAGAAGCCCCGAAAGAGTCAGATAACCCAGGAAGCTCTAAAGTATTAAGGTAGGCTTTTAATGAAAGGCATTGTCATAACATCGCTAAGTAATTTCCCCCCCCCCCACTTCATCAAGATTTAGACTCCTCTTGTAGATAATCTAGTCCTTATAAATGCATTGCATCCAACTTTGATTCAAACAATTTTTCCTAGAAGCAAAATAAAGACTCGTGAACTTTCCAATAACGATTTGATGCTTAGACTGAAAGTAGATCCCTGAAGCTTACCAGAGGCTAATAACTGATCTCTCCATTCTGAACAAAGGACGACACCTAAGCAGATTCTTCAGAGCTTCCAATCCAAGCCCCTTTAATTTTAAATTAAAAGGGTTCTCGCTTCCCTTCCGATGACTATCACGGAGACCATGACCGATCAAATGAAGACAATCCAAGATACATTACGCTGATTCACGATTTTAAGAGGGTTCTGCACGTCCTTAGGAGCCCATGTTAAATAACGCAAGTTTATGAATCTTTTTCTCAGAAACTACTTGCTTCTCATGTATAAAATTTTTTGCAGTAAGTTGTGTACTATATATCATTAAAACTTTAATTTTTAAAAACCAAAACCCTTCGTTAAAGTAATTATGATTTTTTTTTAAAATGTCCAATTCCCCCCCTTAAAATTTAGTTTAAAAAAGCCTCATCTAAAACAGTTTGCCAGATATATCCAATTATCTCCATTAAAATGTGTAAGCGTGTTTAAAGTATGCTCACCGAAAATTTGATTATATAATAAGTAATTTGAGAAAAGATGCATAAAGTGAAAAACATTACATTGAGAAGATAGGTTTTAATGTAAAAATTTGTAATTTGAGCTCTTTAGTTCTTTCCAGAAGCATACGAAACATTTTCTTTCCCCTCTCTGTTCCAACAAAAGACTTATCTAGCTTTTAAGATCTCTAGACGCTTTTGTTGGGCTACACTAAGCCTACGTGCATCTGATTTTTTGAAAAATGACACAGAATTTCATTCAATGTCGCAATGTTTTGAGATCATTCATTTTGCTACCCGACTCGTATTGAACTGTTCAATAGCCGTATTTACCCCTAATTTTAGAGTTTTTAATTACAACAAATGTAGATTTTGTAATCACTCTGACCATGATATTAACAGACTCGTTGAGGTTCTGGGTTTATTTATTAATGTAATCATTTTCTTAATAACAAAGAATTATCTAGATCTCGAGGAACCTTTATTTAATTCATCAGGGTATATAGCAGGTGTGCACGTGTTTATCATAGTGCTTTTCGTTACATTCAGCTTCTGCTTTTTGAAACTTGCCTTTGAATTTATACCCGGAGGACACAGTTCATGCCGAGGGCTCTCGTTTGAAGAAAGTAAAATAAACAACCCAAACGGCAGTTTTTATGCTGTGTAGGTCATTGATTTTATTTCTAATAGCCGTGATACAATATTTGATAAAATGTCGGCGAGTCGTAGCGTTCACTTAA
>BMAV01027621.1:172397-186727 GCA_019973955.1 Trichonephila inaurata madagascariensis
GTTGTATTCCTTTTTCAGCGCCGATGCTTTCGTCATCATTTACGTACATAATACTCTCCCTCATTTCAGAATTTCATGTCTCTCAGATGATTTTTCGTGAAGTTATGGCAATAAACCCACCTGTTGCCTAAGTTTTGCACACCAGTGTACTTTGGGTTGAGAGTAAAGAAATTGACCTATAACTTTGAGGGTGATGAATATTTTTACCGGGCTTTTTAATGGGGAAAATAATGGCAGTTTTCCAGTTAGGAAAGTACCTAAGGAAAAGAATTTTGTTGATAAGATAGGTTAGAATAATGATTGTTTTAGTGGTGAAATTTTTGATCATTTTATTTGTGATATTGTCTATTCCTGGGGACTTGTTGATTTTTAGCTTACTTATGTAATTAGAAATTTCATCTGGATTAGTAGGAGCGATAGGAGTGGAGGGGGGGGAGAAAAAGTTTTCCAGGGCATTAGTGACGTCAGAGAATTGAAGTGTTGAAATTACTTGGTCTGTCGTTTTCTGTGAAATTGTCTTTAAGAGTGTTAGCTATGAGGTTTGCTTTCTGGTCGTCGGTTTTAGCGACGCCAGAAGCAGTTTTTAGAACAGGAATATCTGTGCGTTTTCTTTTAAAAATTTTATTAATGTTCCAAAGGCTATTATCCTGCGTGATGAGAGCTTCAAGTTTAGTTTTCCACGTGTCTTGTGAGTGTTTTTTGAGTTATCGCTTAATTTGTGCTTGTAGTCTGTTTCTGATTTGTGAATTGAATTAAGTGTGGTTTGAAAAAGTTTTCTTGAGCGATTTTTTCGAGAAATCAGATCTCTGATATGACTTGGTGTGTATGCGTGTCGAGTGTTTCTGATTGGTTGTAAGAAATACGTCTTAACTTACACGCTCTTATAAAGCCTGTTTTTCTGCTGGATCCACCTACAAACACATGTACGCTTACGTATTTGCCGTACAAGATTTGCATTTTTATCTAGAAGCAGTGGTTTTTCATTCAGTTCAGTTCATTTCTTGCAATTCGTTAAAATATGCAAATTCTCTTAATTTATTTATCAGTATACTTGTGCTAGACGTATTGAAGATATTGCAAAACACATATTTGAGATAACTTAAGAGTAGTCGGTACCCCCTATACCGACAATGTTAAATTGAGCCATTTTAGGAACCTTTTTCTCAGAATGTGTTAAATATAAAAACTTCAAATTTTGTCTGTATATTAATTAGGTTTTTTTATTTATATTCTGGTTAAAATGTTTCAAATATATTGTTTACTTTTTTCAAAAAAATTCATCGTAAAAGTATCGCTTTGAAATTTGTAAAAATTGTCATTTTTTTACGATAACTGCTTTTCAGCAAAATATTTTGGGAAAATCTCCAAAAAAGTAGCTCCATTATATATAGCTACATATGATTCATGTGCAGTAAAAATTGCAAGTACTTTCATTAAGGGGTCACATACCTTTTAAAAAGTCGAAAATGGTTAAAAATAGTGAGCGCTTTAAAGCTCTATAATTTTTTTATTATTGTTTCCTGGAATGTAAAAATAAATAAACAAATAGAACTGGAATAAACAAATAGATATTACTTTACTTAAAACATATCCAACATAAACACATTTTTAATTAGGATATATTTTTAATTAGATAATTACAAAAAGAAATTTGGGTTTTCTTTTCGCAAGTGATATCCATTACGCGCAGCTTTATAAAAAAAGTTAAAAATATTTTTGGATGAAATTTTTGCTCAGTGTTGGAAATTGTGTTATCTTTAAAATGACGAAGCATGAAACATTGATTTAAAATTTTTAGTAAACTATAACACTTTAAAATTTAACTATAAAATTTTGAAAAATTTTTCGCTATTTTTTATTTGTAATTTTAAATTGTTTCATTAAAAATTCAAACTGGTTCGTTATTTTAAGTACAGATATGGTCAGAATCTCCAATAAAAATTTTATCATTTTCCATGGAACGGTTTTGAAAATATCATGCGCGTAATGAGAAAAAATGACGTTCTGAGAAAATTGACATCAAACATAAAATTTACCACAGTTTTGTATATATATAATTCTGGTTACTCAAACAACAACTAAATTTTAAATTAAAACTAATGTGAAGTTTTTATAGTCAATAAACTTCAATTTATTAAAATTATTATAACTAAAAATATATATTTTACCAATGCAGTACAAGCATCGAAACGATATCAAAAGCTACAAAATAATCAAAATACAACAAAGTCATTTCTTCAAAATAAAGTTAAAAAAAAAATTATAAATATTACTTAAAAGAACAATTAATATCTTAATTAACAAGTACTTACTAGAAATATTAAATAATTTGTGATATGAATGCAGTGTATTACTATGATTCTAAAATGTTAAAATTCCCCACATGCATACGATGTTCCCTCTTTTTCAGTTAATTTTTTACAAGTAGCATTAAATTGCATTCTTTTAATTTGTCACATATCTTTTGTGCGGAGATTAAAATGTCGCTCTGCAGTCTGAATTCTTTTTATATCTACAAGTGTAACAAATTTTTGCGCAGATTTACCAACAGTCAGACCAAGCGATTGCATAATTTTTAGTCTGCCTTGAATGCCATCAATAAAAATGACAATTGCCTCATTTGTAGAAATATCAACAATCTTTCTACCACAACCTAAAGTTTTTGGGCATAATTTCCATATTAATGAGTTAATGGATTCATTATTTTGGGTTTTACCCCCTAGAAAGTTTTGTAGGAGTTTAGGTTGTGATAGATCATTAAATACAGGTTTTATGGCATCCATTACTGCCACTGGCAATTTGTTACTGTGTTTAAAAGTTTCCACACTACCCTCTAATACTTGATTTTGATATTTACACCAAGAATTAGGACCTACAGGACAAAAACTATGCAATGGTTCTTCGTCACTTGAACGTATATGGAAATATACAGCCCAAACAGCTATTCGCATATCCGACAGGCATGTTTTGTTTTGTCGGATTGCATTTCCATAGTATGTTATGATTAAGTCGATCATTCTATCGGTCAACCTTCCCTTTCTACCAATCGACTTCCCATCACCGAGTTTGGAGCTCATTTGTTTTAATTTTTGTATATATATAAACGGGTTCCCATTCATTTTTGAACATGTCCAACACATTCAATTTTTGAAACTGTGATATCTTCTCCATACGGATTGGATGCAGTAATAGATGAGAATGTTTTGAAATTGCCATTTCCAATGTAAGGTGTATATCTCATAGAACGATGACTTATTGTGTGAACGCTGAAATATACGAACCATTCCCACAGTCTCCATCATGCCAGCTGAGCCATTGTGGTTTTTCAAACATTCTTTAACGTGAAGAATTTTCCACTTTTTGTAAGCAGGTTACCCTTTTCTTCGTTTCCAAGAATCATATCCCTTACAGAAAGAAGACATCACTTCCGCATCAATACACTTTCCTGTTTTGTCTCCTATAACAGCACACACACCAACACGAGAAGAATAGCCACAGGTTTTCCACGTTCCATCTCGACTAATTATTATATCAGAAGAATTTGTCAAAGTTACCTCTTCCAAAGCTGCACTTTGCATTGAAGCTTCTGCAACTTCTTTACTACACAATTGCAGTTTGTTTATAATATTATTATAGGATTTTTCAGCAACTGGGGAAGAGAGGAAAGTTCATAACACCACAGAAAGTTGTCATTGCTGCATGACCCTGTCCAATTGTCCTCATTGCGTACACAAAGCGTCTGTTTATTTCTGGAATGTTTTTTCTTTTACCCAGCATTTTTGAATTTCTAAACGAACATAAGTCTTAACAGTTCTTGTATTCAATCGAAAAAACACTAGACAAACCTCTAACACATTTTTCTGTGAGTTCAATATCTCCACCACATTTTTTGCAAGAAGCAAAGTTTTGAATGTTTGTAAACATAATAGTTTTACTAAACACTCTATAGCCATCAAAACCGTCATCATGTTCAAAAAAAGATGAATCAATATCTTGCAACTGAATCTTTTTTCCAGATGCACTGTTGTTTAGTGATTCATCCACACTATGTACAGCTTTGCACCTCGTGTGCATATTACCAGTAAACTTCCTTTTCTTAGGACGTTTACCAGATGGTTGTTTGGCAGATTCAATCGAATTCATCATTCAAAAGTTTTAAAAAAATTAATATTTTTCCTAAAACTTATTTTAGAATAAGAGACGGTGTAAAAATCTGAAAACGAGCGAGTATAGAATCACGAATCACTTGATCAAAACAAAACAGAAGTTTATAAAGTAAGTAGAAGTTGTAGTTAAAGTTCAGAACAATAATAATAATATTTGAGGCTTAGATTCAAGCATTTGATAGTAATTAGAATGAAAATATTAGAAACAGAGAAACGCAGCTGTCACCAGCGACATGACAGCTGTCACCCTGGAGCCGAAATGTAAACAATATTTAAACGACCTTTTCTGCTCTTTTTATTTTCTTAATAACTTCCCTGTTATTGGGGATATCTGCATACGGTTTCTTTTAAAACACTCAGAAAGATTTGCTCTATAAAATAAAATAATAAAAAAATCAATTTTCCGGAAATTTTAAAAGGTTGTAACGATTATTATTATGACAACACATGATGTCTTAATCGGAGAGCGGATGGTGCACTGCCGGAAATTGTAGGGGAGAAGGGCTGCTCAAAAGGCCTTTCCCCTAACGTTCCGAATAGACTCCTCTAGAGAGGGAAAAGCGAAAAGACCGGGTTTTTTTTAGGGTTGCCGGGCTGGAGGCAGAAGGTAAAAACGTGGTCTGGATGTAAGATGGTTTTTTGAGATGTGCTTGTAAATAAATTGTTCATATTTATATCTCTAGCCTGACTGTGAGTTTCGTATCCAATACGCTACAGTCTATTTAATGGAGGCACCTACGGAGATAAATAATTACTCTTATGTAATTTTTGGCTAGAGATATAATGGATGCATGAAGATTGAGAATAAAAAAATCACGCCATCTTAGAAGAGATCAACGAGCCATCCCGGCACGTAAGAAGTTCTGCTCATAGAAAAAGTATTTGGACCACCCTGGTCTTGGAAGCAGTGCCACCCGGCAATCGAGAAGTGTTTAGACCATCCTGTCTTAGGAGCAACGCCGCCCCGTCTACAAAGAATTTCTGAAATAGGAACGAAGAAGGTATAAAATCAACCTGGTCTTTGAAGCGTTGCCCGGAAACCAGAAATCTTAACAACGTGGTGCGGACCAACAAAAATATATTTCAGGTACGATTTCCTTCTCTATCTGGCCAAATGAATTTGATCATATCTTGTAGATTTTTCTTTTTATTTTGAAGTATTATAATTTAGGGAATCAAATTGTCTACTTGAGTATAGATATATATATATTTTTTAAAAAAATATTGCATGAGTCACATCCTGTGATAGAGGAGAAATTTTTTAGTTAAAAGTATATTTCTTTTTTCTTTTTGTGAATTACATGATTATGTAATACTGTGTATTTTATTCATTGCATTTCCGGTGTGTTTTTTTAAATTGCGCAAGTTACTTGGAGAAAGGTTTCATATAAAATCTATATAAGCACATTTCACAAGAAATAATTCTTTTTCAAAAAAAAAAAATGAATATTAAATATTTATTTTAGGCTATTTTGTATGAAAAATAGAAAGTTTTGTTTTAAACTTGGCTTTTGATACTTTGCAATTTGTTTTTCTTTTTATGAAAATTAGTTTCTTTTCATTGCGAAAATCTTCGTATTATATTTTTATAAAAGTATTTTTATGTCTATAAATAGTGTGAGTGTATGTTATAAATATTATCAGTTTAACAAATACGTATTTGAGTTATGCTATTAATGATTAAGTATATGCATACATTTGCTGAAAATTATTTAATGATTACCCATTTTGAAGTTTAGAATTTTATTATTTTCTTAAGAAAAAGTGTATAAGTGATATTGCATTCATTTTAATTGTGAGGTTTGAAATATTTTTATTGTATAAAAATGGCTTACTTAGGAAAAGGTCGAAAATCAGACCTAGGTTATATTGCAGAACAATTAGGTGAAAGAGTAACTGATATGAT
The DNA here is from genome assembly GCA_019973955.1 of Trichonephila inaurata madagascariensis. Lineage (NCBI taxonomy): Eukaryota > Metazoa > Arthropoda > Arachnida > Araneae > Nephilidae > Trichonephila > Trichonephila inaurata. The sequence goes on from BMAV01027621.1 coordinate 178,470, forward strand.
CTAAAAATTATAGACCTTAGAAACCTCATTGTAAATAGCACAAATTACGATGAAGAATTCGTTCGAGAAATGTTAAACGCGAGAATTGAAGAAAGATTAGAAGGTAACACGTCGCGTGTTAGCGAGAATGATCACATTAGCGCGAGAGACACCATTCAAACACTTTTGAATTACATAAACTTCTTCCTAAATTTAAGGCAAAGGAGGATGACATAAGCCTGATTTTGGTTTTATTTGAAAGACAGGCCAAAATGAATAGGATTTCCAAAGAAAATTGGGTTTCGCAAACTAATTAGTGTTCTACCCCCTGATATTGTAAATATTATCGCGAAAGAGTCCGAAGAACTTGCATCAGATTACGATCATGTGAAAGTATTGCTTCTAAAAAGATTTAAATTAAGCCCCGAAAAATTTTGTCAGCTTTTTGTTAAACACCAGAAAAATCCGGAGACCACGTGGGACGATTTTTATTATGAACTCCAGACCTATTTTGAAGGGTGGATTGCTGGATTAGGTATTACTACTTTCGAACAGTTGAAAGAGATTTAATGATAATGGATCAATTAAAGAAAAAGGCTCCAAATGAATTTAAGGAACATCATTTGGATGAATGGAGTAGTATTATTTCTCCTGTTGATCTCGCTTGTAAAATAGAGGAATATGAAGATGTGAGGAAAACATTTCAGAAAAAAGTTCCATGGTCATATTCCAAGGACACGATGAAAAAGAAGTGGAATAACCCAACGGTTATTCCGAGGAAAAATGTATCCATGAATAATCCTGGGAATACCAGAGAACATAAAAACCGTAACAATCATCAAGATTTTGAAACAAGAAGACGCCTCCAGTGTTTTGAATGCGGATCTTATGATCATTTTCGACCACAATGTCCTAAATTGAAGAAATATAGCTCTGAAACCATAAATAGACTAAAAAGTAATTCCGAACACGCTTCACTCGACCCATATACTACTAGAGGTAAGGTGAATGGATTTGAGATGCCTATCCTTAGAGATACAGGAGCCTCAATAGATATAATTTGTGAGAAATTTATTACACCAAATATTTTTACAGGTGAGAATGTGTGGGTCCAACATATTCTTGATGAACATATGACTTGTTTACCTCTCGCAGAGGTAGAAATTGATTGTGAGTGGGGACATATCATCACCAAGGCAGCTGTGGTGCGAAAGCAATTGGATCAGGGAAGATATATTTTAGGAAATTGAACAATTGAGCTCCTTGAATCAGATTTAGAGCATAATAGTTTACCGAGACGGGAAATAGTAAATGCGATTCAAACTCGCAGTCAGCGGAAAAAAGAAGCTGAACAGAATAGAACAGAACAAGTGAAGCGGATGAAAAGGAGGAAATGAAGTTAGAAGAAAATTTAGCTGAAGATATTGAAAATCTGTTGCCTTCATTTATGGAAGAAAGGATACAATGAGTTTAATCAATATTAATACTGATGAGTTCATAAAAGCCCAACAGAAAAGTGAAGAATTAGCTCCTTTGATTCAAAAGGTAGAAAAGGGTATGAATAATGAAGCAAGCGATTATTCACTAACCAGAGGAAAACTTCTAATCAAAAGCAGGAAAAATAAAAATGGAGACATAAGACAACTATTGGTTATTCCTGAGAAATTCCGATCGTCAATTCTGAAAATGGGTCATGAAGGTACATCAGGCCATCTAGGTGTCACGAAGACGAAGAATCGGATTGCAAGATATTTTTACTGGCCTCAGTGCTATAAAGAGATAGAGGAGTTTATGAAAACATGTGATCCCTGCCAGAGGGCAGGTAAGGCAAATGATCAGAAAAAAGCACCAATGCAATTAGTTCCAGTAATAAGTGAAGTTTTTTCCAAATTAAACGTTGATGCAGTAGGACCCCTTCCCACTACACCTACAGGGAATAAATATTTGTTAACTGTCATGTGCATGTCCTCGAAGTACCCTGATGCAGTGCCAATGCCTGATATAGCGTCCACTACAGTTGTGGAAGCTTTGTTTCAGATCTTCAGTAGAATGGGTTTTCCTAAGGAAATTCAAACGGACCAGGGAACTTCATTCACGAGTATTTTAACATCAGTATTTTTTGAAAACTTTGGAATAAACGTTGTTCGAAGTTCGGTTTATCATCCTCAGAGTAATCCCGTCGAAAGATTTCACAGAACTCTGAAAAGAATCTTAAGAGTGATATGCATTGAATCCTCTCCCGAATGGGAAAAACAGTTGCCAGCTGCACTTTTCGCTTTAAGAACCATCACTCATGAAAGCACAGGTTTTACTCCCGCTGAATTGGTCCATGGGAAAAATTTGAGAACATCTATAACTCTTTTGTATGAGAATTGGATGGGGACTACAGAAGAGGTGCCCCCCGTTGTGGAATACGTTTTCCAACTCATAAATCGACTTAAAAGGTGTCAGGAATTAGCCATTGAAAAAATGGAAGAAACGAAAATTAAAAGAAAGGCATGGTATGATAAGAATGCTATTAAGCGAGAATTTTCAGAAGGAGATTTAGTGTTAGTGTTAAGGATGAATCTACCTAATAAACTATCTGTGCAGTGGAAAGGACCGGGAAGAATAGAGAAAAAAATTTCAGAGACAAATTATGTGGTGAGCTTTAACAACACCGATTCAAATCAAGTTTTTCATGTAAATATGTTGAAGCCATACTACAAAAGAGCCGAATTTATAAATATGATTAACAGTAGGGCAAAGGAAGATTCGAACGAATTAGAAGAAAACTTTCCCTGTATCGATTCTAACCCGAATATTTTTGACTTCAATGAAGTTACAGAACACAGTCATTTAGAAAACCGACTGAATATTCAACAAATAGAGAAACTAAAAGAAATACTATGCCGTTATTCTAAAATATTTTCCAATGAACCAGGAAAAACGCACTTAGTAGAGCATGACATTGGACTGATAAATGATGTACCTATTAGGACGAAACCATACAGAATGTCGGCATGGCAAACTGATTTATTGCAAGAAGAAATAAAGAAAATATTGAAGTACCAAGTAATAGAAATAGGAGAGTCAGATTATGTTTCACCCATGATTTTAGTTGAAACCCCTGGAAGAGATCCTATGCCTTGCATTGATTATAGGAAACTGAATGAAGTAATAAGAACTCAGTTTTATCCCTTACCAAATATAGAGCATGGAATTGAAACCGTCGCAGCTGCCAAATATATAACCTTACTTGACTTAACAAAAGGTTATTGGCAGATTCCCTTAACTCCAAAGGCTCAGAGGTGAGCAGCATTCACCACTAGTTTTGGAACTTATCGTCCATTACGTATGCCATTCGGATTAAAAAATGCACCCTATTATTTCAGCAGATTGATGGCTGAACTACTTCAAGGGTGTAAAAAGTTTGCCCTACCATATTTAGACGATGTGGATATTTTTTCAGAAAACTGGGACGATCATATAAGCCACATAAATAAGGTACTGGAAAGGATACAGAATGCTCGTTTAACAATCAAACCAGCAAAATGCAAATTCGCACAAGATAGGTTATTAAAGGTTAGCTCAATTAAAGGTTAGGGCTTTAATACATATTTCAATTTCACGGTATAAAACTCAGGTTAAAGTTTTGGGATTAGCGGAATATTATCGACAATATATCCCTATGTTTTCTTGTTTAGTTACTCCAGTGACAGAAACGTTAAAAAGAAAATCAAAGAAAGGGGACATTAAATGGACTTCTGAATGTCCAGAATTCTTTAGACAATTAAAGGAAAATTTGCCGACTAATACAATTTTATACGCCCCTGATTTCACGAAACGATTTATTTTTCAACCCGAAACAATTTTTTATTTTCTTTTTTGTATGCAAAGCATAAATTTTAACTTAAGTTCGGTTTCTAAAAAAAAATGTATGATGTTCAATCGCCTGAAAAAAAAAATCTAGTTCCATTAATATGTGTCATAAGGTTTGATAAGGAATACATATATGTTATGTATGCATTTATGCTAAAATTTTATAATAGAGTGAGATTGATATATTTAAAATGTGTAACACATTTATGAGAGAATACTTACTTCTATACTTACTTTCTCTATACATATTTCTATACTGTATCCATATATATTAATACACTTATATGTATTATAAACATGTCATATACCAAATTGTTTCACTAACTACTAGTCACTATAGTTATAAGGAAAAATATTTCTAATATAGTGATGTATTCATTTCAGTAACTAGTATTCTAGAGTAGATTTTAAGATGTGTAAAGAGTGTTTGAAGTTTTTTAGTTCATGAATAGGATTTTGATTATGTGTTAAGATGTTGTGTAATATGTTTCATGGTAACAGAAATGACATGTGATAAACTGGTTTCACTAATACTTGTGTATAAACATTTAGTTTCTGTGGTGTAGACTATTATTAAGGTAGATAACGCATAAAAAATTTATGTTATCATTCAAAGAATCTCATTTTCATTTAAAACATTTGTAATTTGAGTCCATCCTATTTAGAGAGATGAAGTATGTGTTTGTGTGTTCTTAATTTCTCTCTTTAAAACTTGAAACTAGAGAATGTTAGTGTTATTTCTTCATATCATTCTAATGAAAGAAATGATGCATATGATTATTAATTCTTAGTAAATATGAGATTTGAGTAAATATAATTGAGTTATTGATTGGAGTTATTAACTCAAGTGAATTTGTATATATCTAATAGATAAGTTGTGATTTTCTCATTTATTTTGATTTTTGTATATGTTAATGTATTTGTTGTAGTCTGGCCAGAAGGGAATCTGTTAAAAAGATAGTGTCATCTGGAACTGTTGACAATTGAAATTATTTTATTTGATCGTCAAGGAACAGAACCAGAAAAAGTTCTCTCTAGAGGAAGGAGGAGTTTGTAAGGATTATTATTATGACAACACATGATGTTTTAATCGGAGAGCGAATGGTGCACTGCCTGAAATTGTAGGGGAGAAGGCTTTCCTTTAACGTTCCGAATAGACTCCTCTAGAGGACAAGCGAGAAGACCGGTTTTTTTTAGGGTGGCCGGGCTGGAGGCAGAAGGTAAAAACGTGGTCTGGATGGAAGATGGTTTTTTGAGATGTGCTTGGAAATAAATTGTATATATTTATATCTCTAGCCTGACTGTGAGTTTCGTATCTAATACGCTACAAGGTATATGACCCTTTAAGTATTTTCTTTGAAAAAGGTACACGCAATTTGAAAACAATCATTTTGAGAAAATTGCATTTTTAGTGTAAAAAGGCACTTCATCACAAAAATAATGAATTACAACATGTATTTGCCCTATTTTAATAAACATTAGTATCTTCTTAATTTTTTAAGCATAAAATAGGAAACAAAAAAAGCCTTAAAATGTTCAGAAAATACATATATAGTATTTTTCAGTTTTTGTTCAACGAGATTTTTTTTTTAGCATTTTGCATCAATTTTCACAAATTATGTAACAATCTGTGAAGAATTTTTAACTTCGATGCATTACAAATATCAAATTTGACCTTATATCATAAGTATAATGTAAACATGTATCAATATGTAAAAGTCATGATTTGGGAATATGTGATTTTACGACGTGGTGAAAAGTTTAATTATGGATTTGTATGTTCCCATGCAAACACAATTTTTTAAAGTTCAAAATTCAAAATTTTCTCTAAACTGTACAAAAGATTTCTAAAAAACTCAAAAATAAAACTGTTTTTATGTTTTTAAATATGAAATTTGTGTATTTTTATGCGTGTAACAAGCTTCTCGCAACGACAAAAAGCATTACACATCTGAGTTGTAATTAGTTACCTATTATTGAAAAACTTTTGAATATTAAAGCTTAAAAAATTGTCTGAACAATAAATAAACATTAATATTTGCAATTAAGTGAAATATTTAAAATATATTGTTTAGTTTTCTCAAAAACATGTAACATAAAAATATCACTATGAATTTTTTAAAAAATTGGCATTTTTGTCACGATATATTGACTCTAGTCAAATATTTTGGGAAAATCCCCAAAAACCTCACATGAATATATATAGTTACATATCAGTAACATGAGGGAAAGAATTTCATTCCATTAGATTCTGAGAAAAACAGGAATACAGTTTTAAAAATTTTTGAGAAAATTGAATTTTCACTATAAAATGCCACTTTATCACAAAAATAATGAATTACAACATGTATTTGTCCCATTTTATTAAACATTAGCATCTTTGCAATTTATTTTGCATAAAATAGTAAACAAAAAAAAGTCTTAAATTACCCAAAACAGCATTTTTCAGTTTTTTTTAACGAGAAAACGTCAACATTTTCACAAATTCTTTATCAATTTTTAAAGAATTTGCAGCTTTCATGCATTACAGATATAAAATTTGAACAGAAAGCATCAGATATATAATGTGAAAATGTATCAATATGGTTTTGGTGTGAATTTGAGATGGTATTTAAAAATACCTGATTATACGTTTCGTAAGTTTTTGTTAGGTTTTCGTAACATTATCATTAGAGGTCTTGTTGTTGCAGACAGTTTCTAAGTCTTAAACTTCAAAAGTTACTCTAACCTGGACAAATGATTTCTAAAACAGACAAAATAACTGTTTTTATGTTTTTAAACATGAAATTTATGTATTTTTATGTATGTAACAAGCTTCTCGCAAAGACAACAAACATCACATTTAATGTGTCATCTCGTACCTTTTTCTCAGAAACCATTAAACATAAAGACTCAAAAAAATTTTTATTTATATTAATTAGACATTATACTTATACTGAAGTGAAATATTTTTAAGTATAATAATTAGTTTTTTTCAAAGACAAACTTTTAGTTCGTAGAACAATTATTATTATGAATTTATTAAAAATTGCCATTTTTTTGTTATGATAACTGCTTTATATTTAAATGTTTTAAGAATATTTCAAAAATGTCACTTCAGTATACACAATTGCATTTAAAAAACACACACACAGTAAATTTGCACAATTTTAAAAATATAAATTTTATATATATAGAAAACAGAAATTTTTTATAAAAAAATCTTACCTTTGTTCTAATTTTTAATCCATGTTTTTTCTTAAATCAGCTCGTAATTGTAACTTCAAGAATTTTTTAAATATTTTTAACTCTTTACTAAGCCTTAGTGAGTTTAAATAATCTTTAATAATAACAAATTAAAACTAAATTTAAAGTGAAGAACAGACTTAAATTTAGGTAAAATCACTAAATATTAAGTATAACATTCAAATTAAAACCACGCTTACAAATTTAGCTCCAAAATTTTTTGCATATCTAACACAGTTTAATTTGCAGTTACTATACAGGTGTGTAATGCGTATGAATAAAAATAAATTGAGGCTTTTTGCAACTTTTTCCCAGGTTTAAAAAGACAATATTTACATTTCTATCTGTCAAATGGGCGTGGTTCATAAGCTGATTATTTTTTAAAAATCATTTTAAAGTACTTCTAATTCATATAAGAGCTTGCATGTTATATCGTTGGAAAGGTACCGATTTGGAGGTTTTACAAATATGAAAAACTCAAAATCGATTTTAAAAAGGTTATTACCCAACTGATTGCCCTTAATTGAAGACTTAAAAGACAAGCAAAAACTTGTAGTTTTTTTTATTTTAGTACGGGTATTTTAGCAACACCATAATGCTCGGGTTTTTATAAAATATTATACTGAACAAAACTCAATTTGCGAAAAGTTTTCAAATTTCCTTCCATTGAAGACCCAAACTAGAGGTGCAGATTATGTTGAAATTATCTGCATTTTTCTAAAACAGAATAATATAGATGTAAAAAAATCAGTATGTGTATTATATCTCACACAACTAATTCTAGCCTTTTTGAGACAAGCCCTCTTTGGACACAATCGCCAGATGCAGCTATGCACAATTTCATTAGATTTTTGAGTCTGCCTGCTATGCATTTATCAAGTATAGAATCTGATGCTATATGTTTATATACTGGCATAATGTTTTCAATAACTTGCTGCAACAAACTAGTTTTCATGGAACTATGGGATCTTGGGGTTTATTTTTGTCTATTGCTCTTTTGTACATACCAGGATAATTTCTCTTCCATGCATAGATTTTTTCTCGGTTGATGAACAATGCATTAGGCTAGTATAAATTGTAATTTTCCTTGGGGGGGGGGGGGGGGGAAAAATTGTGTTTTTTTTGTGTTGTATGAGAATTTTGAAGGCGGGTTGTATGCTGGAGGGCGTGGGGGGGGGAGGGATGGAGTCGGG
>BMAV01027621.1:186827-217953 GCA_019973955.1 Trichonephila inaurata madagascariensis
ATACATTGTCTTTTTGGTGCTTCTGTAAAAGTTTTGTACTCTCGTGATATTTTTATCAATAAAGCTTCCCTGCTTAGGTTTACCAAATTACCCTCGCTCCACTATTGTTCAGTAACTATTCATTTCCAATTTTGACATCAAATCAATGCTATTTTCTGCTAAAACTCTTAAGGATTTTAGTTGCCATCACTCAGTACGGAATTAAATCTCATTCGGCATTCACTATAATTGATTATCTCCACATCATTAAGGCAGCTTGCATCTCCATGGTTCCAAATGTACACTCATGGACAAAAAAAATTAGCGCACCAAGAAGGAGTTGCCAAAATAAAACGAAATTTTATATGCGTAATGATTACTTTTATATAAGTAAATCATAAGAATATCAAAGAAAAAGGATCATTTATTTTAGAGAAAAAGGCAAAAAAACGGAGGATTTAATACCCTGTTGAACCCCTCTAGCACGAATGCACAATGCGATACGAACGGGCATTGAGGCATACAAGTTCTGTATGATGTCTTGAGACATTTCGTTCCATACTTGCTGTAACCTTGCCTCTAGTTCTTTCAAACTCGTGGGATGCCCAATTAACTGTCCCAAATGATCCCAGATATACTCGATTGGAGAAACATCTGGGGATCTCATAGGCCAAGGAAGGGTAGTAACAGTGCGGAAACAGTCTTGCGACACTCTTGCCGTGTGAGACCGAGAATTGTCTTGTTGAAAAATGGCTCCTGGGATCCGTTGCATGAGTGGAAACACATATGGTTGCAGGATGTCAGGGACATACCGCTGGGCTGTCATGGTGTCACAGATCAATACTAGTGGTGACCGTTTGTTGTAGGCAATGGTACCCCATATTATCACACCAGCTGTGGGAGTGGTGTATCACTTTAAAGCAAATGCAGGATTGAGGCGTTCACCACGGAATCTCCACACATGAACACGGTTGTCATCACTGCTGAGGTTGAATCTGGATTCATCGCTAAAGACGACCTGGTTCCATTCCGCTGCAGTCCAATTTCCTCGTGCGCGGCACCACTCCAAACGGAGGCGTCGATGGGTGGGTGTCAAGGGCAGCACACGTAATGGGCGACGCAATCCCAAATGTCCTTCGACCAGGCTCCTTCGTATGGTTCGAGAAGACACAGGGGTTCCTAATGAAGGTGCTGCCTTTGCCTGGATGGCGGCCGATGAAGCAGTTGGCTGTACGCGTGCATTTCTTACGATGTGGTGGTCTTCTCGACGACTGGTCTGTCGAGGGCGTCCTGAGTCTGGTCTTTGTGTAAATGACATCTCTCGGATTCACTGGTCCCAACACCTCCTCACAACACAACCAGTGTGACCTAATTGACGAGCTACTCGCCTAGCTGACCACCCATCTTCCATCTTGCCGATGATTCTCCACCTCTCAAACTGCGACAGCTGCTCATATTGTCTTCGAAAACGGCGTAATGGCATGTCTACTTCAGCTCTTCCTTGTAACTGATTCAGCACACTGATTAGCATGGTTAGCTAACAAAGAAAAAATGTTAATAAAGAATCATGGCCTTTGCTTATGGAGAGGAATGCTCTAACCAGTGTGCTATTTATAAATGAAGCGATTTTTTACTTCCTCTTGAAAACCTGAGTAAAAAGATCCATGACTGCCATACAAAACGCATGAAAGTTCATTTATAGAGCCCCAATTGAATGGTTGAGTTCACCAGCAACACAGAGTGAACGTTTTTACTAGAAACTTTCTACTATAATTCAGAAAACATCTTGTGTGTTAAATCGTAATTTGCTTCGGTATGGTAAGATGATTGACCTTGCTGTAAAATCTCAGTATTACTGCTTTTTCATCAATGTTTATACAGTTTTAGATTATCTCAGCCACCATTTCTCTCAGATGACATTTTTCTGCTTTTAGTAGGGTCACCTTTTGCTTATCTATATCTGGCTGTTATATCAGGTCCGTATCAATCTCTAAAATCTGAAATGATCTTTCTTTGTGAAAAGAGCTATCATTTTAGAAACAAAAATGCACACGCAATTCTGACCGACATTTAAACAAATTATAAATTCAGTCTGGAATTTAGTAAGACCTCTTTGATGCCATCCTGCACTTGATAAATTAATATTTAAAATAAAAATAATTGAGGTTTTGTTAAAAAATCAGTCTGTCAAAGTATATAGCAGCTTTGTTTATATTGCAGTAATATGTATACATGGGGCTGGATCACAGCTAAAAAAAATCAAAACTAACCCATATAACTCGGTAAATAATGCATAAAACCGGGGTTTTTTTTATGGGAGTGTGTTTGACAGAGAGGTTAATGTTATATAAACGAAAGCCAAAATGAGTTTTAACATTTTGATCGATTTTCTACATTTTAAATGCCCTTGGTCTAATAGCGCCCCACCCCCATTAATCCTCATGTTGCTTCCCGCTTCAAATAGCTATTACATGTATGCGGCCCGACGAGAAAAAAGATTAAGTACCCTTGCTGTGGAAGAATATACAATGTCGTTGGGGCTGCTCGTAAATATCCAATTCTGAACCTTAGAATAGTGGCTCCAGTAATTTAAAATGCACTCCAAATGCTCCAACCAAGTTTGGGAAGCTGTCCCGAACTCCTTAATAACTAGTCATTCTTCGCTTTTCCTTCGTCTTCTCAATGATTCGACGTCGGGTTAAGTAATCCAGGTATTATCAACTGGCTTTCAAGTTCGATATATAGAGGTGAGAAAGCCACTGGATGTCTTCTAAACTGATGTACATCATGTAACAGCTTTCACTGAAATGTTGAGTGAAAAACCCAGCGTACATTATATTCTTTAGACAATCGCTCAAGATGTCATGCTACATATTCAGAGTGTGATCCCAAATTCATTGTAAACAAACTTAGAATGTGTACAAAACACTAATAATTATTTATTGTATAGAAATGTGTAGTCACTGTGAGGCACAAACGCAAGAAATAAGAGATGAAAATAAAGATAAAGCGTTTATTGACAGTGTCCTTGACAAGTGCAATGTTCCAAAATTTGTCATGATGGCTTAATATCCAAGATGAGACTTGGATTTTCGGACCAAATCCTAAAAATTATTTACTCGTACCTAAACTCGAGAGAGTTTAGAGTTAGAGTCGAAAACTGCCTCTCCAGCCCTCGTCCGGTAAAAAGTGGAATTCCTCAAGGAAGTTTGCTTGGACCAAGACTTTTTAACCTATATATTAACGACATTCCGAAGGCTGACAATATGTCCATTTAGCTATGTATGCGGATGACACTGCTATCATTAGTCAACACACTTGTAATCTCAAAATTATTGAAAGATTACATCACAAGGCTTCAGCTCTGGCTCGTTGCTTGGAAAATCAAAGTTAATGCATCAAAAAGCGCAAGCTTCCTTTTTACGAAACAAAGGTGTATAGGAAACTTGCCCAATATCAACATTTTTGACCAACCCGTCCCCTGGGTCACTGAATTTAAGTACCTAGGGTTCATTCTCGACGTAAAATTGAACTTCTCCCCTCACATCCGTGCTGCACTTCAAAAAGCGGCAGGAATGAGCCAAACGCTCAATTGCTTAATTTCTCGAAAGAGTAAACTCCCAATCAGACACAAGGTTTTGCTCTATAAATTACTTCTCCGACCAATTTTGTTATATGCATCCCCCATCTGGGCTTCTGCTGCAGTAACTCACTTGAAAAAAAAAATTGTACGTTTTTCAAAATAAACACCTTAGAAAAATTACTAATGCTCCCCGGTTTGTCAGAAACGAAATCTTGCACAAAGATCTCAAAATTGATCCAATTCTTGATTTCATTAAAAATCAGTCTACAAAGTTTTTTGACAGATTACCTCAAATTCCTAACCAATCTATCCGAGTCATCCCTGCCTATGATAACTCGGTTCCAAGCTCTGCAAAAAGACCTAGAGCTGCTCTTCACATATATCAGCATTTCCTAGTCCTTAAAAGACTTCGGAGATCCTGAATATAGTCTTTGGAAACTCTTTTCAAAATTTTTATTTTTTCTCTTATTTATTTAAAAAAAATAAATAAAAAAATAATCCCTAATTTTAGCTTTCGTCATTTTGTGCAAAATTTCACCTCCATTAAATTACTTCGACTTAAACCCACATTCTTTTAAATCGGTCTTGCGTGGTAGTTTAATTCCATGTCAATTATTCTCCTTTTTCCACATCTTTTGTGGATCATCTTTTATTTTGCTCATCTCCCAGCAGATGGCATCACATTATGGACACTTTCTGTGTCAACGACTTCTCTTTTCGTTCGCTGTTCAGCGACACTCTCTCCTGTCATCACTACACGATTCAGCAGTGTTTATCCTTCCCCTTTATTTTAACATCATATACCACGAGCACCACGGCATTAATTGCTTTTATTCTCCATTTAATCTTTTTATCTTCCAAATTCTTTGTTTACTTTCCGATTTCGTTCCGCATAAAGAAAGGACGAATTAGAGAAGAGCACAGATTTCAGCCACCTCCCTCCGGGAAGGTGCATCATTAAATATGTTCCATACTTGCCAATTAAATTGTTTCTTGCTCTCTCACCGGTAGTATGTCCTCAGCTACAGTTGAGAAGCTTTCTTTTAGAGCGGCTCTGAGCTGTTGTTAATAATTTTGATAGCATCTTTTAAATTTTATGGAACTTTCAATTAATTATTCTCTTTTCTTATTAATTATGATGAGAGGGTAATACCGTTTTTTGGTAAAGTACCTCGTATTTTGAAGCCGTGGGCGTGGGCAAGTGCAATGTTAACAATAGCCATTTGTGAAATTTCATCCACTAACAGTGATACAGCTTTGCACTGTTTGTGAAAAGATTAGTGTAAACTTACGAAAATTCTAGATATTTTATACACATGTACAGCAGCTACGGATATTCAAGCTAAGAGATCCTTATCAGACTTAACTAGTGTTGCATGAACAACGTGGTCAGTACCAACCTTAACCGTCGTATTCACTGTTAACTAGACATGTAGTCACAGGAAAAAACCGGAGTTTCACTTAAGTTCATTTTACCCAGTCGTAGTTTAATTCTCTAAACCCGGTTCAGGTTAGTAAGCTGAATTAGACCAAACCACACTTGTGCAGAAAACGATTTACAAGCAGATTTGTGTTTGGATATATTTCAATCTATATATAACGACGGATAAAAGTAAGAAAACTTCATCAATTACTCAACGAGATTCAGAAAAATTAGAATCTAGAAGAGAGTGGAAAGAAAGAAGCGATATATTTGTAGTAATACCGAAAAGTTAAAAAGTCAGTCGATGACATGGGGCCTACTATGATTAATGAGATTCAATCAGTAACCGAAACTCACAGTTGAGAAACCGAGACTTAAAAAATAAATAATAGCGAAAGGAAGTTTCGAACAGGCACTTTGCTTTTTTTTAATCTCGGTTTCTTAACTGCAAGTTTCATAGTCCGGTCCAGTTAACGATGAATACAGACGTGAAAGTTTGTATCATGTATACAGGGTAATCCTGAATTCATATGTACTTGATCCTTGTCTAATTCTCAACTGGTCTTTCAGTCTGTCCTACCAGCTTATTCTGTTGATATAAGTTCTTAGCTTCGTCCTTAATTTTCGCTCACCAATGCATATGGTTATAGTACACGGGCACTTAATTGTTTGAGGGATGATACAACGTTAAATGGAACACACTGTGTCTTCAAGTTCTTTTATGATGTGATGTAGAAGCTAATGTATATGTTATTGCATTATGTATATTGTATTTTATAGTTTATTTGTTGAACTACTGAATGACATTTTAAAAGGGTCTACAGTTACTGTCTAGAGGAATGCATAATATATTGTACAATATTTAGAGTTCCTTATTTTGGAACTAACTAACTAACTAACTAACTAACTAACTAACTAACTAACTAACGGGATCGTGAATTAGAAAAAAAAGCATTTAACTCTGGAAAAGTCTGTCTCATATGGAGTGTGACCACTGAACTGCTATATAAGCCTCACAACGAGCTACTATATTGTTTATGAGGGTGTCAATAAGTATCTGGCAAAAACAAAGCCCATTCTTCCAAAAAAAGTGGGACTTTCACTCCCTGGGGGGTCCTGGGAGGAGAGCTAAGCTGATAAATGGCTTCCCCTAAACCATTCCAAACATATTCAATAGAAATGCGACTCTGATACCTAGAGGACCAATCCATACGGCCAATATATCAGCTACTTCATTAGATTCATCAACAATGCGAGTTCTATATGGCCGCGCATTATCGTCCATATAATTGTATTCCTGACCCATAGCACCCAGAAAAATCTCACATAGGCATCCAGGATCTCATCCCTATAACGCTGTGAGTGACAGTACCCACAACGAAACTTACAGTGGTGCCACCACATGCAAAGTTCCCTTTGCCACGAAATCTGTCGATTTTTTTGTTACGTAGGAGGGATGACTCCAATTTCTCTTCAGATGAAGACTCGGCAAGAATCACTTGGTCTGGTACGTTTCAACTCATCACCGAGAACACGCCTCCATTCTCCACGACTGATTTTTTCAGCTCCACAATATCCGTTCTTTCCTGCTGGATGTAGTCAAAGGGACGTATTAGACTGGACGCCGGGTGTAAAGGCTAGTCTTTGCAAGACGGCTGTAGGCTCCGTTTGCCGGGAAATTCTTCCAGACACAGCATCAAGGTCACGAGCAAGCTGAGGAGCCATTTTCCGCTTATGTCATCGTGCGCTTAATGCCAAATAGCGATCCTGTGCATATATCTATGATCTTTTGCGAACTTTGCCAACCCTTCCTTGTAAGTGTACCACTTTTTTGGAATTATTCCATAACCGGGAGACCATTTTCAGACCCCTTGTATCCATCGACCTCCCCCCCTCTTCAGACTGGCATTCTTCAAGCCTGCCAACGGCTCTCCATCTCAAGAAATCCTCTAAATATTTCTGAGAAGTCATCCTCATTGCAAATGGACTAACTTTTTTGTGAATACTGCATTAAAACAAACTAGAGGCAAAATTTCCCTATACTTGAACGGTCTCAATTCAATATAATTCTGCATAAGCTAACGCTAAACAGCATCTTTTCCTAAACTGAAGATTGATATTGTACTACCCGTTCTTTAAAATACAAATACCATCAGTTTTTCTTGACGCATTTTAAAATTATGACGAAAAACATGTTTGAGACCTTAATTTTGGACACTAGTATACTAATGTAATTTAATCAGCAATAGTTTCAGATCGTGTTCCAGGCGTCATCACTTGCATTACATTTGGTAACTGGGTTATGTGTTTGTATTTTTCCCTTACACAAGCTATCTATGTCTAGGACTAATAAAGTTATCTGCAGTCACACACATTTCGTATTCTCTATCAATACGTTTCTATATTTTGCTTTCATATGTGTTGAGAATTATTTTTTGTAACTTAAAAATGCATTAACATAGCATAATACAATCTTAAATACATTAAAACAGCTATAACAGCGTTAGAAACCTCTGTATTCTGCAAATTTGTAGCCTAAAATTTAGGAGTTGCTTCTGTTTAGACTTTAACATCGATAAGTTGCTCCTTTTCGTTCATTGCGAGCCTTTCTGTGTTTATTAGTTATTAAAAGATACTTTCTTGTAGGTAGGCTTCTTTTTTTTTTATTAAGTGAAAAAAAAGGTTCTTAATTGTAAAATTTAAAATTGTCATCTAAATTTAATTCAAGCCGTTCTTATTTTTTCAAAGCATTGCACTAACGAGTATAAAATATTCTCAGTTTAAATGGTGCATATAAAGAAAAAAGTTAATATTTTGCTGCATTAAAATAAAAGTGACAACCATAAAGAGGCTGTCCGGCGCTAAATTTTATTTTATGCTTCCTCCCGTAGGACCCATAGATACGTATTGATAATTTCTTTTCATATTTTAATTTTGACTCGTGGAACACAGTTTGAAGACTTACTCTAGATCATATACAGTGAAATACCACTACAGCACCGCAGTTTTTAATTCATTCTACTACTTAATTGTGATCTGTTATTGATAAATTTAAAAATTTTACCCCATAATGCATACGTATGAGCCTTTAAAATTAACGTACATTTCGAGTCATTTCTAAGGTTGCTAAATAATTACATTTGCACGTTCAATGTGTAAAATTCTTTATATGAAATCCAAATTTTATTTCTTAAAGTTGTACATAAGCGCAACAATATTTTCCATGACCTGAACATCGCAATTCTAAAAACTAGAGACTACAAAGGACTTGACCGGGCTCATTTCAGCTTCAAAATTTTGCAATATTCACAGTTAATATCTCGTTTTTATTAAAGACCCATTTTTGAAACATTAACTGAAAAACCTCGTCATTTTAAGCCAGGATTACACAACAGGAATGGCATCCAAGCGATTACCTCTCAAAATTTCTGTAAGATGCCACATGAGGATTTTTGTATGCAATAACGCAGCAACAGTGACTACGGTCTCGCGTAGTTAGAAACTAACAGAAAAAAATTTCAACCTTTTTATATTTCAATTCCATCCTAAACTACAACAGACTAACATGCCCGAGCACCGAATCTACTTTAAAAAGATCATTCGGCCATCAGTATGTTATGTTTAATACTTATGCATCTACGATAGAAACTGAAAAATTAAAATATTATAAATATTAGTTTCTTAGAAAAAAATAGTTTAAACTAATCACCTTCTGTTCAAATAGTTGAAAACATTAAACCCAAATACTGCACAGGGAAAATGCAGACCCTGGACGTATTGCATGCAATACAACACTTTAAAATGTTGTTTTTGTAATATTTGTAAAAGTTTTTTGCAATTTTACTACAATTAGCACTTTCAAGAGACATCAGAAAGGAATTGTACAGATTCTTTTTTCAGCCTTTGATCATCTTTATAAAGTTCAGTTACACTTAGCCAATAACTGTACCTAATTTTTGTCATCTATCATTTGTTACCGTAATTTCGAGTCCATCAAAAGTGAAAATTAAAGATCTTTCATGAAGAAAAATGCCAATTAAACTCCATTCCTATGCAACACACTACAATCTTAATGGGGAAGAAAAGTAGGGCAAGTCTAACAAAGTTGTGACTACCGATCATGTGTTACATTTATTCTCTACAATAAATGCATTTCCTGTTATGCAATTATACCTCAGAGGCAAGTTTGTTTAATACACGATATTTACATCTGATCGTAAATTGTCACCCAAAATTATTAACTCATCTCAACAAGAAATATTTTCATTAAGCTACGATAATTACGCTGAGTGAGTGAATATTAACGTCGCACTGTTGAGCTACACGAGAGCTTTTGGCGACGGAACACGTCATTTTGAACCATGGTCAGGGGACGTGGACGACACCCGAGCTGGCACCCCCCCTCTCCCAACTACCACACCAAACGATAATTAGGCTCCCGAGTTTTGCTGAAGTAAGTCTTCCATGTTGTGTGAAGACTTATTTCAATTGGGAGATACTTTGGTACATATAGCAGTTAATTAGAAACTTAAGATCACTTTATCCGAAACTCGTTGTAGTATTTTCTTGTACCCAGCCTAAATAAATTTAATTTAATTTGAAGCTAAACAGGGTATGCGTAGAGAAAATTGAATTCAGCGAAACAAATCCCGTTCTCTTTCGGTAACAGTGAAGGTTCATTCTCACGAAGGCAGTAAACAGCGATCGGTGAAAATATCCAATAAGAGGTCTTTACACAAGGCATTCAATCTCTGGCATCTTCCCCGCTCATTATCTTAGTGTGAATAAGACTTAACCCTCCAACCAAGGTAACGTATATCGTGTTTTTTTCTGTACAATTTCGCAAGTCACGCTATTATGACGGACTTAAGTCCGTTATTTTAAACAAGAATCCATCCGTGGTTAGAGGGTTAATGTTGATCGACAATGTATTACATTTTAACTTCTACAGAGAAAATATAAATCACTAGAAGAGTTAACTTTTGGTTGGAGTCTATGATTTAAAAAGGTGTGGAGATAATTCCTCATTGAAGTTAAAATTGAGTTAACTGCGTTAGAAATGTGACATCAAGAGGATTGGATGTACAAAATTATAACCTACATATATAAATTAACTTTTTAATAAACAAGAGATAAATATTTAAAAGCTGCAAGTAATTTTCAGATTTTAAAATTCTCAAGCAGTCAGGCTTCTGAAGACTTGGGCACAGCGTAAACAACATCTACTTCATCTGACGATTCTCTACAGAAATAATTACATCCTCTAAATGTTTGGGGGGAAGAGACCTGGTATAGAATTCATCGGTGAAACCAAGATCTTTGTCAAACCCGATGAATCCATCACCGAAAAATTGTTCCGTAATTCACTATCTTCATCGCTTGAATCTCTCAAGACAGCTGGAGCGTCTGATATTCCGCAGTAACTTGCATCAGGTGTACACCATTCCGGAAGTTTGAATCTATCTGGCGATAACAAATACTTTGTTATCTCCAAAGCTTCAGATTTTGTTAATATATTACTATACCTACTAATAAAATCATTGAAATTCCACAATTCCACTTTATCAAAATTCACGCATTTCAAAAGGTATTTAACACCATTTTCAGGATAACGTTTGTTTCTTTTTTTCCAGTTCCCAATAGCCATCAGAGAGAGGTACTGAATCTTTGAGCATTTATTTCTAATTTTGTCCAAAATAGTCTTAGCCGTTTCAAGTGAAGACGTTGCGAAATTATCCGACGTCAAGATACAATACAAAATGGGAAGCATACTTTTCAGGCACCTTTCTTTTAAATTAAGCAAGCCATTCTCTATAGCAAATTCCAAAATAAAGAAGACAGATTTACTTGTTATTGCATGCCTAAGAAACCTTTCCGCTAGCATCTTGACCCGATTGGCTTCGAACCGGATGGCCACCTTATATACTTCAGAAGCAACAGTTAAATCAGGAAAGACTGGATCCTCATCATACAGACAGCTGCAAAGAAAAGATCAATGTTACTCATTTCAAAATTAACTCTTTTCAACGCGCTCAACAATTACTCAACGCTCATTTAACTAGGTATTTAAATGCAGCCAAGAGTAATCATTTGACAGTAATAAATATTTTGTTCTCATTAAACCTATTGCATCTAATGCAGAGTTCAATGCATATTCAACAACTCGTTGCAAACGCTAAGGTTTCCATTTACTAACGTCGCACTTCGAAGCAATTAGGCAAATGTCGACAGATCTCCGAATTTTGAGCCATAGACATGCGGCAAGGACGTCACTCAATCTAGGACACCATTCTCTAAGCACTTCCATCCACACCTAGCGAGGACCTAGTCTCGACAGATACTGAACATAAGCCCCATTACACGGAAGCTTTCAGTGGCATACGGTTTCGAACCCACAAGCACGCGACCATGATCCCCAAAAAGTCAGCACAAGAACATGGACGTCACTTTGCAAGCTAATACGCCTCTTTGCAAAGATGTCGGTACTCTGGAGCAAGGGCTTCTAACCCTATACCCGCGGGCATCATGACTCCCACCGTTTGCTTAACGTGTGCTCACCGCATGTTCATGCAAGGACATAACTACAGACAGAAATATTAGATCTTCAGAACGACCCATTGTCCTAAATTTCCTTGTATCAAATGAGAATTTCTGGAATATAGACGACAGAAACAAATTTACATTCTTCAAAAAAGCAGCATATAAATTTAAATAGTTTTTTTGATTCCACATATTTTTGCAAGTCATTGTTTTCGACACTGAATATCATAACATCGAACAGATCCCGATTTACAGATTAAGACTACTTACGAGCAGGAATATCGTCAATATACGAAGCAATATCCAGTGAAATGAAATCTCAATTACTTTGAGATTTGTATTTTTTTTATGAAGAATTTTTATACTTAATGGATTAGTATAGCTTAAAATCAACTTATTTTAAAGTTTACATTGCAGTATAACATTTGATCAGGTTGATAAAATACTATCTTCAGTACAATTGAAACGGATTAGACACGATTTTCGACGTCTTGAGTTGGACGCGTTTTCAAAACGTCAAATTTAACAATGGCACATGAAATAAATGACTTCACTTTATGTCAAGGAATTAAGTGTAGTAAATTTCAATTTTAGTGAACAAGTTAATAGAAAAATTTTCATTTCTGACAGCGATAGAAACAATATACTCATTTATCGGTTTATTCAACCACGATGGCGAAGTTTGTGTCCTGCCAATAGAAAGTACAAAAGTTTAAGTTTCGAAAATTATAAAGTAAGGTTACGTTACCCAGTGTACTTGTTTTTATATATATAGCTTACAGAAAAAAATTCAAAGCTGCTATTGATAATAGATTGGTATGCTTTTAAATTATGCTCATCCTCGAGAAAAACATCCGTTAAAAACATGAATTTGAGAGAACCTTTAGGTATTTTCATAAATACTCGTTCTCACGAATAAACAAGCTTTTGTACGAAATAAAAGTCATTTGTACAATGCTAATAATTACATCTGTATTCAAATCAATTTCTAATGTGCATTCTATTGCTTGTTTGCCCTATACAACGTTATGTTCTCGGAATTTGATCGAATGGAAAATAAGTTTAATAAAATCCCCGAATTTGCGATTGTTGGAATTATTGCGCTCCTTTATAATCAATCTACAGTACGATTAAAATTCGTTTTGAGTAATGCCCTTAAGCAAAGAATATATAAAGAACTGTTAAATATAAAGCCCCGAGAAATCAGCACATGCATGATGCGGTCATTGTAGCATGTGTACACTTGCTAGAAAATGTCTGCGTTTACGTACAAACCTTACATAGACGGGGGGAAAATTAAAAACCGGAATTTGAAAAAATTAAGTATATTTTATTTAGTTCGTTTCAAGAATTTAGAACAAAAATTCGATTTGCTTTCATAGCTTTTAAAATAATGACAGATTTGTAACTATGCCAACAAAAATCAAGTAGAAAAAGTCTGCGTTCGCTGTTTTAGCATTAACTATATAAAACTTAAAAAGGATAATTAGCTATTTAATAGCTAGTTGGAACCTAGTTTGGCCTAGTTGGCTAGTTTGAGAACCTTCTGAAGTCATTTTGGCATTTAAGTACAAGTCTTATGATTTCTTCAGCACTTTTCCCATTCGTCTTTAACAGAACACTTTTCAGCATGTACTTGTTATGCATATATTGTGTTGACAAATCCTACGCTTCAGCAAATCCCGTAGGTGTTCTATAATATTCAGATAAGGTGACTGCGGGGGCGTGTGCAGTTGTGATTTGGGACATTATACAAGAATCAAAGCTTCACAATATCTGCGATATGCTTAGGACCGCTATCGTGTTGGAAACGCGAAACGACACAATCCTTAGTCTAGTTTGGTGACACTTTCTTTTAAATTGTTAAGGACATCAAGGTAATCATATTTGTTCATAATTGATTCGATTTACTACAACTTGCCAACGCCATTGCTCGCCATGTAACCCCCCACACACACACCACCACGACTCCACCACCGTCGTGCTTTACCGTTGTTATCAAAGACTCTTTTTCAAGTGCTGTGCAAGGTTTACTCCTTACCAGTTTCCCACCTTTTATTCTGAAGTTGCAAAATTTGCTTTCAACTGAGAATATCAGAGTCCTTCAGAACTCTAAAGGCTTACGTGTATGCTCTTTTGAAAACTATCCGTTTAAGTCGGTTGGTATAAGAATATAAGAACTTTCTGCAAGCCACTAGACTACGGTATCCATCCTTTTTCAAGATTTTTCTTGCATTATCCGCACTATTGTTTCTATTAAACTTCTCGTGAATGTGTCGCTATTTGAGTTGCTGTCGAAAACGCAGGTTTTTTTCTTCACCAAGGATCTCATACTTAGTTTCTCTGATTGCTAGTTTAGATGGACGACCAAAACGAGATTTCGAAGTGTAAACTCCTGTAGATTTAAAATTAATAACACGCTGGATAGATGAACACTGCCATCCAACGGATCGGGCTATATCCCGATGACTTTCCATCTTTCAACGTTTTCACAATGATTTAACGCTCACTGATACTAAATTTCTTCCTTTTAATTTCCATGTCCTTGAATTACTTTGTATCTCACAAAAATATAAAAATTATTGCGTCACAATTTTAAGCTACTTTACTTGATATCTGAATTCAAAAACTGTTAACCTATAACGCCTGTTGATAAAAATTCCAAGAATCGTGAATATTCAAATGGTGAACGCACACTTTTTCTAACTATATTTGTGCTTTGCAACAAAACTCGTTATTTTACGTAGTTTTAATTCAAAATTAGCGAATTTTTGCGTGCTTAATGTTTAAATAGTAAGCCAATTCATGAAATTTTGTTTGAAAAAATTGTATTTTTATTAAGTTTTACCTTTGCTGTATGATTTGTTTCGAGTGAACGCAGACATTTTCTAGCAAGTGTATTTAAGTAGACGTCAAAAGTCAATATTACCGAGATAAAAGTCAGTGTAGATTATCAGACAGTAATCTTGGCTTTAATTAACCAAGAATATTTCTTAAAATAGGTCCAAAGTCTTACATGGAGTGTTTAAGGTCTTGGGGTTACGGATTTAGTTCAAATTTTGTTGGATGGTAGATTTAGTTTCCCTGATGAAATATTCAATTCTACTCTATAATTTTAGATATTTGCAATCGAAGATTCAATTCACTCGTTAAAATCAGTTCTGCAGCAAACTATTACACGTAATAGGTAATACTGCACAAATTCTATGTGCGAGATTCTATTCGCAATTATGTTTCATTTGCTTTTATGATAAGTTTCACTATTGTACGGACACAATGAGGGGTAAGAAGCTAGTAATATTTTTATATTCTGTTAATCTGATAATTGTTTTGTTTCCTTTCACAATTTATTGTTTCTATGCACGATTAACTGGCAGTTAAAGGGCTTTTATCCTGTTTTTGATGAGTGCTTTTGTCTTGCAATAAATATTTTGTACTTATACAAATGATTATGACAAATAAAACTTAAGATTTCTAGTCATTCAAGACATTTCATTTCCAATTTATTTCAACTCCATTATGCATCTTTATATGTAAAATTAGACAAAATTTTAAAAAGTTATTTACCCTCCACGATCTCGAACCCAGCTCCAAACGACGAGGAACACCTATCCGTTCCTGCTTAGCTAAAATAATTACGTGTAATAGTTTTCTACAGAACTGGATTGAACGAGGGAATTGCATTTTCAATGGCGAATATCAAAACAATTATCGAGTTGTGGCCCCTATAACCATACATCTTCAACAGGGAAACTAAATCTACCATCCTTCAAAATGTGAACTTAATCCGTGACCCCAAGACCTTGCACTCGCCTTGTTAGTCTTGTGAATATAGGAAATAGAGACAAAAGCGTAACATTTTAAAAAAACAGCGAACGAGTACATACTCTATCATATATTGGAAAGCCAATGGATTAACATATTGCAGTCTGATTACACCCGAGAAGTTTACGTAGGATTGGCCGTACAATATCTTTTGAAACACAGGACTTCCACAAGCCATAATAAGTCGATGAGCTTTAAATATTTGAAGATTTTCATCTGGTCCAACGGCAAAAGCAACATCAGTGAGAACGTCACATCTTTTGGCAGTTTTAAGTAGAGTGCCCATCGAATAACACCTTGCTCTAGATCGCCAATCTGAAAAAAATTTAAGGCTTTAAGTATTGCTTGGACAACAATTCATCCCGAAAATGAAATTTGAAGTATATAGCTGTTATGGGAGAAGAGTTAAGATTCCGTTTTCATCTCCAAACAACTCATCCCTTCCCAATACCTTCAAAATATTAAGTTGCGTATTCTTTGAGAGTTTTGCTTTGAATATTCTTTCATACAACTTATTTTGAAATGCAAAAAAGATACGATTGAAAGTTGTAAATAGAGGAGCGTAATCTGTCGTAATAAAGAATAAGTAAATTTTGAAATAAGCTTCCTCTACCGTTGTCATACACCGAAAATCAAAATAGAGCCTTTTGAGTATTCTTGGCTAAAACCTATACGATTTCAGTGAAACAGCGAGCATTAGAATAAAGGTACACTCTGTACACACAAGATTCATTTCTACCCTGCCAGTAAAATATCCTCAATCAATTCAGCTCGTTTATGTGCACCGCAGAGCAAAATTCAAATGAAAGTCGAATTTCAAAAAGCTATGAAATAAAGATTGCAAATAGAAAATTAGTAACTTTGGCCGATTTTTATTGATAATTATATCAACGTTCCTGAACTACAGAACCCTGGATGCTTTAATACTTTCCATTGGATTTGATCTCGGGTTATATGGTAGCTGCTAATACAGAAATAAGCTTAAACGCTGTTCTAATTACAGTGTCTCAAGTATTGAGACAAATTTTGAAACTTTTTAGAGAATTAGCAATTTTAATAAAATGCGATTCAAGTCATTAAGATTTAAACTAAACATTTTTAAATTATAAAATTATACACCTCTCGCGTACTAACTGAAAAATCTCAAGTATTGGGACATTGTGGAAACAAGTGCTGTAAATAGCTAGTTCTGAACATTTCCAACTTCATCCAGCTCCAAGTTGGGTGTTCAAGAGTTCCATTGCTAACAGGGATCGGAAGTCAACTTCTGACGAAAATTCAAATTTGTTTAAACTATATAGAAAACACAAGAATAAATGTATTAAGTAAATCTAAATTTCGTGACATCTTGAAATGAAAAGAAATTTCGTCAAGAACAAAGCCAACTGCAGGATGTCAAAGGTATTACCCTGAAGGGTGAGTTAAAAATTTTACTTGCAACTCTAAGACAAGTGTAGTAAAACTGATTTTGGAAGCATGTCCGAAGTGTACCGATCCAGAGATAACTTACAAACATATAGTTTCTATGGGCGAGTAGTTAGGGAGAAAAGCCTCACATTAGTATAAACCAAACTGAAAGGCTCTCAATAGTACAATCACTCCTCTATTATTGAAAATCTTGTATATTTGTAGATGAGGGCAAGTATAATAGTGTTGGAACTGATGGAAAACAAATGATACTGTGGAAACCTAATGCTAAACCGAAAAAATCTTGCTCCTTCTACGAAAGGTGGTTGAGGTAGCTAGATAATCCTTCAATTGGTAGAGAACTGGAGAAATTTGCTTACATCAACATTTTGAAACAAAAACACCACGATCACCCTCCCCCGATTATATTATTAAATTGTATCAGGATAATGACACAAAACAGTGTTCACACACATAATTACAGACTTTGACTAAGTGCCCACATGTTATCAGAACACTTGCGCACAGTCCATATCTCAATACTATTGAGCACATTTAGAATCCACGAATTTAAAATCCCCCCCCCCAACAAAATTGGGCATAGGGATTCCTTAGAATGGGGGAAATTTTTAAAGCCTGGAAAAATCCATTCCCAAGACAATATTTAAAATGTAAAGGAGGCCCAACTCATTAATTAAGGCCGTCTTCAGTTAATGTTAAAGAATACGACCCAAATTTGGAATATTTTTTCAGATATGAAAGTACTCAAACGTTATTATATTTTTTGTCTTCACTATCCTGTAGAGAATCACCAATTTTATCGTACTACTCATTTTTATCAGAGTTGACACATTTTTTCCTTTAATAAAACGTGTTTCGCATTTTTTCTCCTATACCGTAATACTAAATGAGCCATCCCTTTACATGTTAAGAGGAAAAACTAACTTATAAAATATTTCGAAATTTTTAAAAACACTGTTATAAATAAATGCACAAGTTACAATGTTACAAATTTTTATAAAAATTGAGGCATTTCTTCTGTCCGAAAATGTGTTCCACGTTAAGTCCACGCTGTCGTACATACGGCGAAAACAGTCTTAATATTTGTAGAGTATATAAAAAGTTAAACATATTGCCACACTATTTTTTTCAAATCCACTTTTAAATAATTCACGAGTCGCGCAATTTTGTTATTTAACGGCATTTCTAGTTAACTGACTAAATGTAACTAAACCTCAAACGTCACATGCAAGAAAAACATTACAATTAAACGGCTGTTTTTTCAGTTTAATATATTTGTTTTGTCCTAATACTTTTGATTTTATGTACTTGGAACGAGAAAAACATGTCACTTCCATCATCTGATGCATTTGAACTAACCACCTGACTTATAATTAAAGTTCTTGTGAGTTAGCTAAGTACGGTGGCACAAAGGAGTACATACTTCAAAATGACTATTCCCAGTATTAGACAAATGTAAAAACAAAACTGTATTGGAAAAAAATCAGATCAATAAGAAATTCCTCTTCTTCGCTTATTTATAACGATTAAAGCTGTTAGAATAGCTTAAGTAAAATAACATGGTAATCCATAAAAGAATAACTTAAGTTGTACACACACACAGTTATAACATTACATAAGCAATTACTTTTACCCACCATCCATATTGTGTCTAGTAGCGTTCATAAATAAAGAAAAGCAACAACTACACAAATATGATAAAAAAAATACGAGGAAAAATGATAGACTTATATAGTCAAAAAAATTTCTCCATTATTCACAGTTGAGTTGTTATTCGCCTTGCATACGAATTTATCTGCCATTAAATAAAAAATTTAGATACGTTGAAATGTAGGTCCGTGAAAAATTCTTCATTAAGGCATTTACTTTCCAAATGTGGTTATTTTTCATTTGATAGTGATACCAAAATATCGCTAAGAATTATAGACTAGAATTTTGGTTTCGTCAAATTATAATTTTAGTTAACTTACTAAAATCATATATTGGACTTCTGATGATAGATTTCGGTATTTTAAACTACGATTTGTATTGAATAAAAGAGATTCAGTTTCCTCCAGAATAGCTTCAATGGTCAAGTGGTTTTAGAGCTGATTTCATGGATAGCGAAGTCATTATTCTATTTTTATAAGACATGAATATCTAATTTGACATCTTGGTAATTAAAAACCAATACAAAATTGTCAAAAACACATAAAAGGTCATCAGTGAAAAGTTCCATCAGAAACCCGCTGTGTGATGTTTGACCTAAGGCTTACGGATCTATATATATTGCTTGTGGATTGTCCTAGCAAAAGAGGATCCATTTACCTTCCAATCTCATTTTGAGAAACCCAAATCTAGATGTAGTAAAAAAATATTACTTAAAAATGCTAATAAACTTTTAATTGCTGATTAAGAAGAATATGGATGGTTAAATGCCACAATATGTCTTAAGACATCGAGGTTTGTCCCGAATTCTCGTCATTAAGGCTAAGTCACACCAAGGCAGCCAATCAAGAGACTTTTGTGTGAGGGATTACTTCTAATTGGGGTTACTTCTTCACCATTCATCTTAGGGGGTCGTGATAGCCAAATGATTAGGGTCGTGAGTGAGTGAATATTAACGTCGCATTGTTCAGCTACACGAGGGCTTTTGGAGACGGACCTCGTCATTTTGAACCATGGCCAAGTGACGAGGACGACACTTGAGCTGGCACCCCTCTCCTAACACCAACGGGAGGACGTTTGAGCTCTCGACAGATTTAACGTTCATCACTCTCCTACACGGCGGGTCTTTAGTGGTACTGGGCTCGAACTCATGACATGCCTGTCATCATCCGATACCTTGACCACTGGGCTACCGCAGCCCCGATTAGGGTCGCGATCTCATGGCCGACGCTTGGATTCGAGTTCTGTGCCGCTAAACACCAGCTGTGTAGAGGGACTAATACACATTAAATCGAAACTCAAAGCCTCACTTCGGCGTGGTGTAGAAGTTTGGAGAGTATAGTGCCAGCTCAGGTTTTACCCTCGTCACTTGACTATGGTGCAGAATTACAAGGTCCATCTCTAATAGCCTCTCGCGCATCTTCAAAGTGTAACCTTGATAAAAGTCAAATGACTTTTTGTTATTAACTACTTTGTGTGGCTGCGATAGCCTAGTGGACCTGATCGCGAACTCGGGGCCTGCATTGTCGAGTTCTAGTGCCACTGAAGACCCGTTGTGTAGATGAGTTGGTGCATATCCAATCTATCGAGACGGTTTATGCGGCACGGTTCGACTGTGTATTTCAAATTAAAGTGTGTATCATTAATGATGTTATTAAATAAAATGTTTTTTCTAGCCGTATCAACTCAGAAATGACAAAGCGAAAGTACAACCGAAAGGGCGTTATAATGAGCCTCCCCTTATAAATAGAAAATGAATATATTTTCCCTACGCATTATTTTATTGTTGAAAAAATTGGTTCATGATAATTCAATAATGTGGATTTGAGCGAAAATCCTAGAACTAAAAGAATCTTACCAAAATACAACACGAGGAGAGTTAAGGAAACAAATAATTGAAACTTTTTTATTTTTATTTTGGTAGAAATAAAAAAGAAACCCCAACAGTTGTCAAGTTTAAAAAAGTCCTTAGTATTGGTAAAAATCATTAAATTAACCTTTGGGTTGTCTTAGAAATCCCAATAATAAACCCGTTTTTACAACTGAAAAGCATATTAAATACAAATAAAAGCTTATATAATTGATATTAAAACTTATTTAGATATGTAGATATCGATTAATGTGTGTGTGTGTGTGTTTGTGGAAATTCGATACTTTTTATTAAATAAAATGCTATTGTAAAATGAACCTTACCGATGAATTTCCAAGATGCCTTCGAAGAAAAGATAGAATAAAAGCTTGGGACACAAAAACCTTAGAAAAGAAAAACTTCAAAAAGGTGAATAAAATAAGCAGGGGCGTAGCTATCGCCGTATCAATGATACGGGCCCCCCAAAAGCTACAGGGACCCCAACGTGTGTAAGGAAAATATCGTAAAATATTAAGGAGGCCTAAAAAGGCCCCCCCCCCAAGAAATTTTTGTGATATAGGGCCCACTCAGTATAGCTAAGCCAGTGAAAAAAAAGTTACCTGAAATATGGAATATATAAATGAAGGGGCACTTTTTTTAAAGATATTCCTTTTGAGTTGAAATTAAAACTTCTGAGAAATTGTCATTTAAAGACTGAAATGGTTTTTCCCCCACACTTCTAAACAATTTCTTAAAAAAATCAAATCTTTCTAATTTCGCTAAATCAAACTTTCAACTGAATTGAAAGCGGACAAATTGCCAATTTTTATGCCACTCGACCGAGCCAATCCTAATATGCGCCCTCCTTGAGAACTTTTCATACTTTGACTAATACTTAACGTTGACGTAAAAAACTCATCAACTATATAAGAATAAAAAGTAAAACATATTAATAATAACTCAAATAAAATTTCAACTTCATTTTCTGGCCCGGTAATGAGTTATAATAGCGACAAAACACTTTAACAAAATAATAAACACTACAAAAATATAACCTTTAAAATAAAAATAAACATTTTATATAATTATAAATGCAAAACAACAGAATTTACTCAAAAAATACAATCTAATAAAAATACTCTCTAAGGCACAAATCTCGTGAAAGGAAAAGTACATAAACCAGTCCTTCTACTAAGACTAAGTAATAAACTATACCGTAAAATCCGGTGTATAACGTGCACTTTTAACAAAAAAAATAAGATCGAAATTTACGGGTGCGCGTTATACGCCTGGTATAAAAAAAATGAGAGCTTTAAAAATACAAAAAGATG
Organism: Trichonephila inaurata madagascariensis; assembly: GCA_019973955.1. Taxonomy (NCBI): domain Eukaryota; kingdom Metazoa; phylum Arthropoda; class Arachnida; order Araneae; family Nephilidae; genus Trichonephila; species Trichonephila inaurata. Next base: position 208,433 of record BMAV01027621.1, read on the forward strand.
AGCAAAGAAAAAGATCAGACTTTTACATATATCGAAATACTGTTTCTGTGAAAGAAATAGCATTCCTTGTGAACTTAAAGGGTTGTAATTCTGAAAGTACACTACTTTTTACTAAACCTTGGAATAATACTCGAATAAAGGACTTTTCAAAACATAAGATCATTGCCCCACATGCATTTCAGGTTTCTTCGTAAAAAAAGGGTGTGCGTGTTATACGCCGAATATGTGTAGGGGTACGTTTTATGTCGGATTTTACTGTAACTATAAAATAACTTTTCTGGCCTTCTGAGAAGCAAATTTGGTAATAGTTTCGGTTAAATCCGTTTTTTCTGAGATTTCGGATTCAATTGAGATTATGACCAAATCTGAAAGCCTTTCTTGTGTCATATTATTTCTCATTTAATTTTTAATGATTTTTAATTTACTGAAACTTCTTTCACAGGAAGCTACACACAGAAACAGGTAAGGTTAAAAAATTTCTTAATACTAGATCGAAATTGAGAAAACAGGGAACAAGATCATTTTTCGCTATAATTTCTAATATCTCAGTTGGATGTTTTTTACCAGGAAAAAAATATCTTTGAATGCAGTTATTTCATTGAAGAGCTGTATACCGTCTATATCTTATTTTGGAATTTCTTTTTTATTTTCTCTTATTGTTCCAGCAATAGGTTTTTTTTCTTTTCAAAAGTTCTTCTGAAAGTGGATAAGATGTGTACCAGTTGTCTCCTTTAAAGTCACGTTCTTCCCAAATGTTTATGTGTCTATACATATATAAAACATTTATTTCCAACTGTGTCTTCCTCTTCTAAATCTGGATAGATTTCAGTGGAGGAATCCTACTTGCTATTATACTCTTCATCGTTTTATTCTTCCTCATCATAATCACAAACAAAATTTCTTCATCCGAAAATACTGTTATACTATATCTGTTAAATACTGTATCTATTAGATTACTTAAATATCCCATTTCTTCACCATAACTCTAATAATACGCCATAGCATAAGGAAGATTTAAAACGTGCTCATGCATTCAGAACTGTAACGGTAATTCACGCGAAGGGTATGACATACCCGAAGAGGCGATAGCCAAAAATATATCTTTAGAGTTCGCCTAGCTAAGGCCCCTCAAAGGATATGACCTTAAAGTCAGCTACACGAGAAACTATCATTTTCCAAAAAGGTTTAGAAGGAGCGTTGAAAAAGGTGTAGACGGTGGATATGACATACCCTGCATAAGAAATGCCTAGTTAAAACTGAGAAAGATCTCTGACCTGATTGATGCATTCTATATCGCGCGCGGTAGAGTTAAAAATATTTCTAAAAGTATCTCTATATTAGGGAAAGTAGAGACAATTTCTTTTGCAACTTCTCTCGATTCTTGCACAAAGCCTCGGGTCTGCCCGAGGGACGATTTCCGAGTCATATAATTTATTTCTCTGTAGCATTGTGGAAGAAATATCTGTGAATGCTTGAAAATAAAGTTATAAATTTTGAATTAAAAAATAACTATAAATTCTTTTTTATTCGAATCTAAATTTTCAAACTTTTTAAAGTTTTCTATTTATTATTGCAAACTGTAAATTTGTTCCATGAAATATTTTAAAAATTAAAATAATATAATCTTAAGCTTTTTAATTTTTTTCCCAAACTCTCAAAAAATTACATTTCATCTTTTTTTCAAATTTTCTGACTGAATTGTGAAATTTCTGATTTTTAATACAAACATATTTTGTTTAATTCTTTTACTCTTTATAGAAATCATAGTTTCATTTCTAGAACAAAACGTAGCTTAGCTTCGAGATTTTTTATATCAAAATTATTAAAATATCTCCACCAAAAACAAGCTTTCAAAAATTCTAAGGTTTTTTTTTAAAAAAAAAACTAGAAACACAATCACAATACTCTGAATTTGTAAAGTTTCCTTTTAAAGTTTCTAAATATAAGTTAATAAAACATTAATATTATTATTATTATACTTGTTTGTTTTTTAAAATATCTTAATATTTGAGACTAAACAGAACAATAAAACATTTTTTTTTCTAGAATAATTTGAAATTTCTAAGATAATTCAAAACTTTTTGACAAAGGCCACAATATCACAAAAGAAATCTAAAATTTTTTAACTAAATTTATATCTTAATTACATTAAAAATACTCAAGATTATGCAACCTTACTACTTATTGAATAATTTTTCACATTTCTGTTTTGTTTGAAATTACTTATCTACTTTATATAAATTGTGTTTATTATATTTTTATTTCTGTAATGCATTTTGCTATCACTTTAATTAAATAGTTTTATACTACTAGGAACAACTAAAAAAATATTACCTATATTTTTCAACATTTATTATTGTTCTGTAAAAATAAACCTTTCATTAAATGCTTTTTATAAGAAATTTCTGCCAGAGCTCTGACATTCTTATTGTTGCCTTTCTTAAAGATTTTAAATATTACTATAGATTGTTATAGATGAACTTTAAGTCTATTAGAAGCACACACATACAGAATGCTATACAATATTTTAAAGAAATTATACGAGTTTTATGTATTTTTATAATTAATTATACACATAATTAATTATTAGGTTGCATTGAATATTCTTTCAAATTCTCTGGGCAAAAGATCTTAATCAAGAAGGTATCGTGCAAATCCCTTTTAAAGTGGCAAAAATGCAAAAAGAAAAAAGAATTTGTGCTTTTCAAATTCAATCTTACAAAATAATGGTTCTCTAAGCAGTCTCTGAGTATATTAGAAAAATTATGAGTTTATTTCACATGTTACCTCAATAAAAAGAACAAAAAATGTGTGTGTATCTGTAAGCAAATTTAACATACTTTATTTCTTTGAAAATTATTTTCACAGTTTGAAGCAATTTAAATTTAATATTTAGAAATTATAGATTGGTTCATTTATTACTCTAAACAAAATTATCGTAATACGTTATGATTACAAACAAAATCATCAAAATAAGTACAACTATGTTTTCTTTCAATTTCGTGCTATTGTTAGGATCATTTTAAGTATGGTAAATAATTAATGAATGTACTCAAAGGCTCATTAGTGTTTTGTATTTTAAATGAAATACTACCGTTTTTCATAAGTGACTAAAGGAATTGTTTTTATACGAGAGGCAAATATAATATTCTTTCATTTGAATAAGAATGCCCATTAAAAATGTTTTAAGAATATTACGATACATTCAAGCAACGAAAACATACGCTTAAATATGTTAATCAACATGAGAATATTCTAAGAAATTGATGACAGTTATTTATATGTATATATGTAAAACGAAAAATAAGTAAATAAAATAGTAAAAGCACAAATACAACAAAATATTTTTTTTCACTTTATCTTACTCAATGATTAAAAAATACCCGGGCATTAAATCTTAAAAATCGAAAAAAGAATTTGAAAGTGAAAATATAGTTACTTTTTTTGTTGTTTAACCGTTTTTGTTGTTTCGATTTTTGTCTTGTCTGTATAAGAGCCCGAAGCTAAAAGAAATTAGTTCGGAAGTCATATTGACGCAAAATTTCTTCAGTTTTCTTCGAAAAGGGGTCTCTTCTTTCTGAGGGTCATTCTGTCCCATTCTTTTCCTTCGTCCTTAAGCATGTCAAAAATCTTGATCGTGCTTTTCATCACTTTTGTCTGATGTGTCGAAATTCTTCCTTAACACCCCCTTCCCTCATGGGACCAGCGTTGAGAACTCATGAATACTCGTTAAAAAAATAATTAACTATAGACTTGGAGGGTAACAGAAGACTTCTGACGCTTATGGGCCAGATCTTTCTCGGAACGGGAAGCAGAACCCTTGCTGACTAAATGCACATTCGGTCTTTTGGTTGTTACAGAAATAAAAGAGAATCGGGATAAGTAAAATCTATATAATATTCTCTTTCACTGGACCACTTCTGAAAAAAATTCCTACTGCCAAGCCTTCGAGTAGCTTCTTAGTGCGACGTTCATTACAGTCAATCAATCAACAGACGAAGGAGGTATTTTCATTTACAAGCAAATAACATTCTGAATGGATTTTCCCCATCCCAAGTGTTATCTGTATTTCACTTCGAACCGCTTTGAATGAGAAGTTTTCTGACCACATACCACTCCATGTTTTCTCATTATTTTGAGCAATTTTACCAGCTTTTAAACTTTTTTATTGTGGATCCTGAGATTCAGAATTCACACGGAAAATTTATATCGTTTGAAGCCAGTGACATACTATTTTATAAACGTAGAAAGGAACTCTTAATATGACCATTAATATAGCATTTTACGACTTTTTGCTTACACACGTCCGAGCCCCTGTAGCTAGGGGGGGACCGTATCGTTGATGCTGGCCCCCTGATAAGGCAGGCTACACTCCTGATGGGAAGAAATGTTCCTCAGAATTTGAAATCCATTCTTATTTTTCATGAACTATGTTATGCTATCGGGAGAAATCGGGACTTATTTTGATTTTTCAATAACTATTTAAAATTCAGCATATTTATTCAACTTACTATAAATTTTATTTTGAGAAATTCACAAGAAATTTTGCTTGATCGATAGAATTATAGGTGGGCCGCCCCCTTGTGTGGGCCCCCGCGGGCGGTGCACGCGCTGCACACCTTCTAGGATCAGCCCTGCCAATAGAAAGTTAAAAAAAAACTCATTTTTTTTATCAATTTTCATGAAGTTGCATCCCTTAAAATATATTGACACTTGATAGTGTACTTTTATTAAAACTATATTTATAAAAACTTGTGTGTGTGTGTTATAGAACACACCCACTAATTATTTTAAAGCACATAATTTCTTGCATATTATGTAACAATAAATTAATTGTTTTCAAAATGTTAAGATAATTAATGTTTATTCTAAAACAGTAGTTTTTTATTATTATTTGATTCTCGTAAACTTCCTTTTTCGTATTAGATAACAGTAGATGTTAAATAGCATAATTGCCATCAAACCATAAAAAGTGAATCTATTTTTGACTCATCTCTACCTCGGTCATATTCATCTATCACGAACTGATGAAACAAGTTTTTCTTTGCCTGTGTCACATTTAAATATACGTAGAGATAATAATAAAAAAAAATCTGAGCTTCTGATATTTGATTGAACTACAATCTGACAATCACAATACTTAGATAAACTCCAAAAGATATGAATAAACTGATCATTGTTTAGCTTCAACTCTCCGTAGATCGTTTTCAGACATATTCTCTGAGTATAACTCAAACACATTAAAATGAAATCCTGTAAGCTTTTAATTTTATTTATTTTTGTGCTCTTTCAGTTTGCTTCAGGGCACTATGAAACAGGTAAGAATTATCTGCCATTTTAGTTTAACTGATAAAAAAAGAATGCCTTTGTTTTTTATTGAGGGAGAGAGAAAAGAAATGTTAAAAAAAAATATTTCTCTTGCAACTCTTTTATATTTACTTCTACTTATTCGTGATATTTCACTAGACGCGTCAGTTTTTATTGATTAGATTATTTGTTTGTTTTTTATTTGTTAAAAAGCAAATAATTAATGAATTATTTCTGATTTTTATTATATATAAAAGACAAAAAAAATTTGTAAATACTTACCAATTTCTGAGAATGTTCTAAAAATAAAATTTGAATTGCTCAAAAAATTAGTTTTATTTTCATTGTTATTTCTTTTATATAGCTATATGTATTAAATTCTATAAATATAATTATACGTATTCAATCCCATTTAAGAATCTCAAGATTCTGTTCAACCTTTTTGTTGTTTTTAGTTTGCTTTTTAACACTGTTTTAAATTTTTTTTCTCCTTTTATTTCAATATTTAATTAAAAAAGAAAAGAAGTTGTGATTTATAAAAGATTTATAAGAACTTTTTTTTTCCTGATATTTTATCTTGATGAAATTGATATATAAATATAAATGTCATAATTTGAAATACTTCTGTGTTACGATTTTACAACAAACTTTAATAGAGAATTATTTCCAAAGTTTATAAAAATGACATAATGTTATGCTACAAGTATATTACACGATAAAAAAATCACAAAATAACATAAGAAAATTACAGTGGATATTAGCGACACGATCGAAAAGAGAAGACTAAAGGGAGAATAGGAATTTATTTCGACAACCGAACTTGACTTTTAATATTTTTAAATAAAATTTAAAAAATATTATAACAAGCAACACACAAAATATAAATTTCACATCTTTTCATTCCCAGAAACAAATTGCGGCCACGATAGCCAAGTATTCAAGGTAACGGGGACTCGTGGCCGGCGTGTCATGAGTTCGAGCCTAGTACGGCTCAAGACCCACCGTCTTGGGGCACGTTCAATCTGTCGAAAGCTCAAACGTCCTCCCGTTGGTGATTGATTGAATATTAACGTCACACTGTTCAGCTACTCGAGGGCTTTTGGCGACGGACCACGTAATTTTGAACCATAATCAAGTGACGTGGACGACACCTCCCGTTGGTGAGGTGTGGTTGTTAGGAGAGGGGATGCCAGGTCAGGTGTCATCCTCGTCACTTGACTATGGTTCAAAATGACGAAGTCCGTAGCTAAAAGCCCTCGAGTAGCTGAACAGTGGAGGTTAATATTCACTCACCCAGAAACACAAATCAAATGCTGTTATACATAAGTTACTATTACCTTAGATAAAAATTATGTGAATTTTTTTTATTTCTACATCTGTTTTTTCTTCTAGCATACATTGAAGACTTGTGTAGTAACACTACTGTTGGAATATGGAATTTAGGATCCGAAAGCTCCAATTCATCAGGTATTTTGAAATCTTCTAGACACCATTCATTTATGGGAGGAATGAACTGTACCCTCCTACTCCAACCACCTTTAGGATTTGGCATCGTTTTAAGTGTGCGACATCTCGACTTTAGACCCCATCATTTCCCTAACTGCCACAGTTATGTGCAAGTAAGTAACTTTTTTTCAAATGATAATATCAACTGTTTCATACTTGAATTATTTTTCAACTAGAAAATATTCGCTTTTTAATTCATTGAAATCAGATTGTCTCGCTTTTATAGAGATGTATTAAAAGATAGACCAATGACATTTTCTGTGAAGATCTCAATTTTGCTAATAATATGCCATTATGTCCAACTTATCGGATTTATGGATAATAAATCAGTGGGGGAAAACCGTATAGAAAAAAAGGTGCATAATAAAATATATAAGAAAAGAAAGAATTGTGTACTTTTTGTTTAAAGTAAGGTAAAATTGTAATTTAAAGGCAAAAGTGGGGAATTATTTTTTGAATAATAAATTTGAAATGATTCCGACGAAATTCGGTTCATGTGAGAATTATTTGAACTTTTCAAAACTAAATTATTTCTAAAGCTCTATATTCATTAAAAATATTTCTTTTCAGGGTAGTTAAATACTTCAAGTTCATTAGACCCAAATTAAAAGTATCCTAGTTACTGTAAAAAAATGCCCCCTTGCCTCTCTCCCATACAGTTTTCTTCTGGCTACTCTAGATTTATAACATCCAATGAAGAATTGTACTGATGGTTTGGGAATAAATGGATTGTGGTTAGTCTTCCTTGAGTGGTGTTGAAATAATACTTGAAGCAATTTTCGGAATTACTAGAACACTATTGGCAACTCTTTTCTACGAGTCAACTTTTTGAGCGGCCACATCTTGGTACATTGATCCCACTACCATACGTTTGGAAATTTTTATCGCAGTTATTACTGAATTTTAACTAATATTCTTTAACCAGTTTCTTTCAGTGATTTATTCTGATTACTTAAGTGGAGGATTATACTTCTTTAATCGTAGTCTCCAAAAGAGAGCGTGCTAGCCATTCCAAACCTTTGATGAACTAAGCAGAAATAGTCCAACTTTCAGCACTACAGAAGGTCGTTCGCCCTTTAAGAAAACGATTTGGATAGTTAATTTTTATCAAATAACATGTTTTTTGTGAAAATATTTGTTTCTATCTGATAGCCATGACTCTTGACAATAGCTCTAGCTCGAATTTTTCATAAAAGTAAACTTTTTCTTATTACTGTCACGTTTCTTATTACTGTCACGCCAATTTTACTCCATTCTTCTTGAACCGTTTTCATAAATCCGTTCAGTGTTCTTGGATGCCGTTTTCCTAAGGTCGATTTTAATAAAGCGAAAGCACAAAAATCTGTTGCAGAAGCGTAGGGGGATTTGACACGTATTTCAACACACACACACATCCAATGGGATACATTTTATTCCAGTTTCTGTTTCTTTCTTTGCTAAATACGTGGCAGTTGAATTAAACGTGTGACTAGAGGCTTTGGTCCATAGGAAGCTCAACTTTATCAATGTCCTTTCCATATAAAGTTGGAATTTCTTCTTCAAAAATGAATTCTAAAATATTCTGCTGATAGTAGAGTGAATTAAGTTTAACGTTATTTGTGAGACTTTTTTTAATTTGCCGTTGTTAGAAAATCATGAATCCCTTTGGAAACTTTGTTGTACAATAATGAAGCCATTTTGCATGGTCATTCCCGTCAGTTGAGCAATAGAAAATTGATATTTTACTACAGTATCTAAAATCTATTCATACATCATCACACATTTCCCTTTTTCAGCAGCTAGGTGTTTTTTTACATAATTTTCTACAATTTGATTTTCTGTCAGCAGTATGTTTCAAAAAAAGGAGATGAACTTTAGACTGTTTTAACTTGAAATCTTTATGAATGATTTTAATTACAGTTCCTATATATATATATATATATATATATACAGTTTCGATGTTCAGTCGGCGGATTTTTTTTTTACTTCACTTTCTAGAGAGTTTGAACAGTCTTAGGATGAAGTTTCGCACTCGTGTTTTCATTTTGGCTTGATGCTAGACGTTTTGACTCTAAAATTTCATACCTTTTTCAAAATACCTTTGTGGGATTGAAATGCAACAATAGACTTTTATGAAACTTTTAATTTGTTGATCCTCGGAAAGCGTAATTAAGCAACCTTCGAGCCATATATCATTTTTATAGGAGCCATTTTTAAAATAAATCTTTTATTTTACATTCCAATAAAAAGAAAACCTTTGTGCACACACAAACGATTATTCTGAAGTTGCCAAAGTTTTACCTCAAAATGCGAGCGAAAAAATGAATTACAAAATCGTTTCCATAAAGTGTGAACAACCTTCTGTATTTCAGATATGTAGAACCTGTTTTTATTACTGATTCGTACATGCAAAATAGCGCACTATATGTTATTTTGGCATAAAACTCGACATTGTGTCTTTGGCATAGAATAACGCTCTTGCCCTTCCATTATTATATGTTGAAAATTTCTATTTATTTTTTGGCCATTTTATTAATTTGAATTTAAAATTTTGTACTTGTCTTTATAATTTCTAAGTTTTGTAAAAATGCCTGTTTTGTTAAAAAAAAAAAATAATAATAAAGAATTGTAGAATTATTTCCCCCCATTTTTTGAAAACACTTATGTCCCTCACTATACATACATGCTGATTTTTCAAATGCTATAAATGATGACATTTTTTTTTTTTT
>BMAV01027621.1:218353-261330 GCA_019973955.1 Trichonephila inaurata madagascariensis
CACCAAAAGCCCTCGTGTAGCTGAACAGTGCGACGTTAATATTCAATCGATCGATTCATTATAAAACCGAATTTTTTTTGTATCACTAAACCGACCAGTTTTCATTATTAAACCGAATTTTGCTGATTTTTAACCATCAATGATCTACCAAACCCCTAGAATTTTTCAATTAGTTTATTATTTATTGTGATGACTTTTAAATGCATAATTTTTTTTAATAATATACACTACTAAAAAGCCCTTTAATGTCATTTTAAGGTATCTGACTACGTTCGGAACCGTGATTTTAAAAAAGCAAATAAATGGATAATTATCATGATATTTAGTGTCACTTAGATTAGAATACATGTATAAAATTGTTTTAAGGACACATTTTGACAAAAAAATTTATTTAAATACAATATTTCGGCAAAAAATTAACTTAGAGCAACCTTTTTTCAAACTGTTCTCCTTTTGTGAAAAATGCTTCTATTTTATTAATATTTTGCCTGGTTATAGCTCAGACCTCTGTACAGAGGCTCAACTATGATTTTTGAAAAATTCACATTACTTTCAGAGTTACAACTAATTTAAATAGTTATCGGCGTTTTTTTTCTTTAAATTTCTCCCCTCTGTTGTCGTAAAACATGGATAAACCCACTTCTAAGTTACATATTTCAAAAATTCTAGTTGATCCTCTGTACAGAGGTGTGAGCTATATACAGGCAAAATATTATTATAATAGAAGCATTTTTCACAAAAGGAGAATATTTTGAAAATGGGTCATTCTATGTTCATTTTTTGTCAAAATACTGTACTTAAATAATTTTTTATTGTAATACTATTCTTAAAACAGTTTTATATACATTTTCTAATCTAAGTGACACTAAATATCATAAATACTATGCATTTATACGCTTTTGAAAAATCACTGTTCCGAACGTGGTCGGATACCTTAATTGCTTAATCCGTTGCGTCTCAAAGATTTGATTACATTTACACACCAATAAGTGTGTAGTAATGGATTACACTTCTAATAACATTTGAATATTTGGCTGTATCTTGAATACAGAAATTGTAAAATGTTATTCTAATATTATGGGTCCTGTTTGTTGACTCGAATCATTACTGCACTAAAAGTGACTTGTGGACTATAAGGGATGGGCCGTGTAATTTTGGAAATGGATCTAGGAATTAAGAAAGTCGTATTTAAAAAAAATCATATTTCGTGAACATTATTTCTGCAGCATTTCACTACGAATTACAATGAATAGTATTACAGAAATCTGAAACTCGTGTGCTCTTTGTAATTTTGTCTCTGTAGAACTAAGAGATAAAATGGAGCGGAACACATCGTTTTATGTAGATGCAATATACGAGTATACCCATAAGGAAACCCACTAGCATTGTTTGAAACCGTCAGAGTACAGATTGCTGCGCATTGAAGAGACAACACCAAGTGAACCTATGATACGAGATGGGTTCGAAAACAATGGAGGGATCCAGTGGCGTAACGGAGATGATTAGCCCCCCCCCCCCTGCAAAGTCAGGGTTTGGGCCCCAAGCCTGATCTGACAAAGGGTCTAAATTCTGACACCAAGTCAGTTAGAATTTAGGCCCCCTAGAACTCTGGGCCCCCCGCAATGCGGGGGTGTACGTTACGCTACTGGAGGTATCGTACATGACGGTTTTTGATCAGAAAAAATTTATACGCAGCAAATATGATTATAGCGTCGCAAAATTGCGTATGCACATGCTCAAAAACTTGTGATTCGTAAACTGTGAATTTGAGAATTGCGCTGTACATGTTTTTAACAGCCTTTCTGCTTTTTTCAAAGCATAAAAAGCATGCATATTTGTAAGCTTCGGGTTTATGTATCGATCGTGTTGTAAAATTGAGTTTAGAATGACGCATTAAGCAACAAAAATAATGATAATGACTTGAACAGTTCCGTCTTCCGACTAAACAGAGTACTTCCAAAAGAGCGCTACTTCTTAAAGAAACAATTTTAAAAAATTTCAGTTCCCTCTAGCATCACTTAAAAGTTAAATATTGTCCAAATGTTTTTTCTATAAATAAAGTAAATGCATACGTGTGGCGGTCTACTTTCCGAAAAATAGCCACACAAACTAAATGATTATTTAATAATTGTTGATCTCCAAATGATATCGGAAATGTTCAATTTAAGCCGTTTTCGAATACAAGCCGCTTCGCTGGGTATTTCATGATGTCTAAATATATACTTCATGATGTGTTGTTACTAATGCCACCTGTCCTATGGAGTCGGATCGAGGCCCACGAAATTCATCACGGCTAAGGGCTAGATTTTTACGCCTGTCGTTAGCCTTAGCTTTGAGCACCATGCAGGTGACAGTACGACTAGGCTCGTTTCCACCCCAATTTTCACGGAGGACACCCTGGTGGTGGTCTGGAGCCTGTAAAATATATAAAGAATTCCATTGTACTGAAAAATATACTTATACCAGTAATTCTCCCCTCTTGATATAAAAAGGACAGAACTTGTAATATTTTCTAATAATCTCTTAAATTCAAGTTGTGAAATTACCCCCCTCGGCTGCCCTTCTCCTTGATTATCTGCGTGAGCTAGAGGTGTAGGATTAACGAAAGAACTTAAGTTTCCATGTTCTTAATATGGCTTTATTAAGAACTTAAACTTAAACGTCTAACAGATTAGATAATAATAATATATGTGAGAGAATCTACGATGACAAAACATACAATATAGATAACCCCGAAATAACTTAACCCGGACCACTATCTTTAACTAACACGCCTAAACTCAATTCCAATAATATCTCAGATCCTAATATTAAATAGTCAATCCTACCTTAACTTCAATCGCCGATCCAAACTTAATGGAAGTTACGTATTTACTCCAGTGCAATAGTATGCACCTTGACCTAATGGCTTTATCTTCGGAATAACCTCTGTTGGCTGTCACTTCACAATTGAATCACGCACTCTCTTAACATTCCCCAAATTGCCACCTCGCTTACTCTAACTTCTGATATTTAAAAGCTTTCTAACTTGCATCTTTTATTCACGTTTCACTTCTTGGGTTTGGGTTGGAAAAGAGTTGCCATTAATTCTGGCCCCAAAAGAACCCAAAGGACATGTTAATGAAAAGACGCGAGAGCCCGTCACAAAGTAGAAAATCTTTTCGCACTATCGTATCTCAATAACCAAGTGAATTTCCGAAAAACCAATTTTCTCTCTCAGTGGATCTCTACTCCTTAAAATAAACATGCGTGACAAATTTCAAGTCTAAATCTAATAGAGTAAAAACGGTATTTTTACCATCAATACTTCTCGTAATCAAGTTGAGAGTCGATTTCCAAAAGAACCTTTCTTAGTGAATTTCAATTCAACAAAAGAAACGTGCAAACCACATTTCATTATTTTAGTCCTAGTAGTTCGAAAAGGGGAATTTTTTTGTCAATTCGCCTCAGTAACGCCCGCTCCTTCCAGGAGTCGCGATTTCCATAAAATCCATTCTTAGTGGATCTCTATTCAACAAAAGAAACATACTTAAAACAAATTTCAAGTATGTGGGTCTAACAATTTAAAAACAGGAATTTTTCTCTAGAACTCCCCTTGACCCCTCGTAACCCCTCCTTGGAACTCGAATTTTGCAAAACTCTTTGTTAGAATAACTCTATCCCATGAAAGGAACATGCCTACTAGCTTTAAAGCTGGTAGGACTAATAGTTTAAAAATAGAAATATTTATCTATTACATTCCTTAGTCCCCCGAAATGCCCCTTGGGGGGGGGGGATTTTCGCGAAACCTATTTTGTAGTGCTTCTGTACTCTATGAAAGGAATCTGCTTACCAAATTTTAAGACTGTACGTCTAATAATTGAAAAATGGAAATGATTATGTAAAACGCCCCTTAATTCCCAGCAACGCCACTTGGGAGTCAATTTTCTCAAAAACCCATTTTGTAGCGAATCTCTACTCCATGAAAGGAATCTGCGTACCTAATTTCAAGTCTGTAGGTTTAATAGTTCTGGAGATATCATGAGGAGTCAGTGAGTCGCTTTTCTCCTTTATATATAGAGATCCTATCATCAATATTTATAATTACTACTCTTCGCGCTACATTTATAAGAAATAACAGAAAAAGTTAAATTAAATATGTTTCCTTGATGACGCTATTGTTCAATGAAACATTTTCGGACTTTTAAAGCACTTTTATGCGAATCCTATTCTAATTAATGTAAAATGATAATAGATACTGATATTACTGCTGGTGCGTATGTGGGGTTATTCAAATAATTTTGGAATTCACATTGGTCTTTTCCTTGGTTTATTGATAACATTCGATAAACTTCAATAAAACAAAACTTAATCATTTAAGTTATCAAGTTAAAAAAAACAGTAGACTGAAAATATATTCTAGTAAACAACGGTACTCCTAGATACGCCGAGGCCAAGATCAAGATTACAAAAATATCCGTGATAAACAGCAGGATCTAAAACGCTGAAGTCAAGTTCAAGATTAAAATTGAGGCTGAATCCGTTACATATGGTTTTCGTCCAGATAGACCACGTGGGGTCTGAGCGTTGTGACAGCTACGCTCCACCCACTCAGATCAGCCTTCAAGAAAAACATATTTTAGTCATACTTCGTGGAATTCGAAAAATGCTATTTTGATCATTCTTTACAAATAAAAGGAATTTCAAAAAATCTTAATTTGGCAAAGATGTGTGTCCTTATGAAATTCCGACTTCAAAAATATAAATTAGTGAACTTTTCTTTCATCATTTCATTGATTTTCGTAATATACGCTACGTTACATTAGGAATTCAACACCAAGATGGAGTGGACAGAATGTGCAAATTTCAGGATAGGAGCATCACAACTCGTTACTGTCACGAAGTTTTGAGGAACATTTTTTACCTGTCTAAAAGAACACGTACAATAGCAGAAAATGATAGATCACGCCAATGGAGGAAATTTCTGTAGACAAGGGGCAGGGTGATTGAAAGGCAGGTTGATCCACACTTAAAATCTGAGCTGACAAACACCTAGACACATACACGGTGCACAGGTTGTGACAAAGATGGTTGAAACGGGGCTATGTAGCAAGTTTTGAGGGGGCGATGTTGCGGGCAAAGAGACGTCAACAAACGTGGATTGACATATCCATCGCCAAGCTTTGGTGACCTCACAAACCACATCTGCCGTTATTTTGCAACATGTGTAGGACACCCTTGTTGTTCTCTTATCGACCAGAACCATTACCCGTCGATGGGTAACTAGCGGCCTCCTCTGATTGCATCTAATAAGAAAACTGACATTCTTCGCACTGCCTAAGCGACTCCGCTTGCAATAGTTACGGGTTAGAGCAGAGGTACTCAACCTTTTTTTTTCTGCTTGGCCGCATACATATGTCAACTATTTCATGCGGGCCGCAACATGAGGATAAATGGTGCCCCGCGGGGGGCCGCGAAATGCCTTAAGACCAAGTTAACATTGGTAATTTAAAATGTGGAAAGTTGACCTAAATATTATAACTTCTGTTTTGCTTTTTTCAATTATTATTTTTTATATTTTATATATTCTTGTTACTAACATTAAATTAGAAACAATTAAGAAACACTCCTTCACAATTTTTGCATCAGTAAACGGTTTCATATGATTACCCCACTAATATAACAAACTTCATAGTATGTCTTTGTTATCGCTGTGATATTATCACTGACAAAACACTTTGTTGCTGTTTCAAAGACTATTCAAGAAAGCCTTCTTATCACCTCTTGAAGAAATCTTCGAGGAAAAGTGTCATTGAATGATTCCTGTGTGTGTATACTGGTATTTTTTTAAATACAGCACTTTCGTGACAAATCAGACAATTACTGATCCATGTTCGTTTTTCACTACAAAATAGTCAACCTCCCAATAGTCTTGAAACGATATATTTTCCTCAAATATTTTTCGCTTAAAAGATATGAAAGATAGTTAAAAATTAGTTCCACCCATAAAATTGTCGCTACTCCACTTTTGTCTGTTATCATTAACCGTAACCGTTCCAAATAGAAAAAGAATATCAATTCGTACTCGTACGACACCGACAGCAAAAAGCAAAATTGATACATTTGATTTCCTGACAAAGAACTTCTCACCAGATTTTTAATACAATGTTCTTAAATAATTAAATTTCTCAGAGCAATGGGCCATAGCCGGGTCACTTAAAAAGGCTCGGTGGGCCGCATGCGGTCCGTAGGTTGAGTATCGCTGGGTTAGAGCGACGAGGAAGATGGCGTGGTACAGGGTTCAAGTTCTCAGACGAGAAATCCCACAACAGTTTATCCAATTATAGTCATCATGAATGAGTGTGGCACCGATGTAGCGACAGGTCCAATCCGGCCACGTGCATGGTTACCCCACAGCATCATGCTTTGAGGCACCATTTCGTACTATTGATCACCTTTGGTTCGTATTCACGACTCTACGACGTGCCAACGACACATGGATGGTGTGCTGCGTTCGCTAACAAATCCCTTCTTTGAGAGAGCACATGATCGCCCATTGCACGCTTTAGCCAACGTGATCTTTAAGATGTACAGATGGTCCCTGACCACCATTCTCCCCAAATCTCTCACCAGTCGAATACGGCTGGAACGTGATTGGATTCAGCTTGCATTCCCTGCCACCATCGAATTCAAAAAAACAAAATTTGGCAAATGGTTAACAGGGAATAATGAACCCTTCCTCAGGACGTCACTCGTACTCTCAGTGATTCTGTACCTAGATCTATTGATTCATGCGTCATCCGCGGTAGTACTACAACCTACTGAGCTAACGTTATCTCGCTTTATAAGTATCTTTTCAAAATGTACATCACTTGTTTCCTCCTGTTTGCTGAGTTTCTCTTTCCTTTTTGACTACTACTTAGAGCTGCCTTTTCAATATCACGCAGTACCTTAATTGTCAACAAAATCCTTCACCACCATTCGCTAAATTTTTCCGGATTAACTCAACATAGTCTGGAAGATTTTTAAATGCTGTTACTTAGTATTGTGGATACACACAAATATTTTCCTTTTAATATTTCCCCAAAATGTCAAGTAAATAAGGCTAAATATTATATAAATATATATACAGCAGAAATTTCTTAAATATTTTTTAAATATAAGTAGGATATTAAAATTGCTTGTATTCATTATTTTTTTTAACTGATTGCAGCTGGTTTGTACGGGGGGAAAGTTTAATTTTATTAATGTCAGTTAATAAAGATTTTTCATCCCATTGTTCTTTTGTAAAGCTTATTAAAACACCAATTTGTTTCTCTAAGTGCAGAGATGGATAAATCAACACAATTGATTTACAAATTTCGAAATAATTTTCACGTGAAGAATATATCAAAAGAGATTCCTTTTATGGCTCCCAGTAGGTTGTGAATGAAGAAATTAAAATTTTTGAAAGCAAAAACGAAATAGAAAGGGTTAAATACTTGTGTCGAAGAGAGAAAAACTTTTGCACAATATCACAGAGAAAAAAAGGAAAAGCCAAAACAATTGTATAAAAACATTTAAAAAAATGACTTGGGTTACATAAAAAGTTGTCTTTTAAAAAAAAAAGTAATTAAATCAGTATAAATACAAATAAAAGCAGTATAATACGAGTAAAATCTATTGAAATGTATATGGAGTTGTTGAATATATCCATAAACTGAGTATGGAATTGTAGTGTAAATAAAAAAATCGTAAACATATTAATAAAAAAAATATTCATTAAAGGGTAAGATGAATGAAAAATTGTTTTAAACATTTTTACGTTTCTTATTTTTCTTTTATGCACAAATAATTTTTGAGTCTTACACTTATCGATTCGTTACATAATTAAACATTACAAGATATATGTGTTTATAATTAAGTTCAATATTACATCGAGCCTGAACAACTACACCAGGGCTAAGCGAGTGAGTGAATATTAACGTTGCACTGTTCAGCTACACGAGGGCTTTTGGCGACGGACCACGTCATTTTGAACCATGGTCAAGTGTCGAGGACGACACCTTTTTTAATTAAAATTCAATTCGGTAATGGACAAGTAAACGTGTAAGGATTTCAGCTATTAACAAACACATTTTAAAACAAGCAAGTATTTCTAAGCGAGAATTTTCAAATTCGCCTTCATTTTTTCTTTCTATTACTAGAGCATTTTGTTTGAATGGGAATATTTGCTTTTTTATATAATCTTGGAAAGATAATTACATAAAAGCTACACTTAAAATGTTTTAACACTAAATGTCTAAAAGATGAACTTTCCCTCTTTCTTAAAAATTGTTTAGAAATCGTATTGGAAATATCTGGTTTCACATTATAGCCACAAACATATCTTTTTGCATACTGCTGTTCCTTCATATTTGATTTTTTTTAATAACGTCGCCCTTTGAAGCAACAATAAGACGATTGGCGACGAATCTCGTCATTCTGAACCTCGGTCAAGTGATGAGAACAATATACAAGCTTGACACCACTATCACAACTTCCACACCAACATGAGGACTTGGAGCCTCGATAGATTTAATACATATCTGCGCCCCTCTACACTACGTTAGTCTTCAGTGGCGCCAGAACGCCAACCCATGAATTGGCACACTGGCCACAAGTTCACGATCAATCACCTGTTTCTTCAAAAAGTTTGTGCTCTGATACACTTTTATTAAATGATTGACTACAATTTTAACTGAAAATTTTATTAAAACGGGATCTTTTCTCGAAAATGTACCTGTGAAAATTTTATTTAAAATAAAACTTTAACTTTTGTAAGCACATTTCGGACATATTTAATTTGCTGGCCTTTTTATTGGTGATGTAACTAACACTCACAGTGCATTATTTAACTAATAAAATCAACTTATACAGGTTAATTCAGATTATTTTTGTGAGGAATATTAACTCCGGACAATTCTAATCAAATCTCTTTTAATATTACTGATAACGATTGAAGCATTTTTTTTTCCCCAAATGGGCTGCATATTAGCAACGATGCATTTGCAGACCCGGCAAGTTCCCACAAATGCGACAGACATTTCAGTGATGGTATCATCTAGTGGCGGCTCTCGCTACCAAATTTGATGCTAGAATTTAATTCAAGCTCTCGCCGGATGCTAAATATTACCGTGAATTAATTTTGCCGAATTGATACTCAAGGGATCTTTTATTTGCTACATAATCATATGGCATGCGTGACTGCGGTTTTCGCATCTAGAAAATTTATCGATTCCAGCCGGGATCGAACCCGCAACCTCTAAGCCAACACTGAATGAATTAAGATAGCATTTCTAGAAACATTTTACAAATCACATGCAAAGCAAGAAGACACAAGAACACAAATAGCACTAATGAATTCAAAAAATATGACTTTATTATTGTGTGAATACTATAATAAATTCTTATATAAATAAATCTGGAATAAATATTGGATACTTTTCATGAAACGACTTTATTTCAAATATACAAAATGTTAGAAAAAATTATACAAATATAGTGTAAATACATTAAATATAAATATATAAAACTTTTCAAATAACACATATAGATCAACAACAGGGCTGCCATTTCAAAAAGAGAGAATTTATATAGCATTCTTCAAACTAAAAAATAAGCAGCTTTTTGTAATAATTTTTTTAGAGATTAATAATAATAAAATCTGAATCAACAAATTTATTTATTTTATTAAAGCATTTAATGAAAATAAAAGCCATAATTGATCCTTTAATTGTTCATCCAAATGTGAAAATGCATAAAAAACATAAGTGACAATCAGAACTAGTGTCGCATTGCAGAGGCTACAGTTCTGTAAAAAATTCTTCCTCTAAGGAATTTCACTCAATTTTTACAATTCTTAATATCACAATAATTAAAAAATTACAAAGACAATCCCAGCTAGTAAAGTAAGTAAATGGCAGCCTTGAATATACAAAAAAAAAGATTAAAAACTAGTACAGATATATCAGAATATTTGCAATTTAAAGTGCATAGAGAGCTCACATTTCATTCTTCATAAAATATCACTCCAAATAAAATGCAATGAATAATATTCTTTGACACTATTAGATACAACTTTCTAAACAGTGAAATGAAAAATCGTAAAAATTAAACATGATAAAAAAATGTATATCATCGGAAGACGAATAAATTTTGAATACAATTAAAAGTAATGACTTTAACACACACAAATATTCTCATGAAAAACAAAACTTTTTTTTTACCATAACATTTAAATTACACAAGACATGAAAAGAGTAATGTTCTTCTCAAACTAATATCTAAACATAAATTAATTTTTATTCTGTTTACATAATTTTCTGTATAGGTAGATGTGCATGCACATTACAATTCACAAAAAGTTTAAAACATGAAGTTTTGTAAAATGAAAATAGTTAAAACAAAAACTCATGAATTGCACTAAAAAACAAGAATCCAACAAATTATTTTAAAAACTATTTATGCTTTATATTTAAAAAGGTTTACAATATGATTACATTACAACTAGTACATTGGAAAGTACAGTTTTTTTAAGCAAAAGGTAATTATCACACCACATTTCACTTTAGTATTAGACAATGTAAGTCTGCATAACAAAATTTACTTGTAAAATAACTTTTATTAAAAGAATGAAACATAACATTTCATACATTTTAAATAAGTTGTTTTACATTTTAATTCTATAATAAAAAAAAAATTGATCGTATACTTATGTTACTTTTGGCTAAAAAATAATTTTTAAAAATGCAACTCTCAACACAGCTATCAGATTTTTAAAAAATCAGATGTTACATGAAGTAATGAACAAGCATAAAAATGATGTACCTTACATTTTTTTTAAAAAAATGCATTTTATATCTAAAAAATAAATTCATTGAAATTAATATAAAAAAAAACATAATATAATACATAATATATTATATAATATTTTTTCATCACTATTAAAACAGTTATTTTTGGCAATATATCCTCTTTCTTTCAGTTTTCTTAATTATAATTTAAAATTTTGTGCTCCAATTTTTGGCAAAAAATAAAATCAATTACCTTCAATTAGATTTTTTTCACAGAGATGTGCAAAAATTTCTTAGAATATATAATTTGCCATTTATAAATTTCTCTAATTTTCCTGCTTTTTAAGTGGGTTGATCTTCAATTGAAAGATATGACTGTAATAGCCAAACTAAGATTGTTTTATTTATGTTGTATTCACAAGCAACACAAGAGCTATTAGTTATGGAATTTGTAATTTTTAACCACAGAAAAATCATAATGATGCCTAAGCCGGCACCTTACTTTTCTCACTTCCACACCATGTTAATGTAGGGGCTATGTGCCTAAACAGATTTATCATGCATCAGCCCCTCTACATGGTAAGTCTTCATGGCATTAGAACTCAAATCCACAGAAACAATACTGACCACAACTTTTCAATCAAGACGACTTGATTGCTGCAGTCATGTAGCTCAAATAAGAACTCTCCTTAAGCTCTCTAGGGTAAAATATTTAACATTAGCATCTTCAAACCAATAACCCCTTGTTCAAATATTTTTCTCTCAATTAATTGATAATCAACTGTGTAAAAAGATAAATTTTTGTCCATTTTTAACTATATTATAGAAAAATCAATGTGTAACAATATAGTTTTATGAGAGATTCCCCGATGTAAAAAAACTGTAAAACAAAAGTAACCTGGATTCAATTTTTAAAAAATGAAACCTTTGTTAACACGCTAGCAAAAATGTTTTAAGTTCTGGTTATATAAATGAAATTTAAATAAAGAATATTTTTTAATAAATCTAATAACATTAATCCAATTCAAGGTTTTTCTAATTATACAAAACTATTATTTTTTTACCTTAATGATTAATTTTAAAACATACAGACATTCAAATTACTGATTATAAATGGATATTTATTGAAGAGTAAATATATATTAAATTAATATTAAAATAATAAAATGCATTGACCTTAAAGATAAATAAATGAAACACTACTCTCTTCCTTTTAACTAAAGAAAACATTGAATTTTTTAAAAAATCATTTATATAAAATAATCAGAATGTTATGTTCTAAATAACTTATCTACTAAAAACGGAAGTAGTAAATATAACCAAACCTCCTCCCTTATTTTCAACATCTATTGAAAATAGCTAGCCAGCTTTTCATGACTAAGTAGCATATATATATATAGATAATGAGAATTAATCGGCACAGGATTAAAAAAATTAATCTACACAGCCTAAATATTTAATACACAATTACTTCTATCAAAAGTACAGCAAAAAAAAAAAATAATTGTTAGAATTGACAAACTTTTGTTGAACAAGAGAAAAATAGCAATTTTCACAAACAAAAGATGAAAAAATACTACAGTAATTCATCAAATAAGAATTATTAAATACAAATATATCCATAAATACAGACATTTTATCCAGATTAAGATGGCAGGTAAATTTTGTGAGTATATTTCCTTATCTAAATGGAAATTGTACTCATAGTTACTATTAGTTTCAAGTTTAAACTTGATTTTCTCATTTTTCAAAAAATTGTAATTTTACAGCTGTTAGTGTAATATTTTTTTCTTTTAACAAGTAACATCTACAACTTTTTTTTTTTCTTTTTTTTTTTACAAAAGCTTAACAATTCTTTTCAGCTTATAAAAAGGTTACAGTACTGCATTTTATTTTAAATAAAGTAAAATTTCCGATTTTTTAGAAATTTATATAAATAAGCTATTGATAATTAAGATATCTTTAAAGAATTATTTTTAAAAAATGTCAAATTTGTTCACTTTTTTAGTTGACACTTTTATAGAAATTCAATTTCTTACAAAATGATTAATTGATAAATGAGAATTCTATTTGTAATTTTACTATAAAACTGTTTTCAATTTAAAATATATTGTAAATATATAAAAATCATGCACATATCACCTTGGAAAAACTACAAGCTGATTTCATTTGAAAACTTATATAATATATTGAAAAAAAAATTCCAAAAACATTTCATTTTCAGGAATTATCCATTTAGATTATTTTAATTAAGATTCAGCAATATTGAATACATATGTTTAAAAGTAAGAGAAACAAATTCTTTTAAAAATAATTTTACATCAAAATATTTAACACAAGGAAACATTACCAGATTTATCATGACTAGAATAAAAATAAATTGGTTCAAGATTCTTCATATTTTTAGAGGCTCACATGTCTTTTCTTTAACATAACCTCTGGGTTCTTTGGTGGCCAAGATTAATGGCAAATCTTTTCCAACCAAAACCCAAGAAGCGAAATGTGAAGAAATGCAAATAAGATAGCTTTTAAAAGAACAGAAGTTTCAGTAAGCAGAATGGCAATTTGGGGAATGTTATGCGTGATAGAGAATAGTGTGAAGTGACAGCCGATCGCGAAGTTACCTGGCCTGGAAAAATAAGCCATTTAATACAAGGTGCATACCATTGCACGCACGCTCAGACGTTTCCTCAAAAAGATCAAACCTAAGTTTGGATTAAAGTAGGACTGATTATTTGATATTAAGATTGTAATATTATTAGAAGTGAGAGTAGGCGGATTAAATAATTATTTAGAGAAAGTGGTCCAAGTTACACGATTCGGTTTAACTATCATTGTGTGTTTGTTCATTCTAGATTCTCGCAATTTAAATTTATCTAAATTGTTAGAAATTTAAGTTCTATTCTTAATAAAGTCATATTAAGAATTTAAAATGTCTGTTCCTTTTACAAATCCTACACCTCTACCTCACGCTGACAATCAAAGATACGGTCACCAAAGGGGGGGCTGTATCACAGTGGCGCCCAACTTGGGGCTCGAGCCCATGACCCCGAGATTAAGAGTTTCGTGCTCTACCGACTGAGCTAGCAGGCAATGGTATGCACATTGTATTAAACAGCTTATTTTTCCAGGTAACTTCACGATCGGCTGTCACTTCACACTATTCTCTATCACACATAACATTCCCCAAATTGCCATTCTGCTTACTGAAACTTCTGTTCTTTTAAAAGCTATCTTATTTGCATTTCTTGTTCACATTTCGCTTTTTGGGTTTTGGTTGGAAAAGAGTTGCCATTAATCTTGGCCACCAAAGAACCCAGAGATTATGTTAAAGAAAAGACGCGTAAGCCTGTCACAATATGGTACTCAAAACATACAGCAAAAACTTTGTAATTTGATATTCAAATAACCAAATTCTGATATATATTTTCAGTGTCCTATTTAGTTATAGATAGAAGCAATTTAAATTTTCATTACAATAAATGTATTTAATGATTATCAAGTCCCAAAATTTGACAAAAGCTGAGCTCGAGTACCACTACCATTATTAGACATTATAAAAGGCGAAAATACACCATTCAATCCATTCAAAGCAACTTGTTGGTGTAAAGATTGGATCAGTTTAGGAAAATGCCCATTTTCCATCTCTAGTTTAGAAATGCCAGTTTCTAAATTACGTACATATCCCAAAGCAGGCATATGGTTTCCAAATGAGCCAAAACATGGTAGGAAATCCAAAAAGGTTTGGAAAAAGGATTGGAAAATCTGAAAAGAAATTTTCATGTATTTTTTAAAAAATATCTTGTTTAAAATACTTATAATTTGCCAGTTAATATAAAATGACAGATATTTAAAGAGATTTAGCAGATTTGCTACTAGAGTTTTAAAAAGTTAAAATTAATATATCTTTAAGAACTATTCCAACTATAAGAACACTTCACTATCTATTACTCAGTGCAATAGCTATATCAAACATTTCAAAAGAAACTTCCTTTTTCTTATGTACAGTCGGCCCCTGATGAAACAAAGCCCGATTTAACGAATTTCGCGATTGTTAATAAATTTTTTCTTTTCCACGACTAAAATGAAAGCACAAACCCCTATTTAATGAATAAAAAGCCCAAATTTGATGAATTATTTCAACAACTGAAAAAAAATTTATTAGTTTGGATTAGAAAAAACTGGATTTCAAATGACATCCTTTTTGCTCAAAACAGAAAAAGCCTTTTCTTATATGTTGCCAATTTTGACAGGGTGCAGCCCATTATTAGACTTTACAGGTGTAGATGAGTCATGAGTGTAACCGATCAAGTGAATTTTGAATAAGACAAGAAATCCCTTTATCTTATTTCATTTCACAAAACAGGGGATATTTTAAGAGATTTTACCATTTTCTCTCTTTCTTGTGAGGGAAGTGATGTTTATATTATAGGTACAGTTTAGCAGAAAATTTTGTTTTTGAAAATTTGTGAAGCATGGCAAATTGTTGGAAACTAATGCCTAGATTTTTTATGAAGAATTCGATGATTAAACTCCCATCAAAACTATTATATTTTCTATAATGCTTTACATTGTTTGAAAATTATGAAAACATGCCTCATGCAGCAGGATGTAAAGGAGGCAGTATTTTTTTTCTCTGCATAAAGTAAAAAAAAAGTTTTTTTCAGTCAGGAATCGAAAAGAATTTCAAACATCTATTAGTCAGTATTTTTAAATTTTTTATTAACTGGTGCATAAAAATTTAGTAATAATATTTTAGCTACTAAATAAAAAGTGTGCAATTTTCAATTATGTATATTTTTTGTGCAGTTGCTTATTATGGAATTTTCAAAAAGTAAATGCAAAAAAATTTGTAATTTTTTGGACCCTGATATTACGAATAACCCCAAATTAATGTATAAAATGTTCAGTTCCAATGAATTCGTCAAATTAGGGTTCGACTGTTTAAGAATTCTATGATTGTCCAACACAACTTTCACTACCATTTTGTGATGTTATTCTCTCTAAAAACATGTGTGCTAATTGCCACTGAGAATAACAGGACCAAGATAGCTCAATAAATTTTAGGCTAAAACATTTTTATGAGGTTTTAAACTTAATAAATTTATCTTTACTTTTAAACCAATAACTCTTGCAATTCTGCTATTTAATTCTCAGATCACTCATCCTGTGATCTCCTAGGAATGTAGAAAAATTGTGTATTTCATGATATCCATAGATATAGTTTACCTCTATTTAAAAGCATATTTCACTACTTTGATGTTTAATTATTAATACATTTTGTAAAATCGGATATTGATCAACTAATGAGATTAGTTGTTCACACTAAATATCATGTATTTGTATAAACGAAAACATTTGTATAAACGTTTGTGTTCACGAATTCAGTTTTTCTACTTTTATTCTTTGCATATTATTATAAGATATTGCTTGCAAGAAATGTTAAGTCAAAGACAGAATGTACATTTCTGATGAAATATTTGACTCCAAAATTGATTTTATTTTGAAAATAGTAAGGTGATTAAAATAATATATAGATATATAGATGAATGTAGAAAAAATGACAGATGAATATAAAAAAAATAACAGAATACATAGTTATTTAACAGATTCCTCTCCAAAAAGCAACCAATTTGAAGACAACTTGCTAACCATTCAAAATATTTAGCACTGATATACAGTTTGTGCATCCCTGGCCAACATAAATTTTAATTTTGACCTTTTATCTTCAGAAAACTTTTTTGAAAAGGCTTGTTTGTATTGGGCTGCTAGCAAGAAAATGGTCAACATAGTCTCTTCCTCGATGTAATGCAAAAAAAATAATTGGCAGACATGTTAGCATTAGAAAAAGTAGATACTAAAAAAACAGTGAATAAGAAACTTTCCTTTTAATTTTTAAAAAGAGAAAATACTCAAAGGTGAAATTCTTGAATTTCAAAGGGTTAAAATTATGGTCGGGAAATGACAAGATAAAATGAGTATTTCCCCACCACCACAGTTACTATTCATGATACAAATTCTCATTCAGTGAAATTGAAATCAAACAAAATTATAATGAAATCAGGCCTTTGAGATTACAATAACATAATAGGTGGTTTAATTTAAATGACCAAGAAATGTTATACAATCCAACTTTTAAGAAACAAATAAAAAAAAATGTATGAAAATTTTTATATAATTCTTATATCAATCTTTGGAATACTTATGTAATTTACAAAAAGTACAACCTAATTCAAAATTAATTTTTCAAAAGAGTATCTTCTAACTTCTTTATATGATTTATTTACAATTATACATCTTAGAAGCAATAATGATTTTTATTTATCTGGAAATATATATTACCTTTAACTTTTTATCCATCTAGCATAAAAAGATCAAGTACTTCCAATTTGGTGTAAATTTTCCAATACCTGTAATGAAAATAAGCAACAATATAACTAATCTGAATTTTCAATTTTTAAATGTTTATTCTGAAATGAATTAAAAATGCTTAGATGAATTTTCATACTTTTTAGAACAGGCATTAAATTACTGAAATGAATTCAAATTAAGATATTGATAAAATAATTGGTATTAAAAAGTGATCAAAAATACCCTGAAGGTATTTAGTTTGCTCAAAAAAAATTTATTAAAATTAACATCAAAACCAGGGGCCCATCGTATCAACTGTATCAATGATACAGGGCCCCAAACTACAGGGGCCCCAGTATGTGTAATACCTGGAAACTTTCAAATAAGTTTTAGAAATGCAATCATTTTTATTTTTGAAAAGGGGCTCCCAAGAAATTTTGATACAGGGCCCACTCAGGACTAACTACACCAATGATCAAAACAATCAGTTAATGCTTCATACATATAATAAAAATTTCTCAAGTTTCTAACTAAATCATGTTAGTTTTAAATTGTTTAAAAATTAAAAAATCAAAATTATTTTTAAAACCCAATTGGCTTGATTAATTAAGCAATACAAAATAAGATTTCATAGCTATTGTATAAAAGAAAAACACAAGGAAAGACAAAAAAAATATATTTTCCTAAGCCCTTTTGAAAGTGAACCTCATCTAAGGAAGATTGAGATAAATCAAGGAAGCACAGTTATGTGGATTTAGATAGAGAACATCACAAGGTCCATTATCAAAAAATACAGACATTGACGAGATACAATGTTGAATTTTTATCACTTTTAATTCATGACTATATCTTTAAGCTACTCATTTACAGTTTGTCTTTCTCAGAAATTAATAAAAAAAATTTTTAAAGAATAAGATTATCAGTACGCTGGTGTTAAGAAATGCTATAATAGAGGTTAATTTATATTTATTTTGAAAAGTTTGGCACAGCTACCACTAATTGACACTACAGCAGTAAAACTTTAATCGAGGTCATTATGTAAAAACGTGTCCAGAAATTTCAGATTTATATTTAATAGTCTCAATCTGTAGCCATTATCTAAAATAAAACCTGGGATATTTTGATATAGAAAAATTCAAAACGAGGAACATTTTAAAGAATTTCTTCAAAATGCATACAGAAGCTTTATTTTTTTTTTCCTTTTGAAAAAAAAGATTCTGCTATGAGATTTTTTTATTAATAATTTTTTATAAAACTGGTAAAGGAAGCTATGCTAAAGTAGTAAGAAATATATATGA
This sequence comes from Trichonephila inaurata madagascariensis, assembly GCA_019973955.1. Classification (NCBI taxonomy): domain Eukaryota; kingdom Metazoa; phylum Arthropoda; class Arachnida; order Araneae; family Nephilidae; genus Trichonephila; species Trichonephila inaurata. The sequence continues at coordinate 236,796 of BMAV01027621.1, forward strand.
TGAAAAGAAATACGGCTAAAAAAATTTGCAATATAATTTAGATCAATGCAGAAATTACTCATTCTTCCGCTAGAAATTCTTTGAATATTTTCAAAGCTTTTTAAAATTAAATATAACCACATGTGACTATATAAAAGCTTAACTTACTAGTGCGAGCGGAATCTGTTAATTTGAATTGCTGACAAATAAACAAACTTTATATCCGAATAAAACGATCGCCGCCAAATGCACTCATACAAAAACTGCTTGATCTTTTTATTTCACTCATCTTCAGTTCGAAACTGCAGAAGACGAAAGCGCACTCTACTCAAAAAAGGAAGAATTAAAGAAATTGAAGGAAAACGGTGAAGTAATTAGAAAATATTGGTCGTAAAGCCCAGATTTAAATAGTTTCTTCATAAAAAAAAAAGGTACCAGTGGCGTACACAAGGGTGGGGTTTAGCCCCTTCTATACAACAAGAGATTTCTAATTTTTAGTATAAAGATTATGCCTCGGGACTTTCATTTACGAACTTTTTAAAATGTAAACTATACTCCTTTGAAAGTATTCTGTGTACGCCACATTAAACTACATTCTGTTTGTTTGTTTTTTTAATAATTTTCATATTTTTCTTGACTTTAAAGTGAGCCCTTCTGCCGTTTTTTCCAATTTTGCTTCTATTTTATTCCACTTTCTGATAATTACATTATGACAGTTTCATGCTAAAAGAAAATAACATCGCAATTTAAGAAACATTTTTTACATCAGATTAGGGATCAGATTTGTCTTCCCCTCGCATTCAGAACTGGAGGCCAATGTCATTCTTTCTCTTCTACTTTCGTTAAAATCTAAAGATAACAATACAATTTTGCCTCTCATATCCCTTTTACATTTGAAGAGGGTGACGTTCACACTTTGTAGTTATTAACTGTAGAATTATTTTTGCTCGCAGTTTGGTCCCTTTTTATTGTCAAGCAGTGTCATATTAAACGACATGGAGACCCCTAGGCAGTCGAATTCTCGGGGCCTGTAACCTAATATTTTTATTACACGCATGCTACCCCTAAAGCTCATGCAATTGCCTATAGGCCCCTAAAAAGCGTGGGGCCCATCCTACTCCCCCTAATGAGTTATCTAGCACTGTTGTCAAGAATATGGTAAAATTGTTCTTCTATATTGTTCAGGTACTTGTAAAATGCTTTTAATACCAAAAATCGCTTTCCTCACTGCTTCAATACATAGTCCTTTCTGTTTGGGATTCCCTTAAACAGGGATGTAGCTACAGCCGGATCAACCGTATCAATGATACGGGGCCCCAACCTACAGCTGCCCCATGTGTAATATTTTGACGTTTTCAAATGTTTTATTAATGTGATCATTTTTACCTATTTTTCTAAAAGGGCCCCTTCCCCCAAAGAATTTTGATACCGAGCCCACTCAGTACTAGTTACGTTAGTGTTCTTAATCCAACTCTCATTGTGTGAGCCAACTCCTCTTGGAGTGTTTCTCAACCTTTTTTGATCAACGGAACACTAAAAACATCTGACTGCATAGCTAAAAATAAAAAAAAAACGTAAGAATTGACAACAAAAAGTACTTATTTATAAAATTTATTCAATAAAAGGTCTGAAATTGTTGTCTTGAACTTAAATCGAAACGAGGTTCCAAGTCGCCAGAAAAATTCGAGTTTCATTGTGAACTCTTAAAAGTCTATCACTTTTTGAACTTTATTTCTGTTAATGCCGAAAATCGAAATCCATAGAACTATGAAAACACAAAAAGTAGAAGAATTTTAATAACTTTTAAGTCGATGCAAGGAACAAATCTTGGACAGAAATCCAAAACTCATCCAAATTTTTTCCGGAAAATGTTAAACGGTAAAATGCACTTTTTCTCAAATCAATGAGCTGCTCGTTTTCTGTTGTCAAATTTAGTGTCGTGCAAATTATAAATGGGCCATTTAACTATTTACAGTCGGACTTTTATATAACGTCACTAAATCCCGAAAAATAGTTAGTTACATAGAGGTTAATCTTTCAATTTTGTTTATAAACCACATAAAACAAATATTTTAAATTCATAAACACTAGAGATTAAAAAAAGTAATTATTCACATCTTTTTGTAAATTAATATATATTTATTTTATACAACTTACTTATCAAAAAAGGAAAGAAAGAAAGAAAATCTGCAAGCAAAGTGTCTTGTGACGCCTTTATCCACTTCCTGAAATGTTTTTCTTTGATGCTCAAGCACTTGCGTTTTTACATTTTCGAGCTACAAGAAACAAAGTTACCAGTACGACTGATCAACACTACAAATAAACGGAGATTAGTTCAAGGACACGGGGGCACAAGACAACTCCCCTGAGGGTGAAAGGGGATATCGAAGATGTTACAGTGAGCTGGACAATGAGGGCTTAAAGTTGCACTTCTTGGATGAAACGCCCAGAATTCTATTGCTCTCGGTGAGTTAGGCATCTAATAAAACCAGTTTAAGCTTTACGACCACTCACCATAAAGCGTGTTAAAAGACAGAATAACTTGAAGTGTCCAGAAATACTTTAAAAATAGGGAGAAAAAAAATTGAATGACAAGAAAAAAGCTCGTTATATAGAAAGTGCACTTCGCTATTGGGAGGTTATTTTACCAAGAAAATCGTGAAATGTTCTTGGTTCCAGGAAAAGGTTCTCAAAACATAAAAATTCGCAATATGGAAGCTCATCTACATTTTGTCCAGCTTTTATATTCATTGACATCTGGAAAGCTGTCAATATTTCTTTTTGATATTTCATGTCCCCCCTCCAATGGCAATTTTTCTTCAAATGACATCTGTTTTTATGTTTTTAGAACTATTCTCTCAAATGGACATTGAAGACTTAATTTCAGGGAATGCACCTAAAAAAAAAAAAACTAGGTTCGTGAGAGATTGAAATTTGGTCGACGAACATTATCATGAAGTGAAAATCCAAAAGATGTTTTTTTTCGAACCAAAGAACAAAATCACATCTGATTTCAGGTATGTGAGTCGTTCCATCTAAAGACACCTTTAAGTCACATATAAAAAAATAAGTTTGTGTTGTCGGAATCCATTGCGTCGCACATTTAAGAGAAGATTTGGGATTAAAGATATAGCGATAAAATTGGCCCCATGGATCCCCTGGTTAACAACAATCAACAAATCTGAAATTGAAGACTTTGAAGCGAAATATTTTCTGTGTATCCTACAACACATGTTTTATTATTTGGATTTTCTTGGCGCATCAGTGTGATAATCCCCCCCCCCGACATTGATGGACATCCATCTGTACAAAGACCATTGTTGTTTTTCCACCGTAAGCCAAAACTTCAAATATCTTCTTAAGTAAGAACTGTAATACGTCTCTCCCGTCATCGTGTTCTTAAAATATTTTGCAGAAAAGATATCTATTCAAGAAATGTTTATCTTTAACAAATCAAACGAAAGCCGGGAGCTGTGTTCTTTCACTGATATCCATGGATTCATCAATCTGAAGTGACAAAATTTCACGAAAGGCTCGACAGTTTGCATTTTTTTAGACTGAAGATAAATCTTCGATTCTCCATTCTATTGTGTCATTGAAGAATTTGATTAACTTTCTTAGCCTTCTCTGTCGCTTCCTTTCCCAATATTGTTTTGAAAGTGATAGCTGATGCTAGTTCAATGATAGATTTGGCATCAGTGTGTGACTTTTGTGCTCTGCTATTGATTGTGCACCCTTGTAGCTGCCAATCATCCTTTTTCTGGCATCTTCATGTTAGTGGCGTATATAGCGGTGAGGTTTGAACTGCCATACACCAAGAGATTTTTAATTTTTTCATAAAGATTACACCTCGGTGCTTTCGCCTACGTCTATATGTTGTTGTTTTTTTAAATCCAAGCCCTTCCCATAAAAATAGTCTGGGTATGCCACTGCTTCATGTAGTTCATTTATTTATTTTGCTTCCCAACCAGGTTTTTAAAATATTATCTTAGATCTATTTTAAACTCTGGGTTTGAAGTTTCCAAATGTCTTTTCAGCTAACCAAATTTAAAAAGTGAGATAAATATAAATACTATTTTAAAGTTACAAAACTTGTGCAATTTTAATTATTTATCAAAAACTCTTGCAGCACATTTAACAATCTCTTACCGCATATAGGTTGAGAAATACTGTCCTACGGACTAGAAAACTTCAGCACTGATTTGTGATATCAGAGCAAGTAGGGAAACATCATCCACCATTGTAGCGTTACTATATCATCCACTATCATACGGAGCTCTTCAGATGTATTTTTACATACTTTCCAACATATTCTTCGGTAATACTCGAAACATACATGCAACAAACAAATAAATATTATTAAATTAATTTTTCAATTGTGTTTAATATCCGTACACATTTAAGAATATGTGTTAATTTACTTTTTAGATAATAATTGCGAGAGTGTGTGATCATTAATATATTATTATTTAAATCAAGCCCACTGTAATGAGCTTAAAAACTTATCACATTACACCCAATTATTAGATGCCTTTTACATTATTATTGGTCTTTGTAAAAAAATACAAAATAAAAATAAATCTCTTTTCATAAACTATATTTTATACTATTAATTTATACTAAACTGAACTTCTTGCTCTATTGTTATTTACGTAGTATTACAAAGAAAAGCTTTAATAAAAGAGAAATAAAACTGAAAAATAGTTTTTAAAACAGAAAAGCCACAAAAATTTAAAATGATAACTTCATTACAATCATAGCATATAAAATAAACATTCAATAAAAGTTTTTAAAAAAGAAAAAACTCTAAAAATGCGCTAATAACCATATTTGGGGTCTCTATTCAGTCTACGATTTAGGTAAGGGGTGAGCACTTTTCCAGTGGTTTTTTCAAGTGCTCCACCCCAATGGCAGTGGAAGCACTGGTCAGGACCCTCCCCCACAGCCCCTGATTTTTTTTACCGATTACTTTTAATCCCATGTATACAGTTCGTGAAACTTAATTAAGTATTTTTGTTATTAATCATTTCAATATTCTATCTGAATTTTGACCAAACATAAAAAGGATATAACGCAAAAGAAAAGAGAGAGAGAGAAACCCCCTTTCATTTTTATATATTTTTTAAAAAATTGTAATTCATTAGCAATATAATATTATTTATTTCTCTGCTACAATTAAAGCTCTAATAAATTTGTAAGTACGTATTTTAATCAACTTTTAAGGCCCGAATTATTTTTATCCTCAAATATTAAATTCTTCTGGTTATTAATGCTATATAGACCCCAATGAACTTGGGAAAAATAATAAAAATAATAATATCCTGGGGGTCCGGACCCCCCAAAACCCTTGATTTTTTTTCCGATTGGCTATAATTCTAAGTATATAGTACGTAAAATTTAATTAAATATTTGTTATTAATGATTAGTTTTATTAATTAATGCTAGTTAGTTATTCAATAATTAGTTTTTACTGTGTTTTATTCCCGAAAATCGACAAAATCAAAAGGAGACTGATACAAAAATGGTGAGCTTTCAAACCCGGACCTCCCCTCCTTGAAAAATTCCTATGTGCGCTACTGGACAGGATAAAAGCCATGGCATGTATAGCAGGTGGATTATAACGCTTCGATCTTTTTTCGAGTGGAGCTACAACACTGTTATCTTCATCATCAGTTAAAATACCTTTGTTAGTAGGTGGTGAGGCTGATAAGAGACGCTTCACTATCTCTAACTTAAATTTTAAGCGATCCATTTTGATTTTTAGAGGAATTTTATTTGATATTGCATCTTGTTAACACAGAAAACAAGAATTTGCAACAGCTAAATCAATGTAATGAATATGTTCAAGAGACTTTTTTATGGTAAAGAATGATCCAAAATTGTATTTTCATTTCAAATATTCCCATGTGTTTCTTCATCGCTCTCATCTGAACTTGATTCTCACTTCCAGTATACGCGATTCATATGTTTTGTTCGCAGCATTGTCATCATCCGAGAGATAACTAAGTTCTGATCTAAGTTCAATCTGATTTATTCATCCATTGAAAAATTTCTTCTGTGAGAATTCTTATCCTTTTAGAAACCTGAAAAAGTTTTTGGTTAACACAGTTAACACAGCATTCAATGAAAAATAGTAAAATGTATCAAAAGTTTTATTATTTAAAAAAATAAAATATATTTAAACCCCACCAAACTAACTCCCACCGGAAAATCAAGATTTTTCTTTTTTTTGGGGGGGGGGGAGAGATATGGATGCAGATATCTGTGGAGAGGATATAAATATGCCATACCCCTCAACAAATGTATGAAAAAGAAAATTAATTGCAAAAGAGAGAGAGAGAAAGGAAAAAAGAGATTCATCCCAAAACATTTGGTATTCATTTCATTTTTATGTAGACTTTTATATGAAAATCATTGAAAGAGGAAAGAAAATTGCCTTTGCAGCTGCAGTGACTCAAGTAACGCACGATGGTGCGGGGAACAAAATCCCGCGAGCCCTAGAAGCCACATTAATAGAGTAGAATTAATATTTTTTTTTATTTTACAGTTATTTAAACATTAATACGAAAATTTGTATTGAAGCAATTAGAAATACATTGATAATTACCTTTTGACGACACATAAAAAGAAGACGTGTTTTCGTTGTATTTGAAAACAAAGCTAGATTTGCCAGCTGAAAGTAAAACATGGAACACAAACATCGTCTGCTGATAAAAAGTGACACTTTAGACATTCTTCAAACAGGCTCAATCGTTAGATTCGCGATTTTCTTGCATACGACTGACTGTTCCAGAAGTAAAAATATTTAAGAATATCTAACCCGCACGATCGTGCGGGTTGGGTCTTAAAGGGATATAGGGTCTACATAGACGCCTTTCTTCGTTTATATTTTTTCTTTCCGTTGTATAATGAGAAGAGGGATTAAACTTTTTATTCAACCGGGTTATCTATCATTTAATACTGGTAAAAATCAAAAGATTGTAGAGGTATTATTTATGGAATAAGGTTTTAAAAAATAACACGTGTGTCTTATAGGTAAAATTTTTGAAAACTTTAATATACTAAGCTTCAATTTCCTTTATTTAATGTGTATTATACTTTAATATATTTTACTTAATATACTATATTTTACTTTAATACATTAAAATGCTATACTTTACTTTAATGTTTTAACTTGAGACTTAATTGTATTTATAACTTAAATTTTATGAAATATACCCTGATCAAAATAAAAGAACAAAAATTAATCTCTATACTTTACCCAGGAATTCTAGTTTTATTAAATATCCCGTACTTTCTGTGTTATGTTCAAAAATCGACCAAACACCTCTTAATTGCATCAAAATTTCTTTTAAAATCTATTTCACGTATTTAAAATTCGTTTTGAATTTTAAAATAATTTTTTTATTTTTTCCCCTCAACATCAATCGATGACGATTTAAAGAAATTATTGGAATCTATCATATTTTACTATTTTTACAAGTTTATTAAATATTGAATGCTCATCTCCGAATACATGAAAAAAATACTTCTGTTTAAATAATAACCAATACTTTTTTTTTCAGATATTTGAGAATGAAAAGTCTTCAAAGATATGTGGATATAGTGATGATTTAACGGAATATCAATCTTATTCTAGTGAAGGAAAGGCTTTAGAACTGCAGTTTCTTACTGTAAACAACAGTGGACCTCAGTATCATTCTCAACTAACTTTTATAGTTACCTCTTATGCACATTGTAAGTATACATTTTGGATGGCTGGGATATCTGGTGCATCTTAACACAGTACTTTTCATAGGAGTAATATAAAGAAGATAGTAATAAATAATTTCATTCCAACGCAAAACGTCTTGGATAAGGAAATAAATCGATGTTAATTACTACTATAGCTTTAAATAAGCACTTACATTTTGACTTAAAATAAAAAAATTATTAAATTCTAGAATGCAATTTCTTTCTCATTCTGTTTATTTAAAGCCTGTCTTAGCTTAATAACAGAAAGCCTAATCCAAACTTGAAGCAAATTTCCATTCGGAAAATCGTTCCGACATGCATATAATTTGAGACTGAAAACCATGCATCTGCTTATTAATTTAGGAAACATTACAATCCAAACATTACTTAAACGAGTAATGTTCGAAATCCATTTAACATTACAGTATAGAAGGTGAAATATGGGGCACATTTTACATCGTAAAAAATTGATTAACTATTGTTAATTATAAAATATACTGTTCTCCAAGGAAAAATTATTGTTCGAGCGTTTTTTTTTTCTTTTCCCATTAGGAAAAAGTATTCCGGTTTTATATAGATCCTATTCTTTTACATTACACTAAAACAGCTTTAAAATATTATCGCTTTTTCATCTATTTGATTCATACTGTAAAATCTAGTGAGATAAAAGTGTAATTTACTTCATGAATGCTTTTTAATTATTATTTAATAAAACATCTATATATATTTGATATTATAAATAAAATTCCTTCACAATAATTTAATTTAAAAAAACCAAAAAGAAAATTTTTCGTTTAATATTTTTTACTTTAAAATAATGAAATTTAGTAAAACTATTTGTTATCATTTAGTAAACTATCATTGTGACACAAAAATGTTTCAATGCGGAAATTCAAGGTGCATTTGGAGAGGCTTAATATGTGATGGTCACAATAATTGTGGAGATCAAAGTGATGAGTCCGCACACAGATGGTCTAGCTGTGGTAAGTGTATTTGATTCCCTTAAAGTACAAAAAAAATTAAGACACACACTCTAGAAATTATACATATACTATAAATATATGTTACATATTGAAGTAGTGTTGGCCGGTGTAGATGATTATATCAATTTTGATTTAGTAATGACGTCTTCAGAATAGAGAGAGAGAGAGGAGAGAGAGAGAGCTTTACCTCCTTTATTATGAGCACACATCAGCAGATTAAAGCACAATTATGTTACATGTTCACATTGAATAGACAGTGGCATTTTGGAGGACACAACACAAAGACAAAGAAAGCAGCAAGTATTTACAATCTTACATGATGGCGGCAAGCAGAGAAAGAGAGGGCGATTGCATCAGATTTTTGTTTATATACCAACAGTGCACAAGCGCCTGACTATTACGTAATAGTAGTTCTGATTGGCTAGAATGCGCGGGACAGGGATTTCGGTTTAGCCGATTACGATTAAGATTACAATGTTTATTTTTAAACTCAAGAATTAAAGATTATTTATAGATCATTAAAAAGAGTTAATTAAAAGTATATTAGAGGAAATTATTACATATATATATATATATATATATATGTACAAATGTTATATATTAAACGCTTAATAATATTTGAAGAACTAAGCATGCTTGGTAATTGATTATTCACGTAAGTTATATTGATAAATGTAATTATAGTGTTAAAAAAAACTAAAAAACACGCTTTTATAGTTAATCGAACTAAAAAGTAAAAAAATAATTCTTAATATAAGAATAAAATGATTTACGAGAAAATTATTGTCATTGTGGTAAAAGCGTGGGGTGCTCTATATTAATTTTTATAATTTCTTACTAGTTCTATTCCGAAATAGTGTAAAAATGTAGTACAAAGCATGCACAAACACACACCCACGCTTTTACCACAATGACAATAATTTTCTCGTAAATCATTTCATTCTTATATAAAAAAATTTTTTTTTACTTTTTAGTTCGATTAACTGTAAAAGCGTGTTTTTTAGTTTTTAAAACTATTATTTATTCTTTGTTGAATTTATCCTTGAGTTTTATCTTTGGAGCCAGAATTATGTGGCTGCTGGAATTAGTCTTGCTCTTCAATGGATATTAATTAATGGGTTTGAAAGATATTTATTCTCTCCGTTTACGGGGCCTCGGATGAGTCCCGTACCGTTATATTTCAAAGATTTCGTCTCTATAGATACAGGTCTGACTAATTAAAGTGTGGTAAGAAGAAATATTAAATGTCAATCGTATTATCACCTTTTAAACGTATTGCTATAATGTTAATTCGTATCATCACTCCTAAACATATTGCTTTATCAAAATAAAAAAAAATATTTAGCAGTTAGAACATAAATTTATCACCTTTTAAACGTATTGCTCTATAATATTAATTCATATCATCACTTATAAACGTATTGCTTTATAAAAAGACGAGTCTTTTTTTTCCTTTCTCACACAAAGAACACATTTTTGTTTGTTTTATTTGTATTAATAACAAGCGTTTTTTCATTTTTAGGGTTGCACCTTTTTAAAGGGTAGGGTCTTTTAGTCGCCATATCTGGAATAGTCACCAAATTTGGAAATGGAGTATTAAATTTTTAGCCAAATTTGGAAATGGTATACGCAATTAGTCGCCAAATCTGGAAGCGATATAATGAATTAATTGCCAATTGTTGAAATCCTTAAAATCGTTATTTTTGACGATCCTGATCAGGATTATGGAACAAAATTTTGAAATTATTGTATTGTCATCGGTCCTTGATAAATGTGCAAAATTTTGAATTCATCTGACCTTTTAAAGTGGGTAAAAATCGAGTCCAAAGATTCCATTGCATACAAGTGAAACTTATTAAAGCATGTTAAAAAAAAGATAGTCATGATGATCTATAAACAATACAAGTTGCTGATGGAGGTTGCGTATAATATTTTTTTTAACTATAACCGATTTATAAAACAGAAACAAGAGGTTTGAAAAAAAGCACAAAGGATTGATAGTTAAATCTATATTGCTGTTTACTACACTATTTATATTAGTTAAAAAAAAAAAAACCTGTTCATATTTTTAATCTAATACTTGCTCATTGGCCCTTTATTCAACATACAGAGAAAAATAGTCTTTAAAAATAAAGTATTATTTCGTTGTTTGCAAAAAACAAGAAAAACAACAACAAAAATTCAAACAAGATAAGAATACATTTTGCAAAATTTCATAATTCAATGATTACTCAACCTGTGAAAGGTTAATTAATTTTTTATACAGTATATAAAGCTCCTTAAGACTGTGGGTAATTTAAATTTAAACTGATACGCGCGCGTGGAAAGTTCAGTTCTATATACTAAAAGGTTGAGACCACTTCCTTAACTGACGCAATCTATGGTAAAAGGACAGTTTGTAAGATATCAAATCCTTAATAAAGATGTTCATTTTGAATGCTCGTCTTACTAATGACTATCTATAAAATGATGTCATAATCTGCTCTCTTTAACCCGCGGTCACTCGCGCCTGTTTTTGCTACCGTTGTTACTCGTGGGGTGTAGAGAACACCCCAAACTTTTAACACGTGTATTTAATTATGAAAATAAAATTAAGTTATTATGATGCATATTTATAAAGTACAAAATGTTGTTTGTATTATACAAAATAAAATTATTAAATTTATTGTATACAAATAAGACTAACATTAATTTAAACTAAACATACAAACTTTTCATTTTAAAACACATAATTTTATATTTTTTCATAAACCAGTATAAAACGTGTATACCAGTAATTAATATACTTTTTAATTAATGAGATACTAATAGTAGAAAGTAGAAAAATAATATTTTAATCATTTCAGCAGACTGTATACAAATGCTGAACTTCTCGCGGGAGTTCTCAGCCCCCCATATAAACTTTTGAAGGTCATTACATTCCAATCTTTCGAGAAAGAGGGATTGCATCAGGCCTGAAGGTTCAATGACCTAAAATGTGCAGATACAGAAAAAATCGGGGTTCCGCGCATTCTTTTTAGAATCCTGGGAGGATTTTCTTGTTGCTGGGGTGTACAGAACACCCCGCGCGAGTGATTGCGGGTTAAGCACCGTATTTGAAACTTAAGTTCAGTAGGTTTCGAGGTGAATAATGGTATTTGAAATTGGAGTCTAATATTATTCTTATATTTCACACATTCGCTACGTGAGGAAACAAGCTCTATATTATAGTTCATTATGCAGCTCTCGTGTTGTATAGTTTTATAATATGTTTAACAAATTAATTAAATGGCTGTATTGGGGTGTATTTCCACATAAAAATTCTGTTGTACTTTTTTCGAATGACTTTTCTTAACACATTGGATGTCTGTCGTGAATTTCGTGGGAGATTGACCATACAATAAAATAGCAATAAATCGATAGCTACTTGATTTTTATCAATGAAGATTGTATGGTTAATTTATTTATTTATTTATATCATATCAGCTCTTCAGCACAAATCTACTGAATACATACTTTTACGTGAGTCGCGCTGTAATGACTCACTGCAAAAACGTATAAGTACATTTTCCGCATGCAATGTGTTAAACCTAATAGTTTTTACTTTCTATAATAGGTAGGATGTCTCCAGGTGTTATTGCAGGAATAGTAGTAGCAAGTGTGATGGGCTTTCTCCTGCTTATCATTATACCGTTTGTGTGTTGTCGATGCTGTAAGTACAAAAATCAAGGGGAAAGAGGTTCACCGCGAGAGCCAGCTCTTATAGAACCTACTCCAAATTATGGTTCGCGTATAATTTCTAGAAATATCCAAGAAGTAGAATCTCCTCCAGAACCAAGTACTTCTCACCGAAGGTACCGAGATCCACCCCCAGCATATAAACCATAAAGAAATCTAAGCATTAAGCAATGTTTGAATAATTTTTATCTTTTGCGTGAGGTTATTTTAATGGGGTTGAAAAATAAAATATTTTTATGTACTTTAGTTTGTTTTCAATTCCATTGGAGTAGCACTCATGGTGCTACGTATGAATGTGCTCTTACAAAATTGTCTCCATTATGAGCCCTATTTAATTCTAAATACAACTCACTTGTGCAAGAATAAACATTTCAACTGTTTTACTCCCCACACTTTTATAAATGTCTTTAAGATGATTGCTTCTTCACAATCCCGTGATTCATTTCGTTATTCACACACTCTGTGTCTTTTGAAATCCAATTGAAACACAGATTTTTTTTTCAGTTTTTTAGCAATTATTCCATTGATTAAAATTACAGTTTACGAAAGAAATCTCAAGTGTTTCCAATTTTCTGTGAAAGGTTTTTATAAATACGCTTCAGTAAATACAAATCGTGTAATAGCTCTCTACACTCATAATGAAAAATAATTTATTTCGTACAAAATGCTTGGACAGTGAAAAACATTTTTCTCAGCAGAATTTGTAATTTTTGACATAAAAATATGCATTTCAAGTAGTGAAGTATCACAAGATTTCTCATTTTTTTTTCTTTTCTTTTCTTATGATAAAATCAAAGAACAAAAATTGAAAAATACTCACGGAATTTAAACTGATATTATTTTGCTTATGTTACTGAGTTACGAAAAAGATGAAATGATTCTTGTGTTTCCGTTTTTTCATTTGCTATTTTAAAGTCTAAAATCATCTATTAGTATCAATTCCAGTTTTATGTTTTAATAATATGAAATCTAATTTTCTTGATAGAGAGAGAGAGAGAGGAATGTAGTATAATCAGAACTTTTATCTACCATATATTTTCTTATCAATAAGCATTATAAGGAAAGAGAATACATTTAAAAATACAATTTTTAAGCAATTAAAAATAACTGTACGTAGCTAGATGCAAAGAATGGATTTTTTATTAATTAACAATTTGAAATTTTAATTCTATGATCCAAAATAATTTTTTATTTTCTTAGTTTTAGTTGAAAACATTACTGTAATAATTTCATTAATGCAGTATGTACTACACCAGTTATTTGTCCCTAAATAATACTTGGCAATATTTTTATGTTGATGTTATTTTTGAATATAAACATTCACAAAATTAATGTAAAAAATAACTAAAGCCCATAATTACTTTGTCTTAATTTATTGCTTTAAGAGTATGTATCGATAAATGAACCAGTAAAAGAGATTGCAACCAAAAATAGCTATAGTAAAGCACAAAACCCTAAGACCTATTCAGTTAACTCTAAAAAAACTATTCAATTAAAAAAAATTTTCTTAAAAATAAAATTCTGATGTTTTTTAAAAAATAGCCTATTATGGCAGATTTAGATATAATTTACGTCACTGATTTGGTGCCTAAATTTTTTATCTGGCTTTGAAACTACTGAAATCTTAATTTTGAGATGAACTCCTTAAAAATCAGAGTTGTAATCCAGGTTAACTAGATTTCACATGATCCTGTTTTCCCCCTTACACATTAAATAATTTATTAAATAACATACTAGTATGTATGTGCTCTTTACTTATAGTTTATTTTCAATTAATCATAACAAAACTTTAGGTATGAGTTTCAGTTAAAAGATAATTAATGCAAAATTTTAGATTAATCACCATCATCAAAATCATAGTTTTGTCACATATTATCACTAAAATTTTCAATATTCACTTGCAAGAAAAAGCCTACGTTCACCCATAACAAATCCTACAGCAATGGTAAAATTTAATAGAAATATAATTTTTTTCCCCAGCAAATTTTAGTGAATTTGTTTATTATTATTTAAATATTGAGCATGCAAGAATTCATTGAATTCAAACTACGTAAGATAACGAGAGTTTTGTAACAAAGCATACAAATAGTAGTCAGAAAAAGTCTGCGTTCACTATTTGAATATTCTTGATTTCTGGAATTTTTATCAACAGGGGGCGTTATATGTTTCTGCATTCAGTTATCAAATAAAATAGCTTAAGAAACTTGGGATGCAATAATTCTTACATTTTTGGGACACGAAGCAATTCAAGGATATGGAAAATAAGAGAAAGAAAATTAGTATATCAGTGAGCGTTAAATCATTGTGAAAATGTGGAAAAAGTCATCGGGATATAACCCGATCCGTTGGACGGCAGTATTCATCTATCCAGAGTGTTATTAATTTTAAATCTACAGGAGTTTACACATTCAAACCTCGCTCAGGTCATCCATCTAAACTCCCAATCAGAGAAAAACGAAGTATGATATCCTAGGGGGGAAAAACAAAGAAAAAAACCGCGTTGGACTCTCAACTCAAATAGCACCAGACATTCACGAGAGGTTTAACAGGAACATGTGTGCGGATACTGCAAGAAGAACCTTGAAAAAGTCCGGATACCGTAGTCGAGTGGCTCGCAGAAAGCCTTATATTTCAATGAATAATGGCTTAAGCGGATAGCTTTTGTAAAAGAACATATACATACGCCTCTGGAGTTCTGGAGGGCTGTGATATTCTCCGATGAGAGCAGATTTTGCAACATCGGCATAAAACGTCGTAAATTGGTACGGAGAAAGCCTTGCATAACACTTCAAAAAGAGTATTTAGTGCCAACAGTAAAGCACGGCGACGGTGGAGTCATGGTATTGGGGGTGCATGGCGAGTAATGGGGTTGGCAAGTTATAGTATATCGAATCAATTATGAACAAATGATTACCTTGATGTCCTAAAAACAGTTTAAAGGAAAGTGCCACCATACTCGGTATAAGATCTTAGTTTCGTTTCCAACTCAAAAATGATCATAAGCATGGCACTGAGAATGTGAAGCCCTAACTCTTGTATAATGTCCCAAATCAACTCCACACGCCACCCACAGTCACCTGATCTGAATCCTATATAACACCTATGGAATTTGCTGGAGCTTAGGATTCGTCAACACAATATATCTAGCAAGGATATACTGAAGAGTGTTCTTAAGGACGAATGGGGGAAGATAAGCGCTGAAGAAACCACTAGACTTATTAATTCAATGCCGAAACGATCAGGAGGTTCTCAAAAGACGGGGTTATCCCCCCCCCCAACCAGCTATTATATATACTCATGTCCATAAATTAAGGATAATAAAAGTTGAGGCAAAGAAAGAGTCAGAAGCAAAACAAATGTGATTTGTAAAGCCTTTTTATTAAACGAAAGGTAAAGAGCAAAAAAGATCCTATATGTTTGATATCATTAACAAAAATTGCGATTCTTGCTCACTGGAGCAAATTACAAAAAAGAAGAAAAAAAAACACCCTTATTTACAAAACCAATATTACATGCTTAGTATGATGGTTAATACATAGCATAATTACCAAACGATACAAAAAAGTCCATAAAAAGCCTAGGCATGCTAAGTATTAGATTATTGACCTGATCTTGGGGAATATTACACCGCTCCATCAAGCAAGGCTCTCCAAAGTTCCGGTAGACATGTAGGAGGTGGTTGATGGGCTACAACTCGCCGGCCAAGCATGTCCCACACTTGCTCTCACACTTGCCGCCGAAACTGTCGTTCAATGATGGTGGTAAAGGGGACCTGACACTCTCCATATGAAAGACCGGCGAGAATCACACTGCAAGTTAAACCAACACCTCCTAGATACAAGTCCTGGCGACTGAAATGAGAGAGGCTTGTGACGTCACATATAGTAGGTATAGAAATCCCGCCTGATTTGAAGTTCACTTTACTCGCCTACGCCATTTTGGTTGTTGTTCCTGTGCGGTTCGCAGCTTTCAACATTTTTATTGCAGATTTTCAATTTATTTGTGACGATTTTGGATAAGATCATAAAAAAATGGTTTACACATGCGTTGTACCGAATTGCAATAGCAATTATAAAGATGCTGGGACAGTACAAATGTTTGGATTCCCAAAAGAGGACTCCCTTCGAAAAAAATGGATACAAGCCATTTCAAGAAAAGATTTTGTTCCATCAATGTATATGTTTTGTACACGTGTCGATAGTTCTTATGCTTTAATTTAAATGCGAAATAACGAATTTGCCATTTTTACCAAAGCGACTTCTTTATTCGAACGAAAAACGAAAACAAACAACAACACAGAAAAAAAAAGTACACAAAAGGGGGATTGTTCTATTTCTCCCCTGCCAGAGGGGCGCGGTGACCAGGGATGACGTAATGAGTACGTAACAATCAAAGTATTCGAAGGTAAGTTTTTTAATTTTATTCTATTTATGGAAATTGTAATAATATCTTTATTTTAAAAGTCTACAAATAACTTTAATAGGTTGTTCGATAAGACCTTTGAAAATGTACTCATTTCTTTTTCTTCATATGAGTTTCTTATAAACATTGGCAATTCATTTTTATTTTTCTATAATTATAAAGGTGTTTTGTTTATGAAAAATGAGCCCAAACAAGTATTGTTAATGAGACAAAAACTGTCTAGTGTTTTTGCTATTGCTGCTTTGTTTTTGTGTCATTTACCAAATACCTTTTCGTAGAATCAACGAAAGTACCTTAAGTATTAATAGTTTGTTAGCAAAGAAAGCCCATTATGATATAGAGCTCGTAGTCAATGTAAATATGAACATAAGCAACCATTTATTGATTATTTTGTATATTAATATGATGTGACATACAAAATGCAAAACACATTCACAACAACAACAACAAAAAAAAAAAAACTAGCTGATTTTTGAACTATTAGGATGACTTTAAAAGTAAGAAAAAATAAAGCTGTAAAAGTAAGCTGAAAACAGATAAACATGACTCAGCGTTAACTTCATAGTGTTAACTTGAAGTACGATTGCTACGACAGCAAATGTCGGAGAAGACACCACATTTAGAGGTAATGAGTACCGATTTCTAATCCCATGACGACAACACTGATAGTTTCTTTTCTAGAATTGTTTGCATTAATGTAGACTACATGATTTCCCGACAAGAAGGATTTCTTCGTATCAAGTTGCTTTGATGACACCCATTTGCTGGCAAAATAAACACAAATTTCATTAAATCAAAGAGAAAAGTAAGCAAAATTTTGTTCGAATTTTGTATAAGAATGTCAAAAAAATTTTTTGATGTTGTATCAAAATTATTTTGGTATTTCCAACAAAAGTTCCATTCCAAATTTTAAAAAAATAAAATTATCAGAGAAATTTTTGTTAATTCTAACAAATATTTTCTGTTGATGCAAAACAAAATATATATTTAATTTCATAGGTTTGTGAATTACACTTTTCACGGATGATGCAATACGAAGATACACCGAAGCTTACAATGAAAAGACTGGAGAGAAGATATGTGTGCCCTTAAAGCGTTTCAGACTACAAAATTTTGCTGTGCCAACTATTTTTACAGATTTCCCCACATATCTTTCTAACTCTGCAAATCCCACTCGAAAATGTCCTGAGCAGAGGCTGCAAAGATTAAAAAATGAACACTTACAACGCTCAATCCAAGCAAGCATTATTTCCAAGGAAGAATTCGAAAAAAAATAATTTCGTCGTTTCCAGAATTAGTAGTGTTTAAATGCAGAAGAGCTTCAGGACATCTGGACTGTTGTTTGTAAAAATGATCTAGTAATAATTATGATGCTAGACACAATAATATCTCCTGTTATTAAAGCATCAGTGATTATAAATAAAGACTTAGATTTAGCACACACAATTCACATAGGTCAAACAAAGATAGATCTCAACTTGGTAAGTACAAATTTCCTGTAAAAGTTAATAAAAAAACTATTGTTGTATATAAAATATTACATGAAATGGCTCTCATAGAAATGAAAAGCTCTCTTAATTTTCCCACAGCATTTGGTTTTATTGTTAATCTTTTAGAAAGTATGTTTTCAGATTTAGATGATAATAAAAAAAATTGCACTCCATTTCTTAATTGACCAACTCAAGTTTTTAACTAGTAACAAGTTTTCTTTTAGATATTCCTCTGAAATGATGGGGTGTTTTTTTTCTTTATTACAATCCATATCTCCTCATGCCTATAAATTTTTAAAAAATTCAGGGTATCTCAATATTCCCCATCCCAGAACTTTGCGCAAAATTTGTACATCTTTAAAAACTAACCCTCAAACAGAATAATCAAATGAAAACTTTCTAGCATACATGAATAAAAAAGTAAATATCCTAAGATCTGTTGACAAAACTGTCATACTGATGCTTGACGAAATCCATTTATAAAGCCATATTTAGATTTTAAAGGGGGTAATATTCTAGGGATGGTATATAACAATGAACAAGCTGCTACTTCAGCATATGTGTTCATGATTCAAAGTCTTCTTTCTCCTCTTAAAGAAGTAGTTCATATAATGCCAGTGAAAAAAAATCGATGGAGAAAAATTGTTTGCTGTTATTAAAAAAACTATTGTAGAACTTGATGGTATAGGATTTGAAGTTATAGGTGTAGTTTCTGACAATAATTCTATAAATCGAAAAGCAATGTCAAACTTTTCTGTTTCTCCCAAATTGAGCATTGTATATCCACATCCTTCTGATTCTTCGAATCCTTTATTTTTTGTTATTGATTCAGTGCGCATTTTTAAATGCATTCGTAACAAAAAATTGGATTAATCAAAAAATGCAGGTCAATGTTTTTATTTTCCAGATTTTGAAGATCATAAGTTTCCATTATTAGAAGCAAATTTCTCTACACTTAAACAACTATATGACGTAGAAAGTAATAATTTAGTAAAGTTTGCTTATGGTTTAACTTTGAAGGCTTTATGTCCTACAAATCTTGAAAAACAAAATGTGAAACTTGTGCTTAAGATATTTAATAATTTTGTTATTCAGGGGCTTCAACTATTAGGAGAGCAACATAAACTAATTAGTTATGAAACAGCATCAATTTTTATTTTTTTAATTTGTACATGGTGGAAAATATAGTTAATGTTAAAACACCTTTAAAGGGACAACATTTGCTTGATCCTTATCAGCAACCTATTACTTTATCTCCAGACAACCAAACATGTGAATTCTTTCTTAAAATTTTGTCATGGTCAGACTCGTGAAAGGGAAAAAATTGTACTATTGGCACCCTTACTAAAGAAACACATCTTGCTTTTATTCATACCACATACGCGCTTTACTTGAAATGTCAAAATATTGCATTAATGAATTAAAATTTCGGTATTTTCTTCCCGGAAAAAAATTCAAACAGATGCATTAGAAAGTCGTTTTGGGAAATATAGAATACTTTCAGGTTCTCAATATTTAATATCAATTCGACAGCTTTATGAAGTAGAAGCTAAACTAAGAATGCAAAATTTTCTTACCTCTAACTTTGGTTTCAAACACATATGGCCAGCTTAACTTAAAATACATTCATTTGGAAGATTCGTGTAATGAAAATCCTTTAGAGAGTCATCAGTATTGCATAATTTTAATATTACACTACCTGAAAAAGATTTTCGTGATGCTCAGCCGTATCTACCTATTTTAACATATTTAGCTGGTGTTTGTGCTTGAGCAGCACTAAAATTAAAATGCGACTTTTGTTCTAAATCACTTGTTCTTAATAAATCTTTTGACTAAATTCTAACTATGATTTAATACGTAACTTAGACAGAGGAAGTTTATTGTGCCCTTTTCCAGATGTTGTTACAGCAGTGCTCTACAACTATATAAAAGTTCAGAAACTTCTTTCTAATGATTATGAAAATGTTTCTTAAACAAAATAATCAACGTCAAATTGCTTCAGAAATATCGATTAGCTTGATAAATTCAAATGAATTTTTTTTTATATGATGAACCTTGTAACAATGATCATTCTTCTGAGCTAGTTTTTTGCCTTGTAACGAGTTCGAGCCCAGTACCACTAAAGACCCGCCGTGTAGAGCAGCGATGCACGTTAAATCTGTCGAGAGCTGAAACGTCCTCCCGTTGGTGTGGTGTGGTAGTTAGGATAGGGGGGTGCCAGCTCAGGTGTCGTCCACGTCACTTGACCATGGTTCAAAATTACGTGGTCCGTCGCCAAAGCCCTCGTGTAGCTAAACAGTGCGACGTTAATAACCAATCAATCAATCAATCAATCTGAGCTAGTTTTAAAGCATATTATCCTCACTTCTACAAATGCATTATTAAATAACTACTGTAAGGAAAAAAATGATATTAAAAAAGTTGAAACGAAGAAAAGAAAAATACATACTTTATTAGCTAAATAATTATTTTCATGCATGTGGGTGGGTTATTTTTCTCTCTATATATATTTATTTTCTTAGGTGCATAACTATGCTTTTATATATGTATGATTTATTTAAAAAATATTTTTACGATAACTTGCCACATTGTTATTTGTGCGAACTTTATTTTTGGTAATTTTTCATGCTTGTTATTGTAAAGAGTGTGTGTGTAAATTTTTGTTTATTACTATGCATGGTACTAATGAAGTCTTATAACATATTTGATTCCCATTTGTAACAACGTATAACTGAATAAGTACTTTTGGGAGAAAAAGTACCAAAGATTTAAGGAAAGAAAAGTAACTGTGACAACATTAAATAAATTGTGTAATCTATTTTTATGTATGTACTTATTTTCCTGTGTATATATCTATAATTTTATAGTATAGATTTTTCTCTAAAATATATTTGAAATTTATTTAATATTTCTTAATGTTGTGATTGTATTTGATACCAATAAAGCTACTGTTCTTAAATTTGTGTGTCCTTTTTTTTTTTTTTTTTTTGCTTTGCTCGAAAAAATACCTACTTTATTAACTAAATGAATTACATTTTTATGAATGGGCGTATTATAACTTGTTATATTGTTATTTATAGGAACTTTATTTTTTGGTAATTTTTAATGCTGCTATTGCAAAGAGTGAATTTTTGTTTATTACTGTGCATGATACCAATAGTTTTTTAAAACATTTAATCTACATTTGTAACAATGCATAATTGTGTTGGAGAGAAAATATAGAAACATTTTAAGCAATGCAAAGTAACTGACAAACAGCTAAATAAACTGTAATCTGTTTCCGTGTATATATTTAATTTCATGTATGTATCTGTAATCATATATGTATGGGTTTAACAAAAAAATTTTTTGTCAAATTAGTTAATGGTAATTTTTCATGCTGTTATTGGAGACAGCAAGCTTTCGTTTATTAATTTGATACCAATTAAGTTTTAAAACATATTTAATCTACATTAGTAACATTGAATAACTACTTTGGGGGGGAAAAGTACTAAAAATGTAAGGAAAGAAAAGTAACTGACAAACAGCTAAATAAACTGTGTAATCTATTTTTATGTATATATTTATTTTCCTGTATATATGTATAATTATATAGGTATAATTTATCTACAAATATATTTGAAATTTATTTAATAATACTTTATATTGTATTTGTGTGATACCAACAAAGTTACTCTTTTTAAATTTGTATGTCGTTTTTTGTTTTGAAAACTATTTCTAATTTTATTTCCCTCTTTGTAACTATTCTGAAAAAAAAATAAGAAAATAAATTTTAAAGCTAAGAAATAAGCATAGTTTTGTAAAAAAAATACGTATTCGAATACAAAAGGTTCTTACAATTTGCTACAATGTAACAAATGTGTTTAAAATGTTCATCGCAATGCGTTCGTAGTAAATACATCGATAATCATGTACTTGCAATTATTATTTAAATAGGTAAACTAATATTTACTCTTATGTTTTATGTACATGAAACACAATTTAATGATTAATTTACTAATTTTTTTAATTTCCTGTAAGTATATTTATTTTAATAACAAAAAGTATTTAAAAAATGTATCAGAGAAGCTCCGTAGAGGATGGACGATCTCTCCCTACTAGTAGTGACGTCATAAACCAGTCGCCAGGCCTTCTATCAACTAGGAGGTATTGGCTAAACCTGGACTCGTCGGAAAGCATCATATAAGCCCACTGTTGTGGTGTCCACAATGTCCCAAACAGGAAAACAAATACAAACATGCCACTTTTCTTGGTAACCCTCCCTAAGTGCCCTGCTAATCAGGACATTTTCAACATGAAGACAATTGGATTTTTTAGAGTTGTGGTTGAGCCCCTCAATAAATCCTCCATGCCTCCTCAGTCTTATCGCTGTCAGGAGTTTTTTCATCACTCGCGGTTTTGCGCTCGTGCGCCGAAGTGTTTGAAATGTTCAGGTGGCCATCTCACCTCCGAATGCACAAAGTCAGCCAAGGCCCAGGCTAAATGTGCAAATTGCAGCGGCCCGCACCCTGCAAACTTCTCCGGATGCCCCAAAAACCCTATCAACACAAAAAACAACAACAAAAACAAACCGACGAAGAATGTCTGGCAAGAGCGAGCGGCTGCGCGCAAGGAAAAACAGTCAACAAAACCTACTTTCGCGGAAGTAGTTAAAAGACCTCAAAACAACGAGTCACTGGATGCCAAAGAAATGATGACCCAAATGGCCCAGATGATGGCTCAGTGGGGACAAATGCTGTCCATCTTACAAACTAAATTTTAATTTTTGTTAATTATGACTAATAGTAATAATAGTAGTAATTCTCTCAGGTTTTTTAGCTGGAATGCTAATGGTTTTAAAAATAAATTAGATGAATTCAAAGATTGTATAATTGATTATGACCCCGACATAATCGGGATACAGGAAACACACCTTCGTCCATCGGACCGAGTTAGCATTCCAAATTTCACTTGTCACCGAAGTGACCGTACAACACATAGGGGAGGAGGCACAGCTCTCTTCGTTAAAAATTCTATCAAACACCACGCCATTCTAAATGTTTCAAACACATTTGAAAATTCATCGGTAGTCATTCAGTTAGGAAACAACAGTAAAATTACTGTGGCGTGCATCTATAGACCTCCACACGGCTCCATTAATACTACGGAACTCGACGCAATCCTCAATCACAGCAACAAAGCCTTTCTTTTCGGCGATTTTAACGCTAGACACCCCAGCTGGAACCCGGGCAGGGCTAACGTAAATGGGAATATTCTGTGCAATTGGGCCGTAGGGTCGGCACTTGATATTCTCGCTCCCGACACTCCCACACATTTCAACAGCTATCGTACCAACGCTATTTTAGACATCGGCTTTGCAGTTAATTTATCTCACACTGAAGTTTTTACTGTAAATGCACTTAGCAGTGACCACAATCCAGTTATATTTGATTTTGTAACTAATAATGTTCTACCACCAATTCTAAATACTCTTAAAACTACGAACTGGACTAAGTTTCAAGAAATAATTTATCATGACATTCCCGGTAACCCCCAAATAGATGATTTGGACTCAGCCGTTCAAAATTTTACCAGCATGGTTTCGAATGCCATTTCAGCTTCCACATCCACTAAACTAGTGAACTCTACTCACCTCCGCCTTCCTGCAAACATACGAGAGCTTATCAGAGCTAAAAATAGATTTAGAAAACTCTGGAATAATACCAGATACCCTCCATACAAACGCGAAGTTACTGCTCTCATTAGGCAGATCAGGAGCGAAATCCAACAACATAAAAACAGGACCTGGAAAGAATTTCTTTTAACTCTAAATCCTGAGGACAATTCTCTCTATAATCTCCATAAGAGATTTTCTAAAAGGCATACCCCCATTCCGCCTCTTCATGGTCCGGGCGGAATGGCCTATTCGGACTTCGAAAAGGCGGAGGCCTTCAAAGACACACTTGAAGTCACATTTCAGGAAAATGCAGAACCTTATTGTGATGACAAGATCGAAGAAGTCGAAAATTTAGTGAATCACTATTTCGACAACTTCAGTACAAACATTCCCCCTCTCTCTTCCCCTAATGAAGTCCGAGGCATTATTAAAAAATTGCAGAATAGAAAAGCTGC
Organism: Trichonephila inaurata madagascariensis; assembly: GCA_019973955.1. Classification (NCBI taxonomy): domain Eukaryota; kingdom Metazoa; phylum Arthropoda; class Arachnida; order Araneae; family Nephilidae; genus Trichonephila; species Trichonephila inaurata. Next base: position 261,232 of record BMAV01027621.1, read on the forward strand.
AGGCCCCGATCAAATTCCAAATATTGCTCTTAAATATTTAACGTTAAATGCAATTACACACTTAACTAAAATATACAATCAATGCCTCATTAAAAATCA
>BMAV01027621.1:262982-285206 GCA_019973955.1 Trichonephila inaurata madagascariensis
TCGCGGGCAGTGGCTAACAGGTCTAGTTACATATTAAAAAAATTTTCTCCAAGCGGGTGGTGGATATTTAGTCTATCCACATGCGTTCATTGAAGCTAAAACGCATAAAAATCAATACAGATGGCAGCACGATAACTTTTTATGCATTTCGTGTCCTCTGATGTGTAGTTAAAAACAGTTTCTCTCGGTGTAAATCTACAAATTGTATTTTGATTCCAAAGAATAAAATTTCTGTTCTTTGAAAAAAAATTCGACTTGTCTTAAGTATACTTTTCTCCGTTATCTGAATTAATTAAGCAAATATGCAATAAAAAAGGTTTTATTTAGGTTTTTGGAAAACTTTTATAAGTGGATAGAGGCTCTATCCACTGCCCACATAGAATAGAAAAATGACCATGAAATGTTCGCTCTTCCTCCCCTTGAGAAAGTGAAAACAAAGGTGATCTGTACAGGAGATGCTCTCTTTGCAATACCAGAAAAGACGTTCCTCGCTCTCAATGGCTGTGTCGGTCCTGCAATGTACTACTGTGCCTTCAAGCAAATGGTCCTACTTGCTTAGAAAAGTTCCACAGTAAATAGCTCATCAAATTTGTGAAATAACTCATTTGAATCCTGAAAAATATTACTTTGTTTCTCTCTTTTTATACTAAAATTAAATAAAATATAAAATGTGGATATATACCCCATTTTTTTAATGTATATTTTAGTAAGTATTCTACTAAGTACAATTATTCTATTATTAGTTAATTACACTTATACTTTGTATTTAATTGTTATTGAAATTGTTTTGACTCTACACAATTAAACACTGGCAGTGGACTTTCACTTTTTAATTTCACTGACTCCATACACTACCTATCTCGAGGTTATTGTTGCACACACTGAAGTTTATTTTACAATCAACTAGAGGGCGCTGTTCGTTAACAGAGCTAACATACCACCCCACATTGCACTGTGGTTTAACCATGCAATCATTGTTACTAAATTAACATTCATATTTGCTACATCTAAAACACTTTACACATTCAACACTTGAAAATTCTCAAGAAATAAAATTACATAAATCACTAAGTGCAAGATTTCAAATAACAATATTTTTTTTTTATGTACATACAAAATCACTTTACTAACAATGAGCCAAATTTACACACCACCAAAAGTACACCAAATGAAAAATTCAAATTATATTTAAGGATCTTCCATTGGTAAAACACAAATTTTTGATATGGCTCGTTTACATGTAAAATATACTGAGTTTTAATTTTAATAACACGCGCGAACTTTTTTATCTTCGCCATAAATCGATTCTACGATTCTACCTAATGCCCATTTATAGGTTGGTAAATTTTCTTCAATTATAAAAACCAAGTCTCCAATTTTAACGTTATTTTTTTTTTCAAACATCCATTTTCCCCGCTGTTGTAATTGATTTAAGTAATTACGACTCCAAAATTTCTACATTAATTGAACTATCTTAGTTATTTTTTGCCACATTTTGATGTTACTATCTTTACATTTTGTCAAATTAGGCTCTTCTAGCGAAGTTAAAGACCTATTAATTAAAAAATGTGCTGATGTTAGCACTTGGAAATCATCATCATTGTTTGATAAGAGGCAAAGCGGTCGAGAATTTAAAATTCCCTCAATTTGTACAGTGGTAGTTCCTCGTACGTTAAATTAATTCCTTTCACAACTCTTTAAGTGATATTTACATGACTTTATAGCCGCTTCCCAAAGGCCTTTCAAATTGGCCGACCTAGCGGGAATAAATTTCCACTCTATCCCCTCTGCAGCTAAGTAATTAGCTAATTTTTCGTCTGGGTTTCTGACTATTTCAAGAAGTTTCTTAATTTCATTGCTAGCTTCGGCGAAATTTTTACATTTGCCTCTTCGAGTCATGAACCTTTTCACCGCGGCAGTGAATGCTTGAGATGTTAAATCTGATACTAATTTAATATGTACCGCTTTAAACACAAAACACACAAAAATACAAATATATACTTTAAACAAATTTCCTTTACGTTGTCCTTTATATTTTTAATGAAAAAAAGACCAGAGAAATCTACTCCTGAACAATTAAATGGGTAATCAGTAATAAGCCTCTCTTGGCAAAATACCCATAATTTGAGTTGACACAATTGGTTTCACTTTAAAACATATAATACATTTATATATACAATTTTTCTGCAAATTGACCGACCATTTAATGGCCAAAATTTTTCCGAATATGATTAAGTAAAGATACAGTTCCCACATGTAAATATTTCTTATGAAAATTTTCTATTATTATTAAAGTTAATTTATTATTTTTTGGTAAAATTATCTCTGGTGCTTTTTATTAAAATTAAACTCTGTGAATTACACAATCGTCCTCCTACTCTTAAGCCACCATTGTCATCTAAAAAGGGATTCAGTGTCTTTAACTTACTGTTTGGTTGCACACTTCTCTTACTTTTAAAATTGCTAATGTCACTGGAAAATTCTTGCTCTTGAACCTTTTTTACCAGAAAGGTCTCAGCTTTCTCAAATTCTTTTGTTGTGAGTGGACCAGTCACTCTACTTATACCCTTTAAATTTTCCACGAACCTGAAAATAAAAAACTCAATACACGTAAAATAGTTATATAATTATTGATTAGATTAAGTAGATCGTTTAAAAAATCATTAACATGAATATTAAGCACCGATTGATAGTTCTCAATTTGTTCATTCGCAGAGTTTTTCAGTTCTGAATTCTATTCATCTAGTTTCTCTCTACAGTTTATAGTTCGATTGGGATAGTCATCACCTGAAAGAAATGTTGGTCCATTAAACCATAATTTTTGCTGCAAAAGTTTATCAGGATCGACTCCTCGGGAGACTAAGTCTGCGGGATTTTGATCAGATGGTACGTGTCTCCATAGCTGATAGATAACATGTTGACCAAGTATCAAATAATTAAATTTATAGACTTCTGTGAAGTGTGGTTCCTGCCAGAATCAGTATCCAGAGTAGCCGCCATTGTTGGAAATCACCGCTGCCACACGCCTAGGCATTGATTCAAATAGACTTTGGATGTGTTCTTGGGGTACAGCAGACCAAGCAGCTTCCACACGTTGCCAAAGTTGATCTGGTGTAGCAGCTGGGGGTGTAATCTGGGTCAATCGTTGAGCAACCATGGACCACTTGTTTTCTATCGGCGAAAGATCCGGAGAGCGAGCCGGCTAGGGAAGCAATTCAATCTGTTGATTGACGAAGAACCTTTGGACAATGTGTGCCACGTGTGGTCGCGCATTATCCTGTTGAAATATGGCTGTGACCAAGCCCTGAAGTTAAGGAAGGATAGCTGGCTCCACCTCGGAGGTGAAGCACTGGCTGTTTAAAGTACCGGCAATGCGTACTAGAGGAGTGCCAGAGTGATATCCAATACAGCCCCATACCATAATACCCGGTGCAGGACCAGTGTGGCGGTGCATAACGCAGCTGTTCAGCATCCTCTCTCCACGGTGTCTCCAGACTCGAATCCTACCATCGTGGTGTTGCAGACAGATGCGTGACTCGTCAGTAAAGACAACTTCATTCCATTCTGCGGCTCACATCCTTCTTTCATCGCACCATTGGTGGCGGAGACGTCTGTGGTTCTGCGTCAAGGGTAGAACAAGCAATGGACATCTTGCAGACAGACCACTCTGCTGTAAACGGCGTCTAATGGTACGCGCAGACACTGAATGAGGAGTTACAGTCTCAATGTGCTGTGCTATGGTTCGTGATGTGACTGAGCGATCCGTCACTGCCATGCGCACAATTTGCTTGTCCTCACATGAAGTGCTGTACTGAGGTGGATGCGATCGACCACGTCGGTCCGTCGTACCCTCTTGCATCCAACGGTCACATATCAGCATTACAGTTGTTTGGTTTCGTCCAACACGACTACCGATTTCCCTGAAAGATAATCCACAATCTAGGTAGGTCACTATCCTTCCTTTGTCGAACTCAGATACTTGATCAAACGCTGATAGCTGTTTTCTACGAGACATAATTGATCGTTTTTTGAAAAACCCACAAGAAAAACACAATTGCCGAATTTGAAATCGTCGAAATCTCCAAGCCTTAAATAGCACTTTGAAGTGGCGTCACAGGCGTGCGTGATGTGTGTCTACACTGAAATTCTAATCATTTGCATATCTCACCTCCGCTAATGCATGTTGTAAATTTCATGTTATTTGCATGCTTCCTTTAGGGTGTTGCATTTATAGTGGCCAGCAGTGTACATTCGATGTATCTCTCGGTATTTTCGCATTAAATTTGTTTTATTATAGCTGAAACGCTTGGCATTTTCACATAAGGGCTTAATAAATGTCTCATTTTTATTTGTGCCTTTCGTTGACAAATATACATGGCACTCACGCCCTAACTCATGTGGTTTAAAATATTTCTCTCCCTGTTTTATGCTGATATGAAACATTAATTTTCTATCGAGCGCCTTATTATTATTTAGTCTCTATCCAACCTCTTATTTTTAACTTCTGCCAAAGCATAATCAATTGCGGATTGAACTAACTCTTTATCCTTTTTGTAAACGTCACTATTTTTAATTAAGCTTTTTAAATCAGCGATTTTTGCCCCTTTTGGTACAGTTAAATTTAACTCTTCTGCAGCGATTTTTAACTCATCTTTCTTTAATTAATTTAAAGACATATTTTTGAATTAAGGCTACTAATAGAAGGATCATTTGCACCTACCTCCTCAGATCGCTGTTTCACGCCGTTAGCTTGAGTTTCGGTTTCGAAATCGGCCGCTATTCACGCTTTAGTTATCACCATTTTTTCACAGGTTTTTGATAATCCACACAACGGCTCTTCACAAATACACATATCCATAAGATCGCTTTTCTCCGGTGGTGCGGACCTTATTTTGTCTCTACACAATTAAACACTGGCAGTGAACTTCCACTTTTTAATTTCACTGACTCCCTACACTACCTCTCTCGAGGTTATTGTTGCAGTTTATTTTACAATCAACTAGAGAGCGCTGTTCGTTAACAGAGCTAACAGAAGTAGTTATGTTAATTTTAATAAATATTAATTTTTCGTAACAAGTTTATTGCAATATGATTCATTTTTTCTCTCCTGAAAAGTAAGTTAAATGTCTTAAGTGCGCAGTGGCTATAACATCTAGCCACCACCCAGGAAAAAAAATCCTTGACCAGATTTTTTTTTTGTGACTAACTAATGTTTATATAGGATGAGAACATTACATTTATTCAGTACTTTATCACAGAAAAGTGAATTTTAGCTTTGTGCCTGTTATAAAGGGTTAAGACCAATCTACCCTAAGCGTCTGTACATGGTCTGCCTTGGAACTGTAGTACCAGTGGCTGAAGACAGCGGACGAGTCAGATCTGATGCTGTGCTCCATCTGTTTCTTTTAGCAGTAACTACCAAATATCGACCCTCATTCGGCGTTGTAACACATAGGGAACCTGTTCTGTAACGTCTAATCACACTACCATCATTTTGGAATCGTTTCCAAAGCCTGGAGAGAACACTAGGTGATTCCAAGTTTCTCGGATACTTCCAGCTGGGTACACCTACATAACCGATAATTTTACCACATAAAAGTTAACCCAATGCGTCCTACGTGTCATAAATATGTCGTTATTGCTTGGTTGAATATTAACGTCACACTGTTCAGTTACACGAGGGCTTTTGGCGGCGGACCATGGAATTTTGAACCATGGTCAAGTGACATGGACGACACCTGAGCTGGCACCCCCCTCTCCTACCACACCAAATGGAGGACGTTTCAGCTCTCGACAGATTTAACGTGCATCGCTGACCTACACGGTGGATCTTTAGTGCTACTGGACTCGAACTCGTGACAAGGCAAGCCATGATCCGATACCTATACCACTCGGCTACCGCGGCCACATGCCGTTATTGCACTAAAAAGCTTATAAAGCGCTTGCGAACAGATTCACTTCTCTTTACCTATATTCCTTATAAACTGCTGTTTGTAAAAAATGCAACACCATGAAGGAATTATTAGAATTAAATTAAATTTAATGCACAGACGACTTGTATTAGTACAAATAAATGACAAAATTTTCAAAGAAAAAAAACAATATTAACTGTCCGAAATCAGTATTTAGCGTAGCCACCACGCGCTGCAATAAGTGCTGCTGTACGACGTGGCATGAAGTCAAACAGATTTTGAATATCTGCTTGTGGAAGAGAATTCCATTTTGCTTGTATACGCAGCAAAAGTTCGTCTTTTGAAGCTGCAGGACGCGGATCACGAGCGAGACGCCGACATATCCGGCGAATAAGCAAGCTAAGGAAGTAGTTGCATGTTTTGGGCTGAACAGAAGTCTCGAACAGTCTTTGAAACATATGGGCGTGCATTATCCTGCTGAAAGATAGCTCCTGGGATGCCTTGAAGGAAGGAAACGACTTCGGTCTGTAGCATTTCACAGACGTACCTGTTGCTATTGCGATTACCCTCAATTCGTAGCAAATTGGATCGTCCATGATACGAAATCTCACCCCAAACCATGACTCCGGGCGTTAGGCAACTATGTCGTTCGATAACGTACTCTGGAAGGCAGTGTTCACCGGCATAGCGTCTAACACGAATGCGGCCCTCATGGTACCACAAACTGAAGCGTGATTCATCTGAAAAAACAAAACTTGGTGCCAATCAGCTTGCCAGGCTCTGTGCTCATGAGCCCATTGCAGACGCAACCGTCTATGGTTTGCCGTGAGGGGTATTCTGTATAAAGGCATATTTGCACGCAATCCATGGTGCAGCAGACGTCGACGAATTGACGAAACCGACATTAATACACCTGTAGCTGTAGACCAACGTGCTGCCAACTTCCTTGAGGAAACTGTACGGTCATTAACCGTTGTGCGGAGCAGGTGTCGATCGTCGCGCGCTGACGTCACCTTCCGTCGTCCACTGCCAGTTTTTCGAGTTGTTCGGTGCTCGTCGGTCCACTGCTTCCAAACTCTTATCACTGGAGAACTGTTCCGCTGCACACGAACACTTATTGCGTGATAAGAAAATGTTCCTTCTCAAAGGCCGATAATCCTTCCCCGTTCAAACTCCGTAAATTGTTGGGAATTTCTCCTTATTTCGTCGTGGAGGCATACTTAGGTCTCACTAAACGCTCGCCACTAACAAATAATCATTAACTATTTTCAACGTCCCTCTACAGCCCTCTATTTATACGCTTTCAGCATCAGTTCAGAGGGTACTGCGCATGCTAAGCTTTCGCGGTGGCTCTGAAACTTTACTGTTTTACGTAACATTCTATAATTGATATTTGCTGCAAAGTTCATTTAATTCTGATGATTCCTTCAGGGTGTTGCATTTTTTATAAACAGCAGTGTATATCCGCCTCTTATATTCTTGTCATTCTAATGTACTATCGGTGTCATCTAGTAGCTTCCTGCAGTTTGCATATCATTTTTGAAGATGTGTGTAGTCATTTTACGGGTGATATATATATATACATTAGAGTTCAATTTCCGCGTGACTCTGAATTATTCTTAATTAATGGACATGAGTGTATAGCTTTATCCTTTTAAATAATTTTTATAGTTACTACTATAAAACAGTGAAAGCAAATTTTTTTCTACTCGTTTTTTGTTAATATAGCAACAAACCTGTCTTTATTTTAAAAGCAGTGAATCCAAACCGAATTTACTTTTGTTATTTTCAATACTTGAACTGAACTATCTAAAATATAATTTTAAAAAAATTTTCAAATTTCCAGTTTTAAATTTTTTTCGTTGATTATGTAAGCAATAGTACGTGAACGCGAAGACTTATTCCAGCAAATGTAAGTTTTTATTTAATCAAATATCCAGGTTTAAAAATTATTCAGAAATAATAATAAATCACTTTTATTTTCTACAGATAATTCAAGTTAAAAATACTTTTCGTAAATAATCAAAATGTTGATATTCTCTGCAAATTTCATGATAAAAATGAAAAAAAAAAAGTTTCTAAAAGAGAATCAATTTTTGATATGAAGAATAGATCATCAACGAAAGATTTGAAAAACTCAATGAATCTTTGAACGAAACAGTAAAATTTTTCTAAATTACACATAACATTATAGTTAATAATAGCTTTATATGATTGCTACATGTGATGTGCAAAAAATGGATCGAGAAAATATCTATTGTCCTAATCCAAAAAAAAAAAAAAAAAAATGTGTTAGTCATATTTTAATCAACGTAAATTTTTTTTTATAACGTGAAAAAGATGTTACACATTCTTAAAGGTTTGAAACACATCTTTGGTAATGCCATTTTATATATACTATACAGAATTACCTCACACGTTTTAAAACATGTATTAAATGAATTTAGTGTAAGAGAAAGTTAGTTCAATGTTTAATAGAAGGAAATTAAATTTTTTTGTGATGTTTATAATTTTATGAATAGCAGAATTAATAAAGCAAGAGTTGGATAAGAAGACAAAAATGAAATATAAAATGTTTTAAAATGTGATTATAGTGACTAAAGATCAATTTAACTGTAACTGATTACATTTTTCATTGGTGATCTACGATTATAATTTCAAGTGTGGGGATCACGTCTCAAATCCTACAGACGAATAGAGTGGCCGTGGTAGCCGAGTGGTATAGGTATCGGATCGTGGCTTGTCTTGTCACGAGTTCGAGCCCAGTACCTCTAAAGACCCGCCGTGTAGGGAAGCGATGCACGTTAAATCTGTCGAGATCTGAAACGTTCTCCCGTTGGTGTGATGTGGTAGTTAGGAGAGGGGGTGCCAGCTCAGGTGTCATCCACGTCACTTGACCATGGTTCAAAATTACGTGGTCCGTCGCCAAAAACCCTCGAGTAACTGAACAGTGCGACGTTAATATTCAATCAATCAATCAACCTACAGACAAATAACAAACACCTCATAAGTTAGACGGAAGAAGCATTCAAGCCAAAAGATACACAGAGAAAAGAAATGTATAGGTTCCCAAGAAAGAATAGGAGTTTACTGAATAATGAATCATTAAAATACGGATATATTCACAAGTCTTCCCTAAAACACAAAATATTAACAAGTGTGTAATTAAAATGCATCCTTGATAAATGAAACAGATTACTGAACTAGCCTACAGAATAATTCTTGATAATTCTCAGCACGCAATGCAGGCCGTGGTAGTCTAATGGTCAAGGTAATGGACTCATGGCTTGTGTGTTATGAGTTCGAATCCAGTACCACTGAAGACCCGCCGTGTAGGGGAGCGATGCACGTTAAATCTATCAAGAGCTCAAACGTCCTCCCTTACACGGAGAAAAAAGACATACTCAAAAATGAGCCCGTCGATATTCTTATTTTGAAATAAATATGCTTGTGTCAGATTTGACGGCATGCTTCGATCGAATTTGATTCGTTACATGTACTCAAAACCTCCCAAAATGTTAATTAATATGCTCTCGGACAAATTAAAAAACATATTCAGGATTACAGAAACTCTTTTTATATACCGGCTACATATTTTGAAAATTGAGGTTCAAAAACAAATTTAATTCTCTTAAATCTTACGAACTATATTTCGTATCTACCACGTTACACGCGGAGGAGCACATTAAAATGAGTACTCGATTATTTGTTGTTATTTTACTTAACTGATTTTCTCTTGTTTGTAAAACTAAAAGTACATGATTTGTTTTTAATAAAAGATAAGTTAAATAAGTTGGTAAAAAATTACTAATTACACTCTCTGTACAGTTGACTGCCAACTAAGCGATATGGTAAATGTGATGTTTACTTTATTTTGTGTGACGGATTATATAAAAAGCAATTTACTTGATTCAAATTACTCTATTAAAAAGTGTGTGTTACCAGCACTCATTTTCATTAATAAAAATGTCATTAGGTTAAAAAGCTTTATTGAACAAGTTTATGTTCCGTGACTTCACTATCGATTCCAAGATAGTATGTTTCAAAACTTTACCCATAGGGTTTTTGTTCCTTGCACGCAAAAATTAATATCCGAGATCCTTTACAGTTTTCACCCCACCAAACCATTACAGAATCCAGATGAGCTCTGCGTGCATTTTCTCTTCCCTAGCTTCTTAAGCACTCTTTGTGGTCATTCTGGTTGTTAGAAGATTCTTCAAAGTCAAAACTTTCTCGTTGACCATTCATCTGACCATTATGAGTGTGCCTCCGCAACCGTACTTTTACTTTAAGGTACCTCTGGCACTTTAATTAATTTATAAGAAAATGGATAGTTATTCGATAACCTCTTTGGTAAGGATCTGTGTTGCTACACATTTTTTTGAAAACATTCATCTCTTTAGCAAAAAGTCTTGACAGGAATTATCCCCCAGACTGCTTTGACAAAGATTGGTGCACTCACCAAGCGCAGACGACCACTTCTAGTACGGTCTGCAATGCTTTTTGGTTTCAGAAAATCTCGTAATTGTTCGATAAATGTGAATGACCTTTTGATGTCCAAATGTCGTGCTCTATTTTTTTCGATGCAGAGAAATAACTTCCAAGTCACAACAACGTGGAAACTTTCAATTTCGACAGGTTTAAGGAACAACACCCCATTTACACGGCGAGTCTTTAGTAGTGCTTTGACTCGACAAATATCGAATGCCATGGCTTCATGATCACTCTGTTACTACATTAACTATGTTATCTCTGATCTATGATCAAAGGTTTAAATATAAAATACAATACCACATTACACAATATAGCTCTCCAAGCTTTCGCATCACACTAAGTGAGAATTTCCCTTCTACTGCAGACTTAGTATGTAATAGCTCTCCTTGGATTGCCAATGATAAATTAATAGTATAACTTCGGTTTTATCAAGATTCAAAATATCAGTCCTCTTCAATTTATTTCTACCTCAAACGGATTTTTAAAAATAAACACATTACATTTTATGGATTTCTAGTAGATATTTTTCAGAGTGATCGATCATATTTGTTACTATGTGATCGAAGGTGGGCTCTAAGTTGATCGAGAACGACAGGTGGATCACCAAGACATTTTGGTGTGATCGCCTGAAGATTAGTAGTTATATACCAAAATATTCAAGATTGACTGACAGTATGCAGCTAAATCTTCTACCGACTGTAATTACGAGAACTAACTTTAGATAAAAATGTTTTATTTTCTTTTAATATGTGTTCTGAATTGTTTGATATTATGTTTGTGTCCATTATATTATGTTTGCGTGTGTATCTTTCGTTTTGCTTTGAACGCGGTCCTAAAAGTGTAAGTATTTGTTGTAGTTATCTAGGCAAGTGCCTATTCCGTACATTTATTATTAAGTTATAACAAATATATTATAGGTCTTTTCTTGGCTCACCACACCTATGCCACTGGGTGGACCCCAACGTCTTGAAAAAATAAGTAGCCCGTACCCTGCAAAAGTTTAGCCACCCGTGCTGTAAGGGATAAGAAAGAAAACACTTTGACAATGAATAAAACAACCGACAAATTTTAGGTTCAATATCATATAAATCTGAGAATATAAATCAGATATTACCACTTTACTAAGAATAAAAAGAAATTTCATTTCTCATATGTCATGTACCATGGCTCTGTAGTTGGGAAATGTTAATCATTTTGGGTTTGAGTAGTGTTATGATTGCTTGAACTAAATTGTTGAGCTAAGCCTTGATGTGCTTAAGATCCCGGTTCTAATTTGCCGAGTCTTGTGGGAAATGTAAACCCAAACAAAATATATGATCCAGTATAATGCTTAGTTATTACCATCCATATAATATACTGTTTATTCACAACACTGTGCGCTTCAACTTAAAACTGCCTTTCTATCGGATCTTTTAAAAATAGGTCAGAGAAGCTCATTAAATAACCTTTTTAAAATGTTGGAAGGAAATAAACGACAAAGAATCGAGGAAATGTCAAGGCTATTATTTTCTCTTTACTCACCATTAAATACTTTATATAAAATGATATTCTGCAGGTAGAAACTTTTTCCTATGAGAAGGCTGTTCTCGATCTTATCCAGTTGAATGCTGCTGCAAATGCGATAACAAGGCATAGATATTTTTAATGTATCTGTAGAGAATTGTTCGAATGATCCTAGTGGACTTAATGTTAGAATCGCGCAATTACGAAACAGATTAATATTTTATTTCTATACTTATTCGGCATTTTAATGCATCAGTTGCTTAACTGCTTACAAAACAGAACAGTTCTGATGAAAATTCCAATTGACAGGAACACTAAATATTGAATAAAATACGAGAACTGAAGAAAGAAATTTGAAATTTATATTCTTACCACATACTGCATGGGATTCTTCACTCCTGTCCCCGCAATTATTTCTTCCATCACAGATCAGCTCTTTAGAAATGCATCTGCCGTTATCACACATAAATACGTCATCTTTTATGCAATCTTGTAAATCTAAAAAGAAATCAATGACCTGAAATTTATGGAACACATGTGAAAGCATAACATACCAAAAATATCTATTAGTTAGGAATCTTGTTGACCCAAATTAGAGAATTCCTCTAATGTTAGAAACGAAGAGCACAAGATTTGAATTTCTTCTGTAAAGGATTACAATTTTAAAATATAGGACGCAACCGTAAAATTCACATGGAACAAATTCAAGTGCAATTATTGCTACACAATTATCTTTTTTAAAAAATATGCATTGCTGAAATGGTCAGTTATTGATTAGTGGAATATAATTCAAAAGTAATATAAGGGATTGGAATGTAAACCCAATTAATATAATAGAGAAATTAATAGGCAATACACAAAAGTCTGCATACACCCATGAACATTACGTCAATTTAAAAAAATGAAAGATGCTATATTACATATGTCATTTATTATTAGGAAGGGGTAAATATAGAAAACTTTCTGGTAAAAAAAAGCAAGGAAATAGTACAGGGAAGGTACAGGGCAAATAAATCGCAATTACTTGAAAGAAGTGCGTCTCAAAAGTCTGCACACAGCGCAAATGAAGTAATGGATTGTGTCTATAATGATGTACAAATAAAACTAATACTTTGTTGGGCCATCTTTCGAAGAAATAACTGCCTTCAATTTCTAGAGCATTGATAAAAAGATTTTCTGTGACGTCAGGAGCTATAACCCTTTAAGACCCAGCTCGTGCGGGCTTGTGCTGGTTAGACATTCTTTTATCACTTTAAGACCCGAAATATTTTTATCTTTAAATATTACATTCTGTTGTTGGTGTTGCTGCTGCTGTCAATGCCACTTGTCTAACGGAGTTGGATCGTTAATTACGGAAAAGAGCTAGATATACGCATGTTAGCCATACATGTGACAGTACGATTTTGCTTGGTGCCACCTCAATTTCGAGGGAGAACACTCCTGGTGGTGGTCTCAGTGCCTTCCACCTCTCTTCCCGTTTCACCAACCTCACGAAAGGACTTGCGGCTCGACGGCTATTTAGAATACCCTCATGCCGAAAAGGCACTATACATCTACAAACACCTATACATTCTCCCGTATTCGAACCCAGGCCCTACGACATAGTAGTCAGCGTCACTAACCACTATACCGGATGAGCGCTTAAATTACACATTCATCTGGTTACTAGTATTATCCAGACCCTAATGACACAGGAAAAAATAATATTTTTAAAAAATTACTTTAAAATATTTTAAAAAAGTTTTTTTTATTTTTTTTTTTATTTTTTTTTTTTTTTATCCAAGATTTATCATAAATAATTGCTTTTCGTAGGGTGTATGCAAACTTTTGTGACTGCGTATTCCAAAAGTAATAACATATTCACAAAAATGACATGATATAGGAGCATGTATGTGAAGGGCCCAGGGAGGGCAGCATTGCATGCGCCCTAACACGCAACTCGGCTAGCTTCACAGGAAGGCGAGTGGTGATCCCCAGACCCAGCCAAGACTGAGAACGAAAAGGGGAGAGAGACAACTCTGCCGACTTAAGACGAACTTTTAGTCTCTTGGCAACGACTCGCGATTAAATGTTTTGTGTAGAATGGTATTTGTGTCATTGCGTTTTGTCCTCTTTTTGTTAACTGTTAGAATAAACAGTCTTGTTAACTTTTAGTCTGTACCCATTACTCATCATCAACACATACATATTCAGATTCAATTTAATATTTTTATTAACGTCACACTTTGAAGCTGCACTAGGGTTATTGACGATGGGCTTCATCACATGACCTCGGTTCAAAATTACGAAGATTATACTTGAACCCCACTCTCCAAACTTCAACACACCAACGTGAGAACTGAGATCCGACAGATTTAGCGGGTGTTACTCTATATGCATTACTTCAGTGCAGCGTTTCTCAAACTGTGGGGCGCGCCCCCCTAGGGGGGCGTGATAACTCTACAAGGGGGAGCGAGCACATTGAAAAGTCGAAAACAAAAGATAATTTAATGAAATTATTAATTTATAGAAAATAAACAAAATACATTTTGACATAATAAAATGTAAAGTACACATTTACACTGAAATAATGCACTTATAAATGTATCAATACGGCACCAATAAGTTATAATTAATTTAACAATACTAAGTTAAGAACTAGATTAAAAATTACCACTGACCCCATGGGTTTGTCATACAAAAAATTATATCCAAAAATTAATATTTATCTTGATAGTTTTTGTACAGTTTATAATTAATCCCTTAGCTGCCGGTTAAATGTTACGCAGCTCCTTCCCCAATGCCACCGTTTTCCATGTAGGCGCGTGCGTATGTGATATATTGGGGAGGGGAGGGATAAAAGGAATAAATAAGCAAATCCTCCGAAATAAGTAAATCCTTCGCAAACACCGTCAAACTCCATTTATTGCATTCCAAAGCTTTCGGAATAATTTTATGGATAGCACACAGTGCACAGAAAAGATCGTACTTCGGAAAGACATATATACGTCCGGGGCAATTATCGTTTTGGTTGAGCGGGACGTTTATATACGTCGGTGGCACTTAAGATTCGGAAATCGTGCTTTAGCTTTAGGGTCAAATTATAGTGTTATTGAATTCAATATATTGCTATTGTATGGAAGGGGGGCGCGATGAAAATTGTGATTAAATATTGGGTCGCAAATAGTGAAAGTTTGAGAAGCACTGCTTTAGTGGCATTAGGACTCGAACGCACGACTAGACAGAAACAATGCTGGCCACGAATTCGCGACTAGGGTCACTCCGTTACCATGGGCACGCCTTATTTTGATCCTGTTCCGATAGTAATAAAGCGTGTTCAGTTAAGTGAAAATTCTCAAGAAAGAAACAAGGAGACTTAATGCACTTTGAGTCTGAAATAAAACATTACATAATATGGAATCTGATCATTGATTCTTTGCAAAGAAAAGTGGAAAATTTTCGATTAGAAATAAAATTGGGGGGAAATACGAAACTAAGCATTTTCAATCTTATTTCAACTTTTTTAATTTTGATATAAACAAATTTAACATATGCTTTGAATTCTATATTCTGTTCCAATGTAATATTTGTAGTAGACAACTCACGGGGTTGATTTTAAAATTATACAACTTTAAGTAAACCCTGACTTAATCGAAATAAGGAAGAAAAAATAATTAAACTACAAAAAGAAAGAGGGAAAGGAAACGTACCTTCTGAAACCACTGTGAAAGTGAGGGTGAATCCTTCTTCAAAACTCAACTCCCCCCCTTCAGTATGATAAACTAGGGTGAGGGGACCTTTTTGGTAAAAACTCACTTTTTCCTCCAAATCAAACTGAAAGCGGCAAATTGTAGACGGGGAAGTGAATAGATCGGAATGAAACACCTGTTGAAAAAGATTTTAAGAAGTAATGATTCATTCGAGTACAAAGAAACCTAATGTTGCAAGGGAAGAGTGTTGGAAGTTTTAAAAATGCAATTTTTTAAACTCGGAAAATTTTTTAAAAAATTGGATTTTTAAAGACAAGATACAACTCGACTACTAACATTTCTTTCCCATTAAACAAATTTATTCTTTTTATACTCGTTTTATGGTAAATCCAACCTGTATGCTTTCCCAAACTAGGTATTACAGCAAGTTTTCAATAAATTGGAATAAATATAATCAATTCAATGACATTTATACCCCTTTCACTACTGTTCATTTTCATTAATATGAACTCGAAAAAAAGTGTTTTAGATGAATTGAAATATTTTCATAACATTTGGCAAGATGAAAGAACACCACACCACTGAAAAATGTAAAGAATGAGTAGTCTAGAGATAGCGATATTAGACGCACTAAAATTTTGAACATTATTGATGTACCAATAAACAGATCACGTTTGAAACCCCAATCATTTACGTTTACAGCCATCTTAAACTGCACAAACACAGATCCCAAGTTTTAATTTTCCCATAAGCAAGTCTAAAAACAGAATCGAAATCTACTTCGAAACATTATAAACGGAACTTCTTTCTAGAAAATAAGTTCCGAAAGAAATTCCAAAGCGAAATCAAGTTCCATCACTTTCTAAATTGTTTCTTAATATTTGCATGAGCTAAACATCTCATTAGCATCTCATATTTTAAAAGATGCAACGTTTCCAAGATTAAATAGTTAAAATTCTGTTGAAGATGGAAAGATATCCGATAGATAAAAAATTCAAATTAAATTCCATTTTAAAATGGAACAATTGCTGTAGGTTTAACTCCTTTCATTAAGCTTTTACTTAAAATGCTCCTATTCTTTTAATTTGAAGAGAAATATGTTTTAATCTTGTTTCGGACTTATCAACAATGATAAAAGAAAAAAAAAGATTTGTTCCAGAGGAAACTTTTGACAAGTTAGCATGCAACAGAGGCATTCAAGTAGAAGTATAAATTCGAGATAAAGAAATGATTTGTGTGTTATCAAGTGGATGGTTTTGAGAAGTACCTCTTGAAGTTTTTAATGGAATTTGTTTTGCAGGTACTTCAATTGATTTCTAGTTTATTCTCTCAATTATTTAAATACAGAAGATATTTTAGAAAAATTGAGCAATGATTTCTTCGAAAATTTAATAACAGTGTTGTATTCAGAAAGCAAAGAATTTTATTTCAAGGAAAGGTAAAAAGAACTTTAAATCTTATATTAATCAGCAAAATTTCAAAAGCGACATTCAGAAAATAATTTAAAACAATATTCCCTCATTAACTTGTGAATTTCGTTTCTAAAGCAAACCTAATGAATCTCTTCCACGAATAATTATGCACAAAATCATTTTTAATTCTAAAAAATATTTTAAATCAAAAAGCTAAAAAATTGAGAGCATAAGAATTAGTAGTAAACAGAAACAAATAACAAAATTCCTACTTCGTTAATTAACTGAATTTAAATAGAAACTAACATATCCAAATTAATTAGCGAGTACTTGAAATAAGTCAAGGAGAGAATGATTTGTATATAAGCACAGCTCTACTACTTTATATTTTACAGAAATATAAAAAATCCATTAAATTTAATTTTTGAAAATTACGTTTTAAAAATTAATACAAAGTATAAATTAACTGACGAGAAGCTTAAGTAAATATAGTATATATATATATATATATATATTAAACGTCTCCAATTCTTGAGTATTATTTGTTAAGTATTTAATTTCCTAGAAGTGGGGGCATTTCCTTATTTTAATAGACATCAGATTTTCGCTCTCTTTGGACCTTGAAGTTATAATTCATTGATATAAGATTTAAATGTAATATTTGGTTAATTTTTTTATATTAAACTTTGCAAACTAATACGAAAAAAATTGCTCGGTTTTTTACAGAAATTACCATTTTTTCCTCTAAGGCATTTAGATTATTTCAAATGTCAAAAACCATCTTTTATTCCAACTGTTTATTTTCGTTGCAAATGTTTTTCGTAAATACTGAGCAAAAGTGAACATGCAACACCAAGATGAAAGTTAAAAAAGCAGAGGTAAGCGCAGCTCACCCAGTTATGTAAATCGTCTGGAATCGAGTGTAGATTGTGTGAAATTAACCATCTTTATGTAATTAACATTTTATCTCTTAATTTAAATTTTTAATTAACTTAAATATTTTTTTCTGTTTAATATAACAATTATTCATTCAATCAATGTTATTGAAAAACGAAACACAAATCCTTCATAATACTTTCCCCATTTTCAAAAACCCAATTAAGATTTATAGAACTAGCATGTGGTCGGTAAAATTCTGAATTTAAAGACTTGAAAACTCTTTGAAAATACATATATCTAAAAAAATTTTTTTTTAAAATTGAAATGTGTTGTTAATTATATTTTCCATATCGTTATATTAATTTTTATATTTTTGAAACTAAAGATTATAAACCAGTCGGTAAAAGCAATGGAAGTATTGATCAGAATATTTTATTTTGTGTGTGGATTGATATAAAAAATCCCTCTCTCATATATATATATATATATATATACATAAAAATATATACTAGTTTAACATTAGATATAATCCGCTTTTTAAACACTCAACTTGGAAACCTTCGGGGCAGATTTTTTGAAACTTATGAAAAATCATGTCACGCAGAATACCGAAATCTAAAGAGAAAAACTGGTTTTGAAAATAAACTGTGTTGCCTAATCCTTAAACACGATCGTTTAGTTAGTTTCTTTTATACTAGTAACATAGATGCCAATTTCATTTTGCTCCCAATGAATTTTAGAAAGTCGGGATATTACAACTCCTCTTTTGAGAGGGGCAGATAAAAAGCTAGTACTTACTTTTAAATAATCGAGACAGAAAAATCTCCTTTCTCTGAAATCTACTTTGCGTACACTAAGCACAATTCCACGATCAGATGGTGGCTTGATTATAATAGTACAATTTTTGTTAGGTTTGTAAGGAGGATGAGTTGTCACTTTTAATGTACCTATTCCATCGGAAGATGTTTCATAGATTATCGTTTCGTTACCATACTTACAAAGGTCCTCAACCATATCTGAAAGAGATCGAGAAGTATACATTTTTCAATTATCAAAAAGTTGTACGTAAATTGCACGAAATAACTTATGCTTAGAAACATACATAAATTGACGACTCTCCATACTCAAGGAAACTACAAAGGAAACATTTTCCCCCCGCGCCAGATCTTTAACTTCAGGAAGTACATTAATGTGTTTAGTATAAAAAAAGTGGCCGCAGTATTCTGGTGGTTATGGTCACGAACTCGTGGCCGATGTGTAGCGGGTTCGAGTCTTAGTGCCAAGATGAAGACCCGTCGTGTAGAAGGGGCTGATGCATGTTTTAAATGTCGAGACTCAAAGTCTTCCCGTTGGGGGTGATGCGGTAGTTTAGAGGGAAGACCAGCTCAGGTATCGTCCTCATCACGTGATCCAGGTTCAAAATTACGAGGCCAGTCGTGTTCGTATTGCTTTTTATTCTTTTTTGCAACTTTAATACAACTCTTTCACTTGCTTAAAATGAAAAATTAATCGTAAGGACTCGAAAGCTGTCTGAAAAGTGTTATGGTTGTACGAGACAATAGAAAAGTTAAAACAGCGCTAGCCTTCCATACAGATGCTTTCGCTGTAAAATTAGTCGTTTTGCAACGACAACATTTGCCTTTCCATTTTTCCCCCTTGTTCAACTCGTGTATTAGAGTTCATGGGCTTATTAGTCATTTTTAAATTCTGGAAAACCTACATTGAACACTAGTTCTTCCATAAACTTTTATTTCTAAGAATATGAAAGCATTTTTAACAATATGAGCCATATTATCATATTTATGTGAACTTTAGGTATTGATCTTTACTTTTATTCTAAAATAGTAAAAAAAAAGAAAAAAAATAGCAAGTCACATAAAAAAGTCATAAAACTTGGCAAATTCTTTTGAGTTTTTTTTTATTTTAACCCGCGATCACTCGCGCGGGGTGTTCTGTACACCCCAGCAGCAAGAAAGTCCTCACAGGATTCTAAAAAGAATGCGCAGAACCCCGATTTTTTCTGTAGCTGCACATTTTAGGTCATTGAAC
Organism: Trichonephila inaurata madagascariensis; assembly: GCA_019973955.1. NCBI lineage: Eukaryota > Metazoa > Arthropoda > Arachnida > Araneae > Nephilidae > Trichonephila > Trichonephila inaurata. The sequence continues at coordinate 282,921 of BMAV01027621.1, forward strand.
CTTCAAGCTTGATTCAATCCCTCTTTCTCGAACGATTGGAATGCAATGACCTTCAAAAGTTATCTGGGGGGCTGAGAACTCCCGCGAGAAGTTGAGCATTTGTATGCAGTCTGATCTGAATGTTTGGAAAATGATTAAAATATTATTTTTCTACTTTCTACTATCATTATCTCATTAATTATAAAGTATATTTATTACTGGTATATACATTTTATACTGGTTTATGCAAAAATATAAAATTATGTGTTTTAAAATGAAAATTTTGTATGTTTAGTTTAAATTAATGTTAGTCTCATTTGTATGCAATGAATTTAATAATTTTATTTGTATAATACAAAAAACATCTTGTACTTTATAAATATGTATCATAATGACTTAATTTTATTTTCATAATTAAATAAACGTGCTAAAAGTTTGGGGTGTTCTCTACACCCCGCGAGTAACGACGGTAGCAAAAACAGGCGCGAGTGACCGCGGGTTAAGCGCTTTTTCCAACTTTCATTAAAAAAAGAAAATACCGTTAAGCGCTTTAAGCACAAGCATATTTTTGGTCTCTCAAATACTACAATAAGGCTTTTAAACTGACATTCATTTGTTTTGGTGCATCGAGCGCGTTTATGTGATACGAAACAAAATAGCTTGTCGGCGAATCGGTCAGACTGTTTGGAGCTCTTAGAAGAAATCGACCCTAATATCCAAAATGCCTGCAATTCTTCGACAAACAGTTGTCTATAGTGAGTGAATATTAACGTCGCACTGTTCAGCTACACGAGGGCTTTTGGCGACGGACCTCATATTTTTGAACCACGGTCAAGTGACGACACCTGTGAGCTGGCACCCCTCTCTCCTAACTACCACACCCCACCAACGGGAGGACGTTCGAGCTCTCGACAGATTTAACGTGCATCGCTCCCCTACACGGCGGGTCTTTAGTGGTACTGGGCTCGAAATCATGACACGCCAGTCATGATCCGATACCTTGACCCCTTGGCTACCACAGCCCCACAATTATCTATAGAAGATGCTAACGAGACACGGGTAGTTGAAGCTGTAAACGGCCAGCTCAAACAATAACTGGAGAGCTTTAAACAATATTATCCTAAATGTCCAAATACCATATAGTGGAGATAATGTTAAAATCGTCTGTGCAATTCTTAAAGCTTTCCATCCAGCAAGACTTAACAATGTTGAGGATAACAACGAATGCTAGATGTAGTGAAGAAGCCCAATTACTTAATACAAATAGTTGAAGAAAACGGCTGGGCAAGAGAAACGGCGAAATTGGCGCGACTCGGATCTTCCAAATTGTCCACGATTAACATGGAATGGGGACTCTTGGGATATATCAGCTGAAGCAAAGCCGAACACCTTAATCAGTCGGGGCTGTAAATCGAGAAGATTCCTCAGTTGTTCGACTCCAGTTGAAATCACGAGTTCAAAAGTATATAACACATGGATAAGAACAGGTAGAGGTCCTAATCCAAACACTGAATGGTATTGTCAGTGCTAAAAAAAAAAAAAAAAAAAAGTGTGTGCTATGACCACACGATAGAAGTGAAAACTTCAAATTTTGTAATGCTATTTCAGTGATTATAGTTAGGTGAATAAAAAACAAGGGGGGATATTATATTAGTATTGTCATAAAATTATTTATTCATATGTCTGTACACATGAAGTAATATTTTTTTCTAAATATGCAAATTTGTTAATTGTAGTTATGTATTAATACTTTAGAAAGATGTCTAATATTTTACCGGAAAAAGGGACAAATATCACTCATGAAAGGCTCATAAGAATATAAAAAACATCTAAGAAAAAACTGACTCAACGTGAAATAATTTCGATCAGATAAAATAAAAAAAATTCCTGTTTACACTAATAATTAATCTTTATAAAACTGTTCTTGCATAGAAAAGCGTGTTTTTAGAAAATGTATTCAAGCAAAGAAATTCAGTATTGATGCATATTAATTAAAATAAAAGTACTACAAAAGTGCATTGAAATATATATATATAAATATAGACAAAAGTCTTAAAATTAGCTGATGTAAAACGGAAAATTTACAAAAAATAAATAAATAAATAAAAAATAAAATAGATTTTATTAAGCTGAACATTATTTCCACTGCCACCTTTGTAAAGGAAAGCAAATAATAAACATGTTTTGATTTTACCTTAATATGATAAAAATATTTGTACATTTTTTTAAATCTTAAGGGAAAATACAAGATAAATCAAAAGTAAAATCATAATTACCGTTTGCAGTTCTTAAAAAAAAAAAAAAAAA
>BMAV01027621.1:285606-302760 GCA_019973955.1 Trichonephila inaurata madagascariensis
ACGGCGGTATTTTTACCAATAAAATGGACTCTGCCTGCTTTAGGAATAATCCGAATATTTTCACCGATTTTCTAAAAACTTTGTTGACGAGAAACAATTTACTATACGAGTAATTGTCTTAAGCCAGTCTAATGTTTAAAAATATAAGTAAATACAGAGAAATTTTTCAATACATATGGTATAAAAAAAGGGGAAAAAAAATTTTTTTTAGTAAAATATTAATTTTTAATGATACACACACACACACAAAGAGGGAGAAGACTGGAGAGCTGCAAACGTCTCTTAAAGCACAGAGTAAAAAAGCAAACCCACACAAAATATTTAGCAGCTTGGATTTATGAATCTTACTGACACGATAATTTAATAATAAAACTAGTAAACTGAAGCAGAGTGTGCACAAAATTTTTATGGGGAGGAGGAGGAGGGAATTAAGTTGGTTTAAAAAAAATAGATAAAAAGGGCTGAGCCGTAATTTTTATGCTAAAGATTAAAAATTTGTTGGTGTGTGAGAAGGGGGGGGGGGAAGAATTGAACCCTCGGCGTTCTGTGAACAGATATCCTGTTTAGAATCTAAAGAGATTCATGATACCAAAAAGAGTGTTGTAGATTGCAATAAAGCAGTGCTTCTCAAACTTTCATTATTTGCGACCCAATTTTCAGTCAATATTCATCGCGTCCCTCTTCTTATAGTAAGAATGTGTTGAATGTAATTATAATGTACTTTGATGGTAAAACTATGATACAATGCGACTTTTTAATTATAAACCCCGCGTACTAATTATCAAGATATATATTAAGTTTTATATATAATTTTATATATGACAAGCCCAAGGGAGCCCTAAACTTGTTTTTAATAGAATATTGATGAATTAACCATCAAATACTTTGTGCAGTACTGATTCATTTATATTAGTGTGTATTATATCAGTGTGAATGTGCATTTAATTTTTTTTTTATTACATAAGAATGTATTTTATTTTGTAATTATTTGAAATTGCAATTTATTGTATTAAATTGCTAATTTTTTTAAATATTTCATTTTCGATTTTTGACGATATGATCGCGTCTTCCCCCAAGTAGGGTTATCGCGCCCTTCTAGGTGGGCGCACCCGACAGTTTAAAAAAGGTTGCGATAAAGATTTTATTTCGAGTTTTGAGAACAATTTAATAACCGTATGCATGAAACAAAACATTATTTGGGAAGAAAAGCCAAGTGATTTACATATTAGTTTGGATGATAGCGCGAAACGAAGATTTGATAATTTAGATATAAGAAATGAAATAGAATAATTGGGTTTTAAATAAACACTAGGCGGATGTACGCGTTCTCTGTAATTTTAATTTTCTCTCCCTCCAATTTTTTTAGCCCTAGGCATGCGCCTAGCGTTCCTAAGCGGAAAAGAAGGCCTGCCTCCATCCAGAAGTCTCAAATATTTTGCCCTTTCGACATTTTCTGAATTGAAATTGATTTTTTCTTTTAACTACAACAAATGTTTATTTGTATATAATTGTAGCATTCTAATTTTATATTATAAACGCAATAACCCGCTATGTACTTTAAAACTTCATACTGTTCTATTGAATTATCTGATTTATTTTTAAATTTCCTAGGAATTGTCTCTTTTGAAGTTTGCATCAACTGTTCATCTTTCGAGAAACAAAAAACCAAAACGTATGCTTGCCAAGTTTATAAGATGACCAGTTGGGCACACAGCAGTAACGATGCTAAGCTCTCTTGCATGTAGTCCCATTTCAACAATTAGTCAATGAGACTCTTACCTTAAGATCAAACTTTATGTTTTTTGCAGTTGTGAGTCAAGGTGCAAATCCTTTTCGAAATCGGAGCGCTATTCTTACACATATAGATCCTTAACCAAAGTTAAAATGCAGATATTTCGAATGTTTCCAAATCAATTGTTAACAAAGTAAAGGTTAATTTGGATGAAAATGCGACGCTTTCTCCAAAAGTAAAAGAACTGTGGCAGTAAAAGAATTACTGTGATAGAATGGGAAATGCTTTTTAAAAGCTTTTATTTAACTTGCAATTTAAAATGTTCGGGTGGAATCTTGCAAGTCAATTTTGAAGCTGATGTCTTCAACAGATTGAGCTGAAATTTTGTATACACGTTTAGTTTTGATGACAATGCATATTTTGACCATTTATATTCTGATATCGCAATTAGTTAAACAGATATTAATTAAAAACCTTTTACCCCTGTTAGCTTTTTATTCTGCCGAGCAGCTTATCGGATTGAGCTTAAAGTCCGATTTTTCGATCTTTTTTAAAAATCCATTTTATTTTTTCTATCAAACTGAGACAAAAACTACATAATCGGAAAGATAATTTATTTCACCACGATACGGTATAATTTTTTTTAAAAAAAAAATAATGTTCCATTTTTTACGATTTTTTCTAAAATGAGTCAAAATCAATGAGTTTTCATGAAAATGATTTCTAACTCGTTCCATATGAATTTTTTTTCGTGTTAATGAATCGATATTTTGCACTAAGAATGTTCAGGCTTGTCTCTTTTAGAATCAGTCAATTAAAAAATAAAATGCCGAAAACTTTTTTTTACGATTTTTCAAAAAATACTCAAATTATTAATAAAACATTTAAAAACTTCGTCATTTTTAAAGATAATCGCACGAAACATTTTTTTCGTTTGTAGAATAATATTATCCAAATTCAGCACAAAGATTGAAAAAAATTGGTTTAAAATTACGGATTTTAAAATTTTTTGTGTTTTTCGTTTTTAATATAGTATTATAGTAAAAGAGAGAAAAAAAAAGAGTTTTAATATTTTTCTTAATTTTGCTTTGTCCAATGTTGTTTTAGTCTTACAGCGTTTATCCCCCCACACTCCATTATCCTCTTGTTGCGGCCCGAGTGAAATATCTATCACATGAACGTGGCCTGGCGGTGTAAAAGACCGAGTACCCATGAGCTAGCCTGTTCGAAATTAACCGGCAGACGACCTTGCAACAATGATGCGTTGAATGAGATGAACAGACTGAGAAACCTGTTCAGTGATAACTAAAAAGTAAATTTAAAGTAAAATAACTTTTTTTAAAACAAGCATTTATTTAAATGCTCCGAGAAGAATAAAATAAACTTTTCTTTTAAAACTTTTTTTGCTATCAACTTGTAACGCCATTACACAATTTTATGATATAAAAGCTTGTCGCGAGACTTGTGTAGATAAACAAGCAAATTAATTAACTTTATCCGATTGATTTTAATTTTTAAAATTTTCAAACTAAGTAAATACGTGTACTTAAATCTCGCGATAAGCTTTTATATTATAAATTGTTTTATGACATTATAAGTTGATAGCAAAAAAGTTTTAAAAGAAAAATTTATTTTATTCTTTTCAGAGCATTTAAAATAAAAGCTTGTTTTTAAAAAAGTTTTTTTTTACTTTAAATTTATTTAGAAATAAGAAAGTGGAAAGACTAACAAAATGGTGATTTCTATATGGAAAATCATCGAAAGACTGCTACTAGAAGAAAATTATCAGGGTATCATCCTGTAAAGAAACCGAAGCTCACCGAGACAAGGAAGAAAAAAACGTCTTCTCTGAGCTCGAGAGCACCACGCGAAAATTGAGTAAAATAAAGTTAAGATTATATATTCATGTTATTTGTTCCGACTCCTTCTTCGAGCATTAACAATTTATTCGTGTCAATTTCTCTCTCTCAGGTCCATTTCTCATCAAAATTCGAAACTATGTTAGATGAAATTACCTTTGTTGGACGACACTCTGGGTAAAGTTTCTCATCAAAATTATGTAGCGTTGTAGAATCAAATCGGAGAAAGTTGAAGGAATGATGAAGTACTTTGAACCTATTGGATGCCCCAAATTTGAGAAAAGTTCACACATAATGATTTCTTTTTTGTTCACATGGGATTCAATGCCTTGTCACAAAGTATTGCTATCTTCTCAAAAAATGATACAATCTCACTTTTACCTTGACCAGGTTAATTCTCCTCATTTGAATCTGAATAGAAATTCATGGGAAATGAATTGTCAAAAAGCAATAACTAAACTACAATTAGTGAAAAACCCTCAATAAACGTATATAGCATAATAATCCTCAGATATAAGAATATGAATAGTATGTAGGAAGCATGCTCGAATGCATTAAAGCGTTGACAGCGGGTAAAGGCAATGTGGCCCGACACTAATATAGTAGAGTATTCATTACATGTGTTTTGTTACTTAACTGTTGTATAGCCTTGATTGAATACATCTAATAAACACACATAATTAAAAATAACTGTACAGAATTGGTAAATATGTTAACACATTTTATTACTAACATAAATTCATAAGAAAATTCGCGAATGAATTTATATTATTTGACAACTCCCTATCTTTTTCAAACACGTCATGCTATTTTAATGCGTCACGTCAAAATGAGCCCTGTTTTGTAGCTCTTAATACACAGAGAATTTCAGAAATGTAAATTCTAGTGAAAAAAAATTCTTCTAAGTAGATTTCTAAAGGAAAACTGGCTCTATTTTTTAATGTCACATTTTTGAAATTAAATTCCTTTCACTATTCTTCCTTTTCTAGGGTTTGTTCAAATCCCCCGCCCACCCCTCCCTGTTACGGGAAGGAAAGATACTTTAAACTTTTTTCACTTTGAAAGAAACGAACAGTTTTAGTTTCAGGATTCCGAAAATCTGAAATATCCCATTTATAGTCAAATAATTAGACTAGCTGTGTAGACTAAATTTCTTAACTAAGAACAAAGAGTTGCAATTACTTTTATAAAAAGTAAACTTCATTGAAACACGAATCCTGTATACTCAATGACAGTAATAAATAACATTCGAAGACAAATACTTCGAAACTCAGGATGTTTAAGTAGGATAACACGCTGTAGTCTTTCATTGCTTCCACTGATTACATTTATCTGTGCTACCAAAATGTTTCAATTGATTCAATTGTGTTTGAGAGCAAAACCGGTTCCAGGCAGGAACTAGTTACTTCTTGAAAGAATTTTGAACAATTTGGGTTCAAACTGTGTCTATCAAAAGAAGAGGCTAAGAGTAAACGCACGTGTAGTACAATGAAAATGAAAGCGACCTGTTCATCTTTCTACCTCGCTAATCGACGTCACTAAATAAACAAACTGTAAATCTTCGTAACACGTGAATGTCTGTTATTTCATCCTTTATTTTAAAGGATTTTTCTAGTTCTCTATGGCCTTCTCATGATAAGGCCTTATCATATACTCTACACCCGAGGACTTTCTGATGCGCTGTAGGTAATGAAAATACAGGTGTTAACTCCATAAATAAAAGCTTTCGAAATCCTGTAGTTATAAAGACAATTGTGTGGACCTGTTTCGGAGAACATATTTTATATTATCTCCCAGTGTGTGGGAATTATTCTGAAAGAGATTAATCTATAGGTACAGATCAATTTAAGAGGATTGTTTATATTTCACGATAGAATATGTAATATTCACAAGAAACTCTGAATCTGTAGTCTCATTTTATTCTAACTAATTTAGACATTAGTCAAAAATAAATATTTATATTAGCTGCACACATGCATTCTAGATTTAAAAACTTGACAAAAACGCTGAAGACCATTCCAAGCAAAACATATTTTGAGTTGGAAGGTTTAAAAACATCCTCGAGTAACAATACCTTAGATCAGCAGTGGACAATTTTGTAAGCTCGAGGGCCACATTGGGAAAGTGGAGGGCCCCACCTTTTGGAAAGGATTAGCCAACTCTTCGGACCTTTTCTGAGATGCATTGTACCATAAAGTTAAATAAAATAGGGGTAGTTTTATTCCATTTATTGGGCTCATTTCAGGCATTTTGCTGCAAGCACATTTCATTTGAGAATCAGTAGAATGGGAGAAAAAGGTGTACTCTCCTACACTTTTTTTGAAATGAGGAGCGAAATTGTTTGTTGAAATTATAATCGTGGCCTGAAAATTCATGCGAGTCAACTTGCGTGCTGATCTTTACTCAAGAAAGCTTGGCTCCCAAATATATGTTGACCCAGATAGAAAGAACATTTTCCCCATATTGGGTTGTCCGACTGTCACGGGGGGGGGGGAGAAAAAAAACCTCTTTTAAGGGTCGCTCTTTGCCCACCCCTGTCCTAAACTTTTGTTTGACACATTTGAGAAATTTCTTTACCCCATTCTAAGGTTACATTAAAAAACTTTAGTTATATTAAAAATATTTTTCTAAATATCTTTGAAAGTATTCTTAGTTTTTTTTTTGTAATATAATTTTGATTCTCCAATACCACAATAGACGGTAGAATGAAATAACGGAAAATGTTTATTGAAAAAATTATAACTCATGATTCTCAGGCTGTGGTCTACTTGATTAAGGGAGAAAAAGTATTTTTCTGTGCTATAAGAATAAAATAAAAAGTTCTAAATATTATTAAAAAGGTAATGAAAATTTTGAGTCCAAAATAGAGAAAGGTTAATGAAGGTAACCTATGATGAGGAAACTGATTTCATTCAATCGTTGTATTCAGATTTCAAACCATTTTAGTGCGACCACCAAATCAAAAACACACTTCTGCATCCTTAAACACAAACATTATGCTATTGACTTTGATAAACATCAAGAAGTAAAACGACGTAAATATTTTGGGTTCTCGTTGTTTCTCGAAATTGGAATAGAGATAAATACAAGAATTTACATATTCGTTTTAAATCTATTATTAATAGCTCCATTTTCTGATACTCTAATCAGTTTATTTTAATTACATATAAGCTACGCAACCCTAAATGGAATGAATCCGAAAATTACGAATTTTTTCTGTTGCATTATTTCTCGTAAACGTTGGCATTTAAAAACGACTGACAAATGTTACATTTTATTTAATACTAGACGTAACATTTTGTGTCTAAGTTTATATTTTAATTTCTCTAAGCACACAAAATATATTTTAACGTCAATTTTCTCAACTTTTCTTGACTAAGTTTGTGTCGGAAGGCATCGGTAAGTTGCTTTAAATTTATAAATTTCAAAAATTATACACACTATAAAATTCTTTGTTTCAATTAAACTGCTTGAGAAACAAAAGTAGTTTCACACTAAAATCCCTTAAAATTTTGACGAAAATGCTTAATTTTTTTCAGATTAAAATTTGAGTACTTAAAATTATTAGTTTAATTTTTAAAAATTTTTTTATTACTCTCCCTTTAACTTTTTAGAACTAGTGCAGAACATTTGTTTTTTAATAATCTAGAAATATTGGGAGTTTCATATTTATTTTCCAGACAACCATAGTCTTGCATTTTTTTTTTTTTTTTTGTTTCCCTAAGCAAATTACAAAAATGTATTTCTACATACCAAAAGAAAATTTACATACCCTTCAACATCCAAGTCAAACTAGTTTAAGGTAGGAGATTAACACTAAAATAGCTAGAATAAATATTAGTGCAGATACCAGAAATTTTCAAAAATATTAAACTAGACTTTTCAGAATGAATTTTATTCTGAATGTTGCATTTGGATCCAGTCCAGGATTTACATATTGCCACTAAAACACGTTTTTTCCATTCATGTATTAGGTTTCGCTGAAATATTTAATTTAAAAATCCATTTTCATCACTCTCTATACCAAATGAATCTTTTATATTGAAATAATAGCTCCATCGTAATCGCTTGTAGGTGATTTCAAATATAAATCTGCATTTTAGAAAACGTAACTTTAGTAAAGGGCATAAGCATTCTCTTTATTAGAATGGTTACTTGCAAAATCTTCAGCAAGACACAAAATTGAAACAGAACTGTAGAAGTTTTGGAGAAAACTAGTAGAAATATTTATATATAATTGAAGTAATTAGGAAATTAGAAGGACTTCTTCAAATATCCTGTGATAAAAGTAAAATACTATCGCAGCGAACTATGCATTTGAATTTCGCAAAAATTTTCCTATCACAATGATTTAAAGGAGTTAAGAAAGTTAAATGCGATTGTAAGAGACATTGAAATATTCAAGAGATAACAATTACCCGAGATAAGATATAATTATCTTCTAATATGTCACAAGAGAGTTTATATTTTATTCTTAAACTTTAAAAGTAAATATAATGTAATATTATAATTGTTGAGGATGTTCTGCTAGAGCGAATAATCCAATGTAATTTTGCAATAGGTGTGTGAATGTTTTGAAATTTTACTTTGAGACATACAGTCTGTCAAAAAAGTATTGGGACACACTACTAGCTCATAGAATTTTATCGTAATATTTTACTTAAACATACAAATGAAACAAAAAAAAAAAAATTAAGTTTTGTTCAAATTATTTTATTTAACAAAATATACATTAATGCAATTATGGTTAAAATTGAAAATAAAAGAAATAGAGTTAAAAAACGTGCCCAAAAAATATTGGGACACTTCCCAATAAATTAAGAAAAATTCAAACTTGGAAATTAATATCTTGTTGGGCCCTTCTTTCATTTTATGACCTCTCGATGTCTATTTGGCATGGATTGGATCAATTTTTTGCAAAACGATCTATCGGTTTTGGTCCACTCTTCGACCAAATATTTTCTCAAATCCTGCTTGTTAGAAATTTGGTGCTCGTATAGTTTTTGCTGCAAATAATCTCACACATTTTCAATGGGATTAAGGTCTGGGCTTAGTGCATGAGTTTTAATAACTCTAGGACAGTGGTAGAGGACCCATTACTTACAAATATCTGCAGTATGTCACGGGTCAATATCTTGGTACAATTTAAAATATACTGAGATTCCCAGCCTGTGTGCTCTCACTTTGCTTTAAATTTCGCTTTAATATGTCAAGATAGACATATTTATTCATTATACCGTTGATAAAACGTAAGTTCCCGAAACCAGAGCTTACCATGCAGCCCCAGACAATTTGGTTACCCCTTCCATATTTGACAGTAGGCCATAAATTTTTGACATGTATTGCTGTATTTGATTTCCACCAAACTTTTTGCTTACCATCCGTTCCGAAAATGTTATATTTGCTTTCATAAACAAAAATTATATTTTCCCAATATTCTGTTGGCTGCCTTACATACATTTTAGCAAATGCCAACCTAGCTTGTCTATTTGCTTTGCTGATGTAGTGCTTTCTTTGAGATACTCTGACATGATACTTATGTTTTCTTAAAACATTTCTGACATTTTCAGGATTTCCTGATTTCCTGAAACTTCTTTTACATTGCAAAGTCATTTTTAATGCACTTGTTCTTGGAATGTGTACTTGTCTCACAATCCACCTCTCTTCACGTTCATTAAATATCCTTGAACGCCCTGATCTTTACTTGTTTTCAACACTGTTTGTTTTCTTGAACCTGTTAATGATGTTAAAAACAGTAGACTTACTCAATTTCAATATCTTTCCTATACAGCGAATTGATTTCTCCTCTTTCCAGTGACTTTTTACGAGATTTCTCACATCAACCAATATATCTTTGTTTCTCGCCATTTTTTTTTATAAATAGTCTTATTTGTTGAAACATTTGTGTTTAAACTTCTAGTCTAAAAAAGTAGCGTGAAATTAAATTCCATTGATGGCTGTATATTTGTTAAATTTCTCATTTCAAAAGTGTCCCAATACTTTTGACTCCAGTGTGCCTTTGAATTATATTTGAAAATCTAGATCAAATTATAATTCTATAATACTAATAAAATTTTCCTTGTATACTGTGCACACCAAATGTTAAAATATTATTTAATTCATTTTGTTTTTGATTTAATGTGATAAATATTTTTCTTATAAATGGCTTTACAGTTATGCATGCCAAGTGTCCCGATACTTTGAGTGACTGTAGATATACACTCTTAACTTTGAATAAGCGGGTAAAAATTACTAGAAGTAACAAGCAAAAATGAATGTAGTTTTTTCAATGTTCTAAAATGAAAATATTAATTTGAATTGATATTGTACTAAAACTGCTTAAATAAGTAATAGTTGTTTGGGTGAGTGAATATTAACGTCGCACTGTTCAGCTACAAGAGGGTTTTGGCGACGGACCACGTAATTTTGAACCATGGTCAATTGACGTGGACGACACCCGAGCTGGCACCCCTCTCCTACCTACCACACCACACCAACGGAAGGACGTTTGAGCTCTCGACAGATTTAACGTGCATCGCTCCCCTACACGGAGATTCTTTAGTGGTACTGGGCTCGAACTCATGACATGCCTGCCATAATCCGATACCTTGACCACACTGGGCTATCGCAGTCCCTTCCTAAAGATCAAAGTAACGGACTCGTGGCTGGCGTGTCCTGAGTTCGAGCCCAGTGCCACTGAAGACCCGCCGTTTAGAAGAGCCATGCATGTTAAATCTATCGAGAGTTCAAACGCCCTCCCGTTGGTGTGGTTTGGTAGGTAGGAGAGGGGGTGCCAGCTCGGGTGTCGTCCACGTCAATTGACCATGGTTCAAAATTACGTGGACCGTTGCCAAAAGCCCTCGAGTAGCTGAACAGTGCGACGTTAATATTCAATCACTAATTCGAGATAGACATCGCCAACCATGAAGTTCGACTTTAATCATTAGGATGCCATGCCTTCCTTTCCCCTCTCCAGTGAGTCTTGAATGGACATAAAGTAATCATGAACAATTGGCTCAGCCAGTCAGAATGTAGACTAACAGCATAAAAACTCTCCACATAGCCTATTTTCCATCTACTCCTCTAGATACGAGATTGAGGCCCCGCAAATGCCAATAGATATCACATCCAAACATATTCATCTGAAACTACAACTGGGCATTTGCTAGTTATAATCTATATTTTTTGCTTTTAACAAATCTTTCCCTCATCTATTTTTATTAATGTACTGTTTTTATCATTCACTTTTAAGGCTATCCATTTGCAGTCAAATTTACACTGAAATATTAATTATCTCTTTTGCAGAATGTATTTTAAGCACTGGATTTAAAAAAAAAATCACCTGGTGATCGTATTAAGCCTTTCGGGTTAGGAGGACCGTAGTTATAAAATAGCTTTGTTACGTTGGACGTTCAATTTATTTTGATGTTAGCCCGCGTGAGTGCCCCCCCGCCTGTTAAAAATAGTTATCAAAGTCGCTTTTATGAGCAAAAAGTCCATATAAATTAACTAAACCTGCATTCAAGCAGTCTTTTGCATATTTCAACTCAATTTTAAAGCTATGTATAGCTTTTAAATGTAGAGTAACAGTTTTTAATTTAAATTAATTTGAAAAAAGGCGAAAATAATTATTCCCATATACGCTTTCAAATGTAACATTCAACAGGTTAATCATTCAAAATTGCGTATGTTTAGATTCACTTTCTTTTAGAGCTATACAATGGAATAATTTTGAAGGTATTTATGAGAGATTTTAATTACAGCTGTACTAGAAATACGCAGATGACTATTGTTAAAGGCAAGAATATATAATAGCCTTTATCATACGACGAAGATGACATGTGTGCGTTGTTCTTTTCCCTTTTAAATGATTGAGTCTGCTCTACAATTTCTAACCCATGACATAGCTTTTAGACTAAGTCTGTTTTCTAAAGAAAGATTTTTCATCCATTTTGTATTTTACAAATGAAATGAATCTGATAATATTATTCTATCAAACTGTACTATTAGAAATCTTAAGAAATCTGCCGGGGTTTTTGCCATATTATCAAAGTATAGCACATTGAGCGTCTCAGGGTACAACACGAAACCTTTCTCTGAAACTACTACTCTTAGAGTAGTAGTTTTGTAGTCGAACTCAACTCTAAAAGAAATTTTGTCCTGTGTAAATTAATCCACAATTCTAGGAAAGCTGAATGATTTTGTTGATAGAAATTATTTTATTAATGTTTTTCAAGACATTGTGCTAAAAGACGAGCCCTAACTACTACTACTACTACACAAATCTAAATTTCACCACATTCATCGTATCGTCAGTTACCACCGCCATGTCGTCCACATCCTCTCCAAAGGGAAAATTCCGCTCTCTAAGAACGTCAGGACGCGCGCACATAAGCGACACAACACTACCTAGCGAAGGTTCATAAACTAACGCTCTCTAAAAAAGGATATTTTGTTCATATTAACGTTGTATTAGACAAAGTGCTGTGAGTGGACATTGCAAATTTGAATCCTAAACAGGCGATGAGGTTCGACAAATGCACAAGTATTACACTTACGATTTTTCCCGTACTACTTTTTGTAGGGGTGGCTGATTTTATTTAATGACACACTAGAGCAATGCGAAGGTGGATCTTTATTGTATCACAAAACAAGAGGACAAACACCGTAATTCACCTCATTCCACACCTCACAAGAGGAATCAATACATTCTCCCATTTCAGGATATTGAGTGGATTCGCTTTAACAACCTCCAATGACTCAACATGGTGGTTTTCATGATCTAAAGACCCCACTGGCCATGAAATAGTAAGAAAATTCGATAGATTAAAGGGCTATGAAAAGGAATTATGTTGTGTGCGTAGCATCTTTCAACTTTACAATTGCTGTTAGGAGTACAAACAGTTTACGATTGACTACTGAGGAAATATTCCTAAAATATTATTCCATCTCCTGAGTTAAATATTCTGTGAAGAGTCTTTATACCTATTAATCTTTGTCTATTCATAACTACGAGGACAATTTTTTAAAGCAATTTTTTGCTGAAAAGAATTTATAATTTCTATCTTAAAGTATTTGGGGTCTACCCAAACGTATTGCATCCAACTTTTATATTGTGTTGGTATTTTTTGCTTCAGCTTTGCCGGCTTGGCGCGAATGATGGTTAAATTACTCAACCAGCCAACAGTAAAGTAATGAAAAAATACCAGCATTGAAATTTTAGAAAATAAGAGTTTTAGATTAATTTTAATACAACTCTAAGCAGAATAACAAGAGTACAAGCACTTCCAAAATGAGAACACATAGCACATAACTAGAATCTCTAAACATTGTCTGAATTATGACTAAAAATAAATGGCAAGTTTTTATTCTATTCACGCATAAAACATTTTCATTTGATTATTAACATCGCACTTCGAAGCTACCAAAGGGTTATTGGTGACGAATCATAAGTTTGAATCATGGTCGTGACGAGGCCAACACATGAGCTGGCACCCTCCCCTTCTCCAAACTTCCACTCTTTATGCCTAGACAGATTTAACGAGCATCAACCCCTCTACATGATGGATCTTCAAGCACATTAGGATACGAAATTGACAGAAATAAAGCCATTCATAAAGCTCCACTCGCTTACTACTCGGTTACCACGAACGAACACACATTCTGAAATCTATGCCGAGGAAAACTTTATGATGAACAGTTTGTATTGAGCCGTAACAAAATGTCTCTTGGATCAAATGCTTGCTATAAAATAGTTATATTGACTGGATGTCACCACAAGAACTTTCTGAAGAAATTCAAATTTTTGTTCTTTGGCTTAATTTATTTTCAGTAATAATAACTCTAGAGCAAAAGAACACAAAACTCGATTTCGAACTTCGGTCAAACGACAAGGACAACACACTCAAACTAGTACAAGGGATTTCATTGGACTTCTGTGTGTTCTCAATCCCGTATCTCTTATCAATTTCATACTTTGAAGAAATATTGCGTTGGTGAAATTTTAAACTTTCTTGGGAGGAGACCTTAGCACAAGTACACCACTCGCTAATTTTTTTTTTTATACTACACTATACCAAAGCTTAGGTTTATATTTCAGCTTAACATGCAGACGCTACTGTTATTCCTCTTCACCGTTTTTGGTCGAACCCGACCCATCTCATCCAAAGTGAAATTTCAACCCTTTGTCAACTTTGTAATTAAGACACCCTTTTTTGACGTTCAAAGAAACATCGCCTTTAATCTAATCTCAGTGTATTGTAAAAACCTCCAATTTTAGCATATTACTTTATTAAAACATTTAACGAACTCGTTTCTTTAAAATTTAATATAAGGGGGATATTTTTTATATTAAATCAGCAATAAATATATTCATTCTGGATTATTTTCCCCGAGTAAGCAGTTCACACTAATTTTTCGGAAGTGAATAATGTGATATTCGTTTTGAAAATCCTGTACCCGGAGTTTTATGTTTTTTCCATTTCATTATTTATTTTTTAAATGACCACCAGTCAAATAACATGGTTTTGTTGCAACAGCAGTTTCCCGATATTAAATTCTAAAAAATGAAAATGCGAGAAATACAATGCACAATGTAGATGTATTCAAAAAAGTTTTGCATGGTGACACATTTTTCTAGGTTCATTCAACATATACGGATATATGACGTCGTAGAACGTCAGACCTTCAAAACGAAGTGCCTTTCATTGGATATTTCCCCTTTTTATTAATTTTTTAAAAAATTGTATGAAAATTAAATTTGTAAAAACTTAATTGGATTTATTATTGCGTGTATAAACACCTATACATTGTTATGAACAAACAGTATAAATTTGTGAACTTTAATTTCTTGTTTGCATGTCACCATTTAAAAAACAGTTCATTGTTAACTCACATTAATGTTTAAGTGAAAAATATTCATTTGGGACAAACATTTCATTTGGGGTTCAAAACAGATTTAGAAACCATTTTTCGATCCGAGTGGCGTTTTTCATTTTGTAACCATTAAATCAAATGTATTCGAATTCAAAAAGTAGCTCATTGTAAAAATTTCAATACAAAAAAAATATTTTAAAAAGGGCTTAAGATTTAATTTACCATGTTTTTTTTTTTGTTAAATTTAAGTAAGTATAAATCATTCTGGGCGACCTTTCAATCCTTCATATAATTCTTTTATTTACATGAATGTGTTTAAATTACTTTTTTTATTTTCGTTGTCTTAACAAAAGTATAGGTAGAGACAAAGGGACAAATCGTTAGAAACCTTGAGAATGTTCCCATTAGAAAGTGGAATAGAAAAAGAAACTTCAGGAAAACTACCGATCTAAAAATGTTGCAATATGACCTTTTCAATTCAATTTCACTCGGTAGGAAAAAAAGGATCCCTTTAAACCTGTTTTAGCAGACAGTCAAAAAGAAGTAGGTTTCTGAACAGTTGTGATTGTTCGTATATCAAACAACTTGTGGATTTTATATCTCATGTTTTTCAATGTTTTAAACTACTTGTGTGAAGTAGTAATTTTTTTAAGGAGAATAGTTGAAAGGTGTTTCGTATACATTTCCAACACCTGGTAGAATCGAACAGTACTTTAAGAGCACGTGCTACGGGAAAAACACGCGCGTCTCGAATATTTCCTGCACAATTTTTTTAAGATCCTGTTTTACAGTAATTATGAATTGTTATAAAGAAACTATGTGAAATATTTTGTCAAATAGGGGGATAGAAGTATTAATACCCAAGAAATCTCTCCAAGCTAAAATTACAAACTACGCGATTCAGTTGAAAAATCCCTTTAAGAATGATTAATTGAATACTAGACACACGCACACATTCTCTTGTATTGGAATATAAATGAAATACTAGATAAACTCATCCCGTTCCCACTGTAAAGTATTTTAACTTTTAATCTGATTGAAAGGTACTTAAAAAATTTTAGTGGTAAGCAATTACTTATCAAAAGTAATATATTCAAAGGGATCGAGAGACTTCCTAATAATTGTTTTATCAATTTAATACAATTTTCACAATGTTTAGAAAATTCCGTCCTGAAATTTGGTCAGTCATTTCAAAATATAATTCAAAATTCGGATAAGGATCTTTGATAGTGAAGCTTCAAAAAGCAACATTAACCGTTTGAGTAATAGGGTTTTGAGAAGAAAAAACTCGATCGAAAAGCGCGTGCTCCTTCAATTACGTGTCGAAAAAGCCGAGGAAAGCGATTGCACTAATTTGACTAAGAGTCGAAGAAATTCAATTGTTAAAAATTAAGAAATTAAATTAGAAAATTGTTATTAAAAATTATTAAAATCGATTAAGATTGTCTGAAAGGCTAAGTGTGTTTTGACTCATTGTGAGCGCACTGCGGCACGAAACCCTCTAACTGCCATCAAATAAAACTAAAACTGCAAGACCTGAAGTGGATCCAATGTTTTCATAGAATATACGAGTGTGGACGCATTCAATGCAGTGAGCAAAAAACATACGTGACCGATGAATCTAAAACCAACGTATATAGTACTTAACCCATTTTATCCCACTGTCCTATTTAGAGGACAGCTGGAAAATATCATGGGGAAATCATTATTTGTATGTTGCGAATATTTTGACTATTGGAACATGTAGGGATATGCATTAGCTTCTTCCAGCGTGAGTTGTGTCTCACCCCCTCCTCCTTCCCCTAGAAAATTTGCTTATTCATCGCATTTGTGGGGGCAATTTGTACCACCTATTTGGGATTGCAGAATTCTTTTTCAGTTAACTTTGGACACTTCGATGAGCATTTTTTTTATGTGTCAGTACTCCTTCGTTATTATCCTGGTGGTTAATTAGAGCGATATTGTTCTTAGGTAAGTTTCAGCAAATTATTTTTAAACTGTCCTCTAAATAGGACAGTGGGACGAGGCGCTTGCAATTGACGCGCTCTTTCTCTTTATAACGAAGAGAGAAGAAATAATTTCTCTTCTAGTCTTTCACCCCTGCTTAATTATGTCAGTGCAAAGGTTTCTGAAGTTAGAGGAAGCATAATAATTATTAAATACACTGCTGGCCACCGTAAATGCAACACCCTGAAGGAAGCATGCAAATAACATGAAATTTACAACATGCATTAGCGGAGGTGAGATATGAAAATGAATAGAATTTCAGAGCAGACATACATCACGCGCGCCTGTGGCGCCACCTCAAAGCGCTATTTAAGGCTTGGAGATTTCGACGATTTCAAGTTCGGCAATTGTGTTTTTCTTGTGGTTTTTTCAAAAAACGATCAGTTATGTCTCTTAGAAAACAGCGATCAGCTTTTGATCAAGTATCGGAGTTCGACAGAGGAAGAATAGTGGCCTACCGAGATTGTGGATTATCTTTCAGAGAAATCGGTAGTCGTGTTGGACGAAACCAAACTGTAATGCGGATATGTGACCGTTGGATGCAGGAGGGTACGATGGACCGACGTGGTCGATTCGCATCTACCTCAGCGCACCACTTCACGTGAGGACAGGCAAATTGTGCGCATGGCAGTGACGGATTGCTCAGTCACATCACGAACCATAGCACAGCACATTGAATAT
>BMAV01027621.1:335387-353869 GCA_019973955.1 Trichonephila inaurata madagascariensis
TTTGACAAAAAAATTATATTAATTCAACAATTCGACAAAAAATTAACGTAAACTTTTCCCCAAAAAAAAATTTCCATATCTCCATTTTTTTTTAAAAAAAAGTTGTCGCGAGTTGTCGGATATCTTAATAGATATATCAACTCCATCATTTTTCTTTGTGTATTGAATAATTATTCACAGGAAATAATTATTTACAGAATATATAAATGATTATCTGTCACTACTTGCTTTTACTTTCGTGCTGTGATTTTTTGATTTTCAGTAGATGTTGTATATGTGATAAGATTATACTTTTTATATATTCGCAGCAAGACGCGTTCATATTTCAGGCTTAACTATTTAAGGTATCCGACTACGTACGGAACCGTGATTTTAAAAAGGCGCATAAATGGATAATTTTCATGATATTTAGTGTCACTTAGATTAGAATACATGTATAAAACTGTTTTAAGGACTTTTTGACAAAAAAATTATTTAAATACAACAATTCGGCAAAAAATTAACTTAGAATAACATTTTTTCAAAATGTTCTCCTTTTGTGAAAAATGCTCCTATTATAATAATAATTTGCCTGTACATAGCTCAGACCTATGTACAGGTCAACTATAATTTTTGAAAAATTCACATTATTTTCAGAATTACAACTAATTGAAATAATTATCGGCGCTTTTTTTTTGAAATTTCTCCCCTCTGTTATCGTAAGACATGGATAAACCCACTTCTAAGTTATAAATTTGAAAAATTCTAGTTGAGCCTCTGTACAGTGTTCTGTGCTATATACACAGGCAAAATTTTATTATAATAGAAGCATTTTTCACAAAAGGAGACATTTTGAAAATGAGTCATTCTATGTTCATTTTTTTGTCAAAATAGTGTACTCAAATAATTTTTTATTGTTATACTATTCTTAAAACAATTTTATGTACATTTTCTAATCTAAGTGACACTAAATATCATAAATATTATCCATTTATACGCTTTTTCAAAATCACGGTTCCGAACGTAGTCGGATACCTTAAATGCAGTGATAAATAGCGAAATAATAATATTTTCACTATAACCCATGGAAGGACATATTAGCAATCTAGAGTTGACATAATTTTAATGTGCTGTACATTTTTATGTATTCACCACGGGAAAATGATGAACTAAAATACAAAGCAAAATTTGTAAATACAGGCTGTTATTTATACAAGTGTCCATGATTCTTTTTAATGAAAACTTGAAACACACCAGGTGTCAAATAATAGAGTTTAAATATATATATTCCCTTATACTTAAATAAAATTATATTACAAAGTCTCAACTTGAGAGAGATATTTAACAGATAATATAAGTCTCTCTACTTAAGCGAACCAAATGACAGAACAGAAACGGAGAAAATAATTGCAAGCTTCAAACACAAATAGATAATTAATACAATAAACATATCTAAATCAATATTCGACATATATATTTCAAGTTTAAACAGTATAATTATGTGTGTTCTAAAATCTCCAACTGAAGCCATAATCTTAGCTTCAGCTATCTCTCCCTTTAATTATTATTCTAATCTCGCCTCTCGATCGCTTCTGAGAAAAACTTTTAAATGTAAAACTGTAAGTGAAGGAGGCTCATTTCATTTCTTAATCTGTATCCATACTCTAATTTAATGAAATGAGCGTGGCTTAGTGGAGGAAAAAAAGTAAAACCCGAACGATCGAAAAGTAGGATTCGAAACGATTAAAGATATGCGGACCTCATAAAATTGAAGACTTTAATTCTTATAATGACATTTTTGAAGTAATACTGTTTTAATGGAGGTTTTCAAAGACTTCAGATTAATTAAAAACTCAGCATTAATCTTGTATTGGATATAAGAGATACAAATTGTAATGGCTTTCCAAATTTTGATGCATCCCAAAATCATGAGATGAAAATTATAGCTCAGAAATTTATCTTACACTAATATTAGATTTCACGTAAAGAATGCTTGACTCAAAACTCTCCAGTACCATCACTTTTAAAAATAAACGTTTATACAAAACAAAAATTGTAAAATGCTTTTACCAAGTTTGTGAAACACCCACTCTAAAATTAGACTCAGACAAAGAGCATTTTAAAAAGTAGAAAATGATATTGTAACATAGTGACGAGGTAACATTTTCAGTCACACAGCAAGACATTAAAAGAATTTACTTTATTCATATTCTACGTTCGCCCTACACAGTTCTTCAGCATCACAAGATCCTTTAGAAGACTCACCTCGCTCTCACCATCACGACCCGGACACAACACGTGAGGAGTGTTTCCTCCCATTTCTTTCTCTTTACAAAACAATCAGCTCTCGTCTCGATCTCTATCTCCGATCTCCCCAAAAAAATAATCCTTTTAAATTCCAGGCGCGGGTCCACTACACGCCCCTCGTCATTTCTCATTGGCCGGCCCACAAAGGTCTGCACACGGCCCTCGGACTCATTAGCGTCCCATTGGCGCAGACCTAACAATTGCTCTTTCTGGTCCTTCTTGAATGCACCGGCGTCAGACGGCTCATCTCGTACATATGGACATTTTGCCCACCATGCGGCCATTGTTTCTTTGAAGCCACTCTCCCACCATTTTCCGAGTCGTCAGTCTTCTCAGTCAGATAGGCCCCGTCAGCTGTCACACGGCGGGACACTGTTATGTCTATTATGACTTACAGACCCGAGGCCAAACAATTGACAATGACCCCAAAGCCCCCTGCACTGTCTCCGACCCCCAAGCTAACCGCCTGCTCTAATCCATCAAACTAGACATCAATGGAAGAGTGTGGGTCGTATTAATGCGCTGTCGTTACAATATGATTTTTTGAGTATATGACCTAATTTAAAATTATTATTCATGATTACAACAAAAATATTTTATACTATTGCTGGAGCATTTTCAATGTTTAGAGAATATTATCTATCGATCTATCTATGTTTAGGAAATCCTCGGTACATGTCTTAGAAAACCCCCAAGCCACTAAAATCCTTTCAAACTTAGCCATCCGCATTAAATTGCGCCCAAAACCACATTGCACAACCTTAGATCTCCCTAGACACATACACATCAAGAAAACAAAAAGAATAAAGAGGGGGGAAAATTCCTTTCGGGAAAGAACCTTTTGTTAAAAAAAAAAAGCGGAGGAAAAAGAAATAAAAGAAAAAATTGGCGACTTCCACGCTCAAGGGAAAATAGCACAATTCTATTTTTACTTCGAACTATGTGTCCGAATCAATCGAAGAAGGTTTCGATCGAGCGTGGTATTTCTACTCTGGACACGTACAGGGTTCTTGCGAGGGGGTCCAGCGCAAAGCAGAGATTCTTCATTGAATTCTCCACACTGGTGCCATTTTCACAGTGGCAAATGACACCAAAGAGGAGAGAGAGAGACAGAAATAAAAAAAAATAATAATAAAGAATTCCATTCTGAGGCATGTACTTCCAATGTTCGCTTTTTGTCGAATCAGAGGTGACAACCCTAAGGGGACTTTGTTCACACACGAAGTGTTTTCGATCAACCGGAGGATCTAAATCCTCATCAACGATGAACAAAGAGAGAAAGAAAGAAAAGAAAAATTCTTGTTAGAGAAAATGGAGTATGAGGTGGATTTTGACACGAGAAAAAGAAGAAGGGAAGAGAAAAATATATTTTTAATGGAAGGTGGAGAATTTTTCAGTGTATGTTGTATGTTATTGACAGGTTATTGATCAAATGAAACGTATGTTTTCTTAATCTAATCTCGATACCAATCATTTTGCGATTCCTCTTGTCTGAAGTAACTGACATTAAATATCATTACCAGGTTTCTGTTTTTAATGTATAAGAATTGGGTTTTAAAATAAATAATTTTTTAAAAGTTCATTTTGATGTTCATATCTTATTTTTATGACAGGTATTAGCTAGGTTTTTAGGAAAACAATTTCAACTTTATCATTTGAAAGAAAGTATAGTCCAAAAAGTTAAATCCAAAACAGAAACAAACAACGTAATACCGAATTTGTGTTAGCTAAATAATTTTTTGGAGATCCAAAATTACATTAAAAGAGGGACCTTAACTATTGAGACTTTTTTAAAATAATTTCTATAAAATAGGCGACATTTTTATTTATTTATTTTTAAAAAAATTTTTTTTTATTGAAAACAATTATAAAATTCCCGTGCACCACGAAGTATCACACGGGGCTTACAAAAGTAAGTATAAACACATATTACAAAGGAAAGGGGAAAAAAAATTAATGTCATGAAAGATGTATTTTAAATAAACTTTTTGATAATACATATATAATATTTAAGAATATTTTGGGTATAAAAAAATTTATTTGAAAATTTCACATATTAATCCTTTCAGGAATACAATGTTGCTAACACAGTAAGTATTAGAAAGTAACCGTTTATTTTAATGTGTGTGTTCGATGGTAGTTTTTGCTATACGCTTTCTAAATGTTAAAACAGCCTTACTGAAACCTTTTGCTTACGAAAGATAAACACTTAAAAAATGGAACGTACAAGGAATAAAAAGATAAAGTTACATTTGGCATGGGTGTACTTATCGGTTGCCGACCATTGGAACAAACTATAAATAACATTAAATTCAATAATTTAATTGAAAATCACAAATCCCTAACCTTTTTTACAGTGTAATAAGTCTCCCGGCGAATCATCACCTGCAATTTATCTGTCTTCAGCGCCAAACCACATCAATAACTACGAAAAGTAAAAGATTCCCCTTCGCAGTTCGCGAAAGGGTGATTTCTGGAGCTTTCCAGCACAAGAAGCAGTAATTGACAAGCGCCAACGCTGGCTTCTGAAAGATTTACGACTTCGGTGCAACAAATCTGGCAAAGTTCTGTGTTTCTTTTCGGCTGATCGTGCAGCCAAGCTCTTTCGAAAAGAGCTCGTGTTCGGAAGTTACCTGGCAGAAGAGCGATTTCTCTGCGGACAAAGGGAAGTAAAATTGATGTGTTAACTCGTTGTTTCCATTATTCACTATTCCAAAATTAGCATGCTTGGCAGGTGAATGCGAGAATTTTCCTAAACGTAAAACGGGGCTTTTAGAAAAGATAAATGACCGTATCGATTATGAAGGCAAAGAAAATGTTTACCTTATCCCTTAGAATCAACGAACAGAAAACAGGATATACAAAAGATATCGTAATTCATGTACAAGAAATTCAATAAAGATCGGGAAAAAATAAACGGGAAGACGGTATAAATAGCTGAAATCGATTGTTAATCCGATAAATCTATCGTATATATAAATGAGATGCGTCTATTTATTATTCATAAATAAAAGCAGCAGTAAAAATTAAAACTAGATTTTGCAGTGATTAAAATATATACTGTAATGCTCACATGAATATGGGCGATTATGTTGTTAACGATATTTCCAAGGACGATATGAGTGAATGTTCATTTACGACACATAGTACAAAAACACAAGAGCTATTGGCAACGGACTTTGGTCAAGTGACAAGGATGACACCCGAGTTGGCATCCCACTCTCCTAAATTCCACACGAACGGAAGGGCGTTTGAACCTCCACAGATTTAAAGTGCATCAGCTCCTCTACACGGCGGTCATCAGCGGCATAAGGGTTCGAACTCATGACATGTCCGCCATAAGTTCGTGACCTTGACCACTAGGCTACCATGGCCCCAAGGATGATGCGAATTACAAAATTTCTGATTTTTAAAAATTTCATAAATAAAAAAAAACATTTATAATAAAATTCATAAATTTAACAAAAAAAAAAATGTGATAAATATATAAGACGCAATAAGAGAAAAAACAGCAAATTTTTTTTCTTACCATACTTGCACTAATTCAACATTCCATCTTATTGAATTAAAGTAACAGAGAATAAGGGTAGAGCTCTCAGTGACTGTGTGATGGCCCTTCTGTGATCCCAATAAATAAGAAATCTGGGTAAATATTTCGGTTCACACACGGAATTTATTACAAAAGTGGAATAAACATAATCGAGATTTTTTTTTTAAATATTTGCCACTGTTACTTTATTTTACAAATGCCACACACTACAAGTAATATTTATGTCATTAGTGCACGCACTGTGCCGTTTGAGATCTATAAAGGTAGAGAGATATTGATTAATTTAAATATTTAGTTTATTTACGTCACAGCTATTATTTACAGATTATACAAATTGAAGTTATTAAACATATTCATTCTTAGAGTCCAAGTTCTGTGGTTTGTGAGGGAGGAGTGTTTTGGTGTACATACTCAGCGAGATTTTTTGACCATCTTCGTTCTCTCACTTCCCTCGTTAGGCACTAGGGGAT
This sequence comes from Trichonephila inaurata madagascariensis, assembly GCA_019973955.1. Taxonomy (NCBI): domain Eukaryota; kingdom Metazoa; phylum Arthropoda; class Arachnida; order Araneae; family Nephilidae; genus Trichonephila; species Trichonephila inaurata. Next base: position 341,694 of record BMAV01027621.1, read on the forward strand.
GACAACCATCGGCGTTTTTATCCTCGAGTTACATCCGGTTCATGGGCGGATTAAGAGGGCTTCTCGTGGTGTTAAAAGTTGCCGGGGAGATGTCCAAGACAAGACCACGCAATATTTTTAAGGATGCCAGTGTCATTGCACGTGTGGTGACCATACCCACAAAAGGAGGCGATTCACAGCTGTGAGGCGGGAACGTCACAGTACTCTCCAAAGTCTTTCGACAATACAATTAAAACCTTTTAGTGCAGGGCATACGTCAAAATGTTCAGCGTTCATAGGCTGGCCAGAGTTACAGAGATTAGTCAAATGAATCGGCGATACCAATTCGGTAGAGATGGAACCTCAGACAGTCATGCCCTGTCAAAAGTCTAAAACGAGCTACAGTAGCTTTTCTAGGAACCTCAGGAACCCAGAACGGGTTCTCGTTCAAAATTGCCCAGCTCTTGTTCTTCGATATCTCCACAGGTTCCATTTTAAAATTATACTCTTAAAGATCATATTGGTAAAAGGCTTTAAGTTATCCGACTACGTTCGGAATCGTGATTTTAAAAAAGCGCATAAATGGATAATTTTCATGATATTTAGTGTCACTTAGCTTAGAATATATGTATAAAATTGTTTTATAAGAATATTTGGACAAAAAAAATTATTTAAGTACAATATTTTGGCAAAAAATTAATTTAGAATAATCTTTTTTTCAAAATGCTCTCCTTTTTTATAAAAAATGCTTCTAAAATAATATTTCGCGCGCGCGCTAATATTAAGTAAAGACTTCTCCAGAGAGTCTGAACTAGGATTTTTAAAACATTCACATTATTTTCAGAGTTACAGCCCATTGAAATAATTATCAGCGTTTTTTTCTCTTGAAATTTCTCCCCTCTGTTGTCGTAAAACCCACTTCTAAGTTATATATTTCAAAAATTCTAGTTGAGTCTCTGTAAAGAGGTTTGATCTATATACAGGCAAAATATTATTATAATAGAAGCATTTTTCACAAAAGAATATTTTGAAAATGGGACATTCTATGTTCCTTTTTAGTCAAAATGTTGTACTTAAATAATTTTTTATTGTAATAATATTCTTTAAATAATTTTATATACATTTTCTAATCGAAGTGACACTAAATATCATAAATATTATCATCCATTTATACGCTTTTTTAAAGTCACGGTTCCGAACGTAGTCGGATACCTTAAGGAATTAAAAGTTGAAATTCTTATGGGTCTTTAGATCACGAAGGCTTCTTTCTTAGTGAGAAAGTCAACATGTTCATTCTCAGCAATGTCACAAAGTGCCGGTAACCATCATTTTTTGAGAAAACTCTTTTGCATGAAATCTGCTTTTATCAAAATCCTTTTTGAATTACAGGGGTAATTTTGTGATAAAGCTTGCAATGCTAATTTAGAGTCGGAAAAGATTACGGTCCGGTTGAACTCAGAGTTTCTTAGTAATAGTTGCTCGACCGTTACTGCTACAGCTTCAATCTCGCCATCAAAGGTAGTAGCAAAAAGACCTGTTTGTATATCAAAGCTAAGAAATTCACAAAAGATACAGGCTCCAGTACCATGATATTTATTCCAATATAATATATGTATTTAAAAATAATAATAATAGTAGGTCATTTAAAGTTTAAATCATCACTGCGTAGCTTTTCATGCCCCGTATGTTTATTTATTTAGAAGTTAGTACGATGATTAAATATGAAGTTTCTAGAGCAGGTGCGCAGAGAATACTTATAACAATTTAAAAGAATGAAAATATCTATTCTATTAAAATTTGGTACAGATTGAAGCTTAGTTCGTCTTTTATGACATCTTATCGAGCTTTCAGGTATTCAAATGGTGTAAGGCAGCGAAACTCAACCTGCGGCCCACTGTGCCTTTTTAAGTGGCCCGGCCATGGCCCATTGCTCTGAAAAATTCAGTTATTTATAAAAATTCGGTGGGAAATTATTTGTTAAGAAATTAAATGTATCAACTTTGATTTTTGCTGTCGATGTCCTATGGGTGCGAATTGATATTTTTTTTCCTGATTAGTGATAATAAACAACAGTGGAGTAGCGACCATTTTATGAGTGGAACTAATTTTTTAATATATTTCGTACCTTGCAAGCGAAAAAATATTCCAAGAAAATAGGTGGTTTCAAGACGATTAGGAAGTTAACTATTCTGTAGTGAAAAACAAGTATGGATCATTAAATGTTTGTTTTGTCACGAAAGTGTTGTATTTAAGAAATTCCAATAAACAGGAATCTCGTTCAATGACACTTTTCCTCGAAGATCTCTTTTGAGAGGTGATAAATAGGCTTTCTTGAATAATCTTTACAACAGCAAAAAAAAAAGTGTTTTGTCAGTGGTGATGCCACAGGTGTAACAACGGCACCCTATGAAACTTGTTATATTATTGGTAATCATATGAAATCGCTTACGGATGCTGAAATTGTGACGGAATGATTCTTAAATGCTTCCACTTTAGAAAAATTCAGTGAAAACAAATAAAAAAATAATAATTAAATAAAGCAAAATAGGAATTTTAATATTTTAATCAATTTTCCACATTTTAAATTTTTTATGCTATCTTGATTTTAAGGCATTTCTCTCCTTCCCTTCCTTCATTAATCCCCATGTTGCGGCCCGCGTGAAATAGCCATCATATGTATGCGGCTCGAGTGGCCGATGCACATGATATGTATGTGGCCAGGCAGAAAAATATGTTGAATACTCCTGGTGCAAGATATTTAAAAATAATAGTGAAGAGATATAAAATTTGTCTCATATAATCATACATCAAAAACAACTTTAAATGGAGTAAAAATACTCGGAGAGAAAAAAAATCGTGACTTTATTCTTGAATACCGCCGAATTAGTTGCAAAAATAAAAGCTATAAAATTAAGAAATTTCGCAAACATATTGCAAGTTTGATAGTCAATGAAAAGTTGGCAAGAGCAGAAAGAAATTGGAATCGCAATGAAACAGAAAAATATGCTTTTTTGTACGCGTTTCATTATTACTACCCCTTAAACAAAGTAATCCAGTACAGAATGGCACACACACAAAAAATAAAACTGCTCCACAAAAAGCTAAAACTCAGCCACCTCCTGAAAAATTGATCGCTACCATTTTTGAGGATCTGCAGGGCATTATGTGCCTCAATTTTTTTCATCACCACCATGCAATTCATGCGATATATTGTACTGTGAACTTCAACAGCAGCAAACTGACTCCATAGATCGTTCCGATTTGATCCACATTGTTCCCGAGGACAATGGAAGAGCATGCCAGCTAGTGTAATAGAAGAAAAATTAAAGAAACGTCAATTGAACAACATCCCTATAATCCGGACACAGCAACTGTTCGGACAACCCTCCCCCTTCGTCCCCCAAAGAAGTGTTAAGAAAAGAAAGATTTATACCGAATGAAGGAGATATAAGAATTTGTGCGTAATTGGTTACGTACACGCCTGACTTCTTTGTATTTATTCTGGGGAAAAAATCCCAGTGAGTTAGAAAAAAAACGTGAGGATTAAACGTTGGAAAAGGAAGATATTACTCGTTTAACAGAAACATAGCGTTGGTGCAATTTCGGTAAACAATTTTCTTAGAAAACGCTCTTTTATATTTGATTTTCCTTGGTAAATACAAAGGAAATATCTTTAATAAATCAATACGGTTGTTGGCTTTTGCTGATGACATTGATATCATTGCTCTAACACCCACCGCACTAAGACAAGCCTTCTTGCCTTTAGAGAAAAAGTCCCTCAGAATGGAACTGAAAATTAATGAGAATAAGGCCAAGTACATTCCTTGCACTAAATAATGTTTTAACAATTCCCACACTTTAAAATTGAAGATCATAATTCTGAAGCAGTTGACAGTTTCACTGAAACACTATCGCTAATAGATGTCTTAACGGAATACGAAAATTTTTGAAATCGGATTCAATCAAAAGAAAACGAAAGGTTCTGTAGTATAAATGTTTTTTAAGATCAGCATTAAAACTTATGCATGTGAAACTTGGTCCATGTCTCGAACAGATGAGAACATGATAAGTATCTACGAGTGAGTGAGTGAGTGAATATTAACGTCGCACTGTTCAGCTGCACGAGGGCTTTTGGCGACGGACCACGTAATTTTGAACCATGGTCAAGTGACGTGGACGACACCTGAGCTGGCACCCCCCTCTCCTAACTACCACACCACACCAAAGTATCTACGAGAGGAAGATTGTAAGATTTATTTTTGGAGGAATTCAGGAAAGTGAAACGTGGTGAAGGAGATTAAATTTCGAGCTCTATTAATCATATAATGAATCTGACATCGTTAACTTCATCAGAATACAACGAATTCAATGGACAGGTCACGTTGTCAGAATGAACAAAGACCGCACCACTAAGAAAGTCTTCAATGCTCAACTAATTGGCACACGATGGAAAGGGCAGGCCAAATCTTAGATGGATTGATCCCCTAGAAAAAGATCCCCTAGTTTTGAGAACTGAGAATGAAGAATTTGAGAGCTAGCACGATGAAGTCTGGCGTGGGAAAGGCTTCTTGAGAAGGACAAGGCCCACCCTGGGCTGTAGAGCAGCTGAGGAAGAGAAGGACGGTAAATACAAAGCTGTATAAAAAGTAGCTCACAGTTTAGGGTTGGAAAAAATTAAAATTTATAAAAATCTGTATCACTTATAAGTAAACAGTGCATTCCAATTACTCGTTCAATGTGTCTTATATGGAATTAGACAATAATTCCTGTTTAAAGGAACGTGATTTCACGAGTTATGAGAAGTTTATCCGGAGTACGCCTTTTTAAAAAGTGCCAGAAACATAAATGTGTTCCTGTCACACCTAATTATTTCAGAAAAACAGATTATTAAAGGAGGGTCAGGTGAAGAAGGTTATATCATGTTTTAGGGGAAAAATTAGTCGTTCTTGCTCATTCGTGAAGCTATATAAATTTGTCATAACACATGTCGAACAGAACAGGCAATATAGGAAAAAGATGCATCTTGATTGAATGTCTTCAATAGAATTGCACTGATATTTTAACTGAGGTTCTGTTTTTGTTGCTTATGCTACGTGATCGACAGTAACATCAAATCAAGGTCCAAGGCCAATCAAGACAGTAACACGAAATTCATCGCGGCTAAGAGCTAGATTTTTACTCCTGTCGTTAGCCTTAGTTTTGAGCACCATGCAGGTGCCAGTACGATTTTGCTCGGTTCCACCTCAATTTTGAGGGAGAACACCCTGGAGGAGGTCGGTCAGGGGCCTCCTACCTCTTTCCCTTCCACCAACCTCACGAAAGGATTTGCGACTCGACGGCTATTTAGAGTACCCCTATACCGGGAAGGGACTATACATTCGTGACTTCTTCGAGATTCAAACCCAGGCCCTACGGTACCACAGCCATTGTCACTAACTACTATACCGGATGGGGGCGGAATTAAGGTTCTAAAACAAATAAGAACTTCACAATATCAGTGTCCATTGACGAAATAGTTTGGAGCTTTTATCGAATTCACTGTCTAAAAAACGATAATTGATGAATGTCAGGGTGAACGCGCAATACATAGTGGCCAAAGTAAATGACTATACGTGAATTTACTCAGCCGAATTGCGATAGTCGCAAGGACTTTCTTCACTAATTCACACACACATCTTATCATTTCACAGAATGTTATATGGTGAAAAGGCGAGAAAGTGAGTTACATTAACGTAGCACTATAAAGCTGCATGAGGGCTGTTGGCGACGGGCCTCGTAATATTGAACTGTAGCCAAGTGACGAGACAACATGTCAGCTGATACCCTCACCCCTCTCCTTCCAAACCACATCAATGAGAGGACGTTTCAGCCTCGACAGATTTAACATCCAGTGGCCCCCTTTGCACGGGGCGAGTCTTCAGCGGCACAAGGCTTGAATTGAATTCAGTTCATGCCAGCCACGAGTTCGTGACCTTGACCAGTAGGCTACGGCCTCCACATGGTTAATTGGCATCAATTGCCTTTCGTAATAAGTGAATGAATATTCATTAACATCTCCTTCTAAAGCAACGCGCTGGCAACGGATATCGTAAATTTGAACCACTGTTAAGTGACCTGAGTTGACCATTCCTTCTCCTAACCTCAACCCCGATAACGTGAGGCCTTTGAACCACGACGGATTTAACGTGCATCAGCCCCTCTACACGGTAAATCTTCAGCGGTATCAGGACTCGAGCCCACGTCTCGAAAACGATAACCACGAGTTCGTGACAATGACCACCAGGTTACCACTGCCTCACCACCTTTTATCAGAATTATAATGCACATATATTCTCGATGAAATTCAAAACACTGTTGTCAGAAGTGGCGATCGGATTATATTATGTAAATATAAGTTAAAAACTAAACTCAGTGGTGCAAAAGCCCATCGGGGTCAAGGCCTACTGTGACCATCTAAGTTTTTATGACTTTGGGCACTGAGATGCACGATCAGATTTTCTGGTCAGGTGGTCAGTGTGACGCGAAACTCCCAGTGTTTAGTTCCCAAGCAAGCCTGATACTCATTTATCGAACCACTGAAGGGGTGAAAAGCTAAAACCGCCTTACTGAGCCAGGGGTTTAAACTCCGGACCTGTGGCGTGGAATCACGATGCGCTACCACATAGCCATTGGGTATATTAAGTAAAAAAAAAATACGTCATATGACTCTCTACAGGGTGGAATACAACATACCCAATGAACAGCAGAAGCAACACTCAAAGTGTTGAATGACCGATTGGTTTCAATAGGATGAGATTTACGACCAAACCTTTCACGTTTACGACAGGAAAACCAACTCGGTTTTTCCTCTAATTGACCTCGAGGTAAACTATTTTTTTTTCTGGCAAACTCTTTTTATCTATCCTGACAAACTTTCTAACCATTTTTACTATTCTTCATCCTTTTCTATAATTTTGTTTTAGCTTTAGGGAATCTTTTTCATTTTGGTTGAACAATTTCATTAACAGCATTTTTTTCTAAAAAGTAAAGAATGTTGCAAGAAATAATACTTTTTTTCAGTGGCTTTTTTTCCTTTATTTTTCTGCGTAGCTTTTTTCCATTTATTGCAAAAACTATATTTTATATTGTTGTTACTCTAACATCATTTATTGAACAAATTTTGCAATGAAATTTTTTATTCCATAAATTACTGATGCATTAGAAATGCATGCTATTTCAAATACTTGTCAACTATTGAATAGCTTTTTCTAAGCCCTCTAAAATATTGTGATATACCTGTACATTTTACCTGACATTAAAAAAAAATAGTCCTCTGCCAGTGAATAAAAATATTTCTATTTTATCAAGAGAGAACAAATACAACTCTCTCCCTAATATTTTTAAAAGTTTTACAACTACCAAAATGATGAATAATTTTCTTGAATATGTATCTAGTTAAGTCTATTACTAGAAAGAGTGAATTGACGGATAAATGACATAAAAACAGAAACAAAGGGATATTTTTTTAAATATGCCAAAGCATTTATTAAATGTTATGGAGGTAAGTAGAAAGATAGAGCTTTCTATAATTGATACTGCAGTCTGACCCCGATTTTGCGAACCCCTATTTAACGAATTTCGCGATTTAATGATTTTTTTACATTTCCCGGTAGAAAATAGAGGCAAAACCCCCATTTAACGAATAATAAACCCCGAACGAACGAATTACAGTGGGACCTCTATCTAACGAAGTCGCTAAATCCCGAAAAAAGGTTCGTTATATGGAAAATTTGTTATAAGAAGGTTCACCTTTCAATAAACATCATAAACCAATAAAGCAAATTTTAAGTTCGTTAACACTATATATTAAAAAAAGGAATTATTTATACATTTTTATAAATTAATATATATATTTATTTTATATATCAACTATCAAAAAAAGAAAAAGAAAGAAAGAAAAATGGCAAGAAACGCTTCTTGACGCCTTTATCCACTTCCTGAATAATTAAATGTATTTCTTTGGTGCTCAAGCACTTACGTTTTAATATTTTAGAGCAACAAGCAACAAAGTTAGCAGTACGACTGATCAACACTACAAATGAAGGGAGACTAGTTCAAGGACACGAATACGCGAGACAACTCCACTAATGGTGAAAGGGGATATCGAAGATGTTTACAGTGAACTGGGCGTTGGGGGTCAAAGTTTGCATTTTTGGATAAAACGCCCAGAATTATATTGCTCTTGGGGAATTAGGCACCTATTAAAAAGCAGTTCAAAATTAATGCCCACCATAAAATGTGTTAAAAGGGAAAATAACTTGAAAATTCTAGAAATACTTTAAAAATAGGGAGAAAAAAAACTGAATCACAAGAGAAAAAGCTGGTTATATAGAAAAGGCACCTCGCTACAGAAAGGTTATTTTACGAAGAAAATCGTGAAATGTTCTTGGTTAAAGAAAAAAGTTCGCTATATAGAAACATTCGCAATATGGAGGTTCGACTTTATTTCAACCAAAGAAATTTCTTTTATAAGGTTGGATTAGAAAAAATTGGAATTTTCAAATGACGTCCTTTTTGCCCGGAACAGAAAAAAACTCTTTTCTCGTAAGTAACAAATTATGACAGCGAAAGGTTGTGACATAGCCATCTGTCGATAGCTATGACGTGTTGGATCCGCGTAAGTTAGAGGTGTGGGATTATCTAAAGGATGAAACATTTTATAATTCTTAATACAACTTTTATTAAGAATAACTTAAATTACTTATATCTAATGAACAACTTACTTTAAGTGAGAATAAACCACAAATTAGACCGAATATTTATGTCAGATCGCACAACTAGATCACTTATCCTAAGTATAGTTAATTATCTGCCTAATCTAGCTTTCTATATTATAATATCATTTAGAAAGTAACCCTCCTACCTTGGTTGAAGACTCATCTATTCTGCTTCTTGTAAATAGTTATATGTACTCATGTACAATTACTCTTCCTTATGAATATTATTATTGAAGGTGGGCGTTTCCTTCTTCCTTGTGAGTAGGCCGTCTAACACTTGTTCCGAACTGTTCCACACTAAGCTTTCTCTAAGATTGCCATTCCTCTCACCAAACTTTCTATCCTTTTAAAGTATATCTTATTTGCATTGTTGCTTTGTTTCTCTTCTTGGTATTGGGTTGGAAAAGTTTTGCCATTAATCGTGGCCGTCAAAGAACGTAGGAGTTATGTTAGAAAAAGAACGCGAGAGATGTCACAAGGTGTAGCCCATTATTAGACTTTACAGGTGTAAATGAGTCATGGATGCAACTTACCGCGTGAGTTTTAAATAGGACAGGATATTCCTTTTTCTCATCACACTTCACTACGTATCAGGGATACTTTAAGAGATTTAACCATTTGTTCTTTTTCATGAGAGAAGTGAGGTTTATTATACGTACGGTTTTGCAGAAAATTTCCTTTTTGGAAATTTGTTGAGCATGGGAGATTATCAAAAATAAATGCGTAGTGATTTTTATGCAAAACTGTTCGGTTCTCATTCTTCACATTGTCTGAAAAATGTGAAAACACACCTCATGCAGCAGGATGTAAATGACGCACTATTTTCAGCACTGCATAAAATCGAAAAACTCGTCAGGAATAAAAAAAGATCGTTGAACATTTACTAGTCAATTCTTTTTAAAATTTCCTATTAACTGGTGCGTAATAATCCTCTAATAGTACTGTGGCGGTGTGATATCTATATAAACTAGTACCAAACATCACGCGATGACGATCGTTTTGGCGTGGTTGATAAAGTACTTGCGTACGGAACGGAAGGTACCCATACCGAATCCTTCCCTCCTTCATTGGTGACCCTTGCCGTGCAAAAGAACGCACCCTTTACGCACCGCAGTCGTGGCACCATCTAACCACCGCAAAAGGCGACTAAGTCGTCAGACACAAATGACGCAATAAAGCCGTCAAACACAAATGACTTAATTCTCAAGCCGTCAAGCACGAATGATGCAACCCACAAAGTGATGCAATTAACAAATGTGGCGGTGTGATATCTATATAAACTAGTAACAAACATCACGCGATGACGATCGTTTTGGCGTGGTCGATAAAGTACTCGCGTTCGGAACGGAAGGTACCCAGATCGAATCTTCCTTCCTAGAGTACTTTTAACTGCTGAATAAAAAGTGTACGATTTTTAACTATGAATATTTTTTGTACAGTTGGTTATTATACAATTTCCAAAAGGTAAATTGCAAAAAACTGTATTTTTTGTATTCAAATAACCCCGATTTAACGAATAAAATGTTCGGTCCCGGAGAATTCGTTAAATGGAGATCGGACTATATTTAGAATTTGATCAAAAAAATTCTTCTTTTTCGTCTGTCAATAACTGTACAACAAAGAAAATATTGTGAATCTAAAAAATATCAAACTACTTAAAGTTCTCTAAACATTCTAAAAGTTTTCAACTAGCACTTAGTTCTAAAGGAAATATATATAAGTCAATTTTTTTTTAAACACAATTCCTTCCTGAACTTTTTACAAGTTGATAAGTCGTACCAATACTTTGGGTAACTATATGTTTCTAATATTCTAACACGTTATCACATAAATTACTGTGAAAAAAAGTAAAAGATTTCTTTCTTCACCAAGAATGTTTCTAGAGTTTTCCGGGGCAAGAAACATTACTTGACAGGCGCCAATACCAGGGTTTGAAAGATTTACAACTCCAGAGTAACGAATTTTGGAGGGTTCTTCCGTTTCTGTTCTTTCGAAGATCCTCGAAAAGGCTTTGAGAAGAGAGATCTATTTTCAAGATTATCCTGTAAATGTATGAGGGTGCCATGCAAGAGTAAGAAGAAATCAATACGTTAAAGCTGTAACTTTCTAATGTACTTAAATTAATTGCAAGAGGAAACGTTAAATTCCCTTAAATGAAGATTTTCATATAAAATAAATATTAGAATACAAGCCGCTATTTTTTCCTCAATATTAATGGTACTGAAAATCGGGTGTGGCTTAGAATCGAAGGTGAAAGAATTCGTTGGATGGGGAAATTGAGTGAGTGAGTGAGGGAATATTAACGTCGCACTGTTCAGCGACACGAGGGCTTTTGGCGACAGACCTCGCAATTTTGAACCATGGTGAAGTGACGAGGATGACACCTGAGCTGGCACCCCCTCTCCTAATTACCACACCACACCAACGGGAGGACGTTTGAGCTCTCGACGTGGCCGTGGTAGCCGAGTGGTATAGGTATCGTATCGTGGCTTGCCTTGTCTTGAGTTCGAGCCCAGTACCACTAAAGACCCGTCGTGTAGGGCAGCGATGCACGTAAAATCTGCCGAGAGCTGAAACGCCCTCCCGTTGGTGTGGTGTGGTAGTTAGGAGAGGGGGTGCCAGCTCAGGTGTCATCCACGTCACTTGACCATGGTTCAAAATTACGTGGTCCGTCGCCAAAAGCCCTCGTGTAGCTGAACAGTGGACGTTAATATTCAATCAATTGAGCTCTCGTCAGATTTAACGTGCATCGCTCCCCTGCACGGCGGGTCTCTAGTGGTACCGGGCTCGAACTCATGACATGCCTGCCATGATCCGATACCTTGACCACAGGGCTACCGCAGTCCTTATGGGGAAATTGAACACGATACTGATGATTAGAGCAATGGTTAGGTTTATGTATGCAATTAAAGGTTTTTAATACAGGTAAAATAAATTAAATATTTCTTTGTTATTAGTGCTCTTTTAAAAAATTTTTAATTTCATAAATATCGGATTTCGTAAGTCTTTTTTTTACACTGTCTTTTTTTTTTTTATAAAAACGTGTTGAGAATTTGGGATGCAGCTTAGAATCGATGGCGTTTTAGATTCGAATAAATACGGTACATGAATTCTAAAGTTTCAAACGTTATACGACTTGAGAAATATCGGATTTATGAGAGCAATCCGATTCTTCTCTTGAACTGGATTATCTTTGGAAATCCGATAAAAAGATGTAGAAGATGAAAATGCAATTTGTCTTGAATATAGAAGGAATAAATTGATAACTCAACAAAAGAGTTTCCAACATTCTAGTAAAATATTATTCATCTATAAATCTTCTATAATCTTAAATGGTGCTCTACATTTAATTTGAATGAACATATTAAATCTGCGAAATGTTTTTAAATTGCCGCGAAGTTTAGCAAAGATAATTCTACAGGGAATGCAAAGTTAGTCTGT
>BMAV01027621.1:374023-391054 GCA_019973955.1 Trichonephila inaurata madagascariensis
CCTTTTTTTTTTTTGCTTTTATTATAATACTACATTAAAAGCAAAAAACACGAAACATTTTTTAAAATCCGTGATTTTAAACCAATTTTTTCAATCTTTGAGCAGAATTTGGATAATATTATTCTACAAACGAAAAAAAAGTTTCGTACATCTTTAAGAATGACGAAGTTTTAAAATGTTTTATTAAAAATTTGAGTATTTTTTGAAAAATCGAAAGAAAAAGTTTTCGGCATTTTATTTTTTTAAATGACTGATTCTAAAAGAGAAAAGCCTGAACTTTTTTAGTGTAGAATATCGTTTCATTAACAAGAAAAAAAATTCATACGGAACGACTTAGAAATCATTTTCATGAAAAAGCATCAATTTTGACTCATTTTAGAAAAAATCGTAAAAAATAGAAAACATCATTATTTTTTAAAAAGAATTATACCGCATCGTGGCAAAATAAATGATCTTTCCGATTATGTAATTATTTTTTGTTTCAGTTTGATAGAAAGAATAAGATAGTTTTTTTAAATAAATGTTGAAAAATCGGAACTTCTCTAAGCTCAATCCGATAAGCTGCTCGGCAGAATAAAAAGTTAACAGGGGTAAAAGGTTTTTAATTAATATCTTTTTAACTAATTGCGATATAGGAATATAAAAGGTCAAAACATGCATTGTCATCTAAACTAAACGTGTATACAAAATTTCAGCTCAATCGGTTGAAGACATCAGCTTCAAAATTGAGTTGCAAGATTCCACCCGAACAAATTACATTGCAAGTTAAAAAAAAAGCCTGCAAAAAGGAACCAATTTTAAAACAATTGCAGTCAATCAAAAAACTTTAACTAAGTTTAATATGAGTGTGACAGAAAATTTTCTAATTTCATTAAGTAATTATGTTGTATGAGATTTAAGAAAAAATAATCAAAAGTAAATAGATAAGCTCAATCAAAGTTTTATTTGAATTATAATCACAACAGAGCTTTCGATGAGAAGTACAGTGAAGAACCTCGTTATCTTGAACTCCACTTCGACAATGAGGATGGACGTGTGTGTTTGTGTGCTAAAACTGTGATATGTCATATACGAATTCATATACCACGTAAGGATTTCGATACAGAGTTTCATTTCACGTTCTTCCTTTTTTAGCTAGAAGATTTATTTGAATTTGGAACAGATTTCATTCGGATGTCACAGGAAGGCAGTTCACAGTCAATACTTTTAACTGACTACTAAAAATTTATCGTTTGTTAACGCCGCATTACGAAGCTACATTGGAGGAACACTAAGGACAGGAAGGAAAAATGATGAGCAGCGTGAGCCTGAAGAATTTAAATTATTGATTTTTAGTACGTCTAAAGCTATTCATTACAATATTTACAATAAGATACGTTATTTTAACTATTAAGTATTTCAATTCTACAGAGTATTTCACTGGGGATAGAGGAGGTGAAACACAACGTCTCTTTTAGAGTATTTCTAGCGAACTGCCCCCTCTCCACTCTCTTGGGTGTGGGGCGGTCTCTTATTACACCTTGAATTTCACTCGGGGTTTAGCTCGCAGGTAGAATTGCCATAGGTTATAGGCGTGATGTCAGATGAAATAATTCTCCAATATTTTAGGGGTGCACGTATATGAAAAGCGTAACATTATCCGTATAAGAAAGCCTAACATGAAGCCGCGAGGAGGGAAAACGTTGAAACAGATATCGTTATTTTCAGCTACAGTCAAATGACGAGGACGACGCCTGAGCTGACACCCTGTCTTCAAACTTCCACACCATGTCAACGAGAATCCTTTGAGACTCGACAGGCATAAAATGCATCAACCCCTCTACTCGGCGGAGACTTCAGTGACACCTGGATACGAGCTTTCAACTCGATAATCCCTCAGGGGGCTCACCTTCTTTAGGTGGGTACAGGTGTCACAATCCCGAGGTACCCTAGTGATCTTTTCCTTTTCCCATGGGTTTACTATCTTTGGTAAACACAGGTGTCACGACCCCGGGGTACCCCAGTGATCCTTCTATGTTTTCGACCCTCCATCTTGTCATACAATTTCTTCTTTTCCCGTCCAGACCACAGAATGTTTGGCGCAGTATAGCCAAAACTGGCTCTTGCGCCATAAAACACCAAACTCAACTCAACTCCAACTCGATAAATAAATACCGGCCATGAGTTCATGACCATGAAGACTCGGCTAATGCGGTCACAAACGTTATCAGCCGTAAAAACCAGGATACCATGACTAAATCATCAGCTAATGAATTACTTTAATATCTACCATAATTAATAAAGATAAATCGAAATTGTAACGAAGAATGAAAAAAACTCAGAAAAATACTTCACAAGATTACACTTTTGTTTTAAATAGAGAAAAGAGCGTTGCTTTCTTTTTGCATGATAAATATTTTGTTCAATTGATTTCAATCAGAAAATAAAAGAAAAAAAATCTACGGCATTGAGTAGAATACTGAGAGAAACAGAAGAGATACATACATGAATTACTAAACTTACGTGTATTCAATAACTCATAAATAAAAGCAAATTTTTGAAAATTAAAAAATATGTATTCCGAACAATATTCGAGTATATCACTTAACACAGAGTCAGTACAATATTTTTAGGCTCAATATCAATAATCCTACCGAGCTAAAAAAAAATACATAAATTTCTGGTTAAATATAATAAACATAGTATATGCTTTACTGAGTTAATATTAGGTTATACTGTAAGGTTTTTCCACCTTCACGCAAGACCATTTGTTGTGAAACAAACACAACACAGATAAAACGCAAAATGCCATATGGCGAAAACTACGATAACAAAAAATTGGTGTTTTAAATTTCGCACTAATTGAAAATATGATAAAAATCCAGATAATGTAGCACACAATGTTTTTAAGTTTAATAGTTACATAGTTACAATAATTAATACACATACATAGTTAAAACGTATTTTTTCATATGTTTACATAGCATCTTCATATTTTATCTGAATTTTGAATTGATACTTCTACAATTAATTGACAATATTCATGTTTTCAAGACAAATTACCATTCAAGAATTTCCTGCACTTTCAGATATAAATATAATTTTGCAGAACATTCACACTTCTATTAGAGTTACAATTCTCACCTTAAAAAATTCGGTCTTCTATGAAAAAGTCAAGTATTTGAAAACACTAATCCCACTATAAAAATTATTTGTAAGGGCACTGATGAAAAAAAAACAATTAATATAAAAAAAAGTTTTAAAATCAATTCCTACTTAGGTCAACAAAGAATATTTTATTTTAGTTACCTTTTATTGATGGTTACAAATTAATATAAATATGTATATACATATGGCAGGATCACAATATTAAATGACAAAATAGAAAGCAATTTTCCATTTCCCTTTCTATACAGGATGTTGGACTATTTTTGTTTGTTTGTTACTATTTATCCATTAATTAAATTTAATTATTTTAATAAAATAGTATAGTAAAAAAGGAATCACATTCTCAGAAATTAGATCATCCGAGGTGGTATTCGAACCCACAACCTTTGGATTAGAGGTCCAACGCGCAATCCATTGCGCTACAGGGACACAACAAACGATTTTAATTTCTATATATGCTGCTTATTCATTCATTTTTTAATTAAATTAATGAATCAATATTTTATAAAAAGTGTATTAACATCAAGTGTGATCCACTACAATTTTAAAAAAATGTATTTAAACTTGAATGGATGAATAGAAAGTATTTTATTAACGATTGAAAATTTGTACAAGATATATATATGCATACATATACATAAATAAACAAATATATATAGGGAGAGAGTGAACTAATAGAAGGAATTGAAAAATTCGTTCTTCTATGAAAAAGTCAAGTATTTTAAAACACTTCCATTGAAAAAATTATTTATAACAGCACAGATAAAAAAATAAATATCATTATTTTTGTCTGAGACAAAATGTGTGTATAATTAGTAAGATCAACTCATCTTTTTTGCTTTAAGTCTTTTCTAACAGTTCCACCATTTTTTATTTTTCTGTTAAGAAATGTCTCGATTTGTACTAAGCGGTAAAAAAAAAAAAGAATAACATGAATTCCATTTAAAAGAAAATCTAGAAAACAATGAAGTCAATGGATTACTATAAAAAGTTTTAAAGATAAAACATTATTAAGGAATCAGTGCCGACTTAAAAACGTTCTTAAATTGCCATAAAAAATTTAAAGAGCTTTCAAATTTTTTTTCAAAATTTTCCCTCTTTTTTCTTAAGAGGAAAAAAAAATGTGTCATTTTCATAAGAAAATAACACAGTTTTTATTCGTGTGATAATTATCCTCAATTTTTTCCCCTCATTATTGATTTCCGTTTCTTTCAGAAGACATATACATCAATGATTTTATCCAGCGCCATTAGCGGTGATAGCATTGCCATTTATTTACGTAAAAAACCATTTAAAGGGGCCATATTAGGGCATTTAGTGCTCAAGGGCTTTATAATTCTAAGTGGTGGTTTATCAAGTGCGCTATCACTTTCAAAAAGAATCAGGAAGAGTGTTAATGGGCGATAATTCACCTTTGCACTCTGTTTCTGTTTGATGAGTTCGACAAAAAAAAATAAATTTTGCCATTATCTATATCGCTTATGGTTAGTACCCTTTCACTCTTTTCGTATTTATCACCTTTTATTACCGTATTTTATTTTTGAAACGCTTGATATGAAATTATTAAAATGTTTTAAAAGTTTTAGCTTAAAAAAAATATATATACAGTTAGTTTTCGAGAATATGTATTGGTTTCCCGAAGATAAAAATTTTTGCAATTTGCGATTTTAAACTCGTCTTTTACTTTATGAAAGTTAAGTAACGGGTAAGGAAATCATTAAAGATGACAGACAGATTAAATTACAGGGACGAAAAATTAATTCAAAAATTATTAACAGGTAAAACAACCGTTCTAAAAGTGTAACTTAAATTACTCATACTACATTAGTCTGTAAGGATTGTTGAGACAAAAGCGATGTTTTTCTGAAAGAGACATTTTTATTTCATTTTTATGCAGAATTAATTGAAATTATTTAAATTATCCGAAAACTTTATGTAATCGATAAAAAAATATTTTCTATTTTATGTTATAATATCGAATGTTTTGATTTAAAAATTCAATTAAATCTTTATAAATAGCTCGAGAGTAAGTAAAACTTATTAATTTAAATTAATTGTTTACTCAAGTACCATTGTGTCAAATATATTGGAAAATTAAACAACACTTTGCAGTGGATGTTTAACGTACCATATATTATAAATATGAATGTAAGTGAAATTTCAGAATTAGGTTGGTTTTAAAATTAAATCTTTTAAATGTGTTTCAGTAAATATGAATATCGAGATTTTTGAGGACTTTTACAAAATAAATAAAAAAAATTCACTTAAAATCAATCTTGGGAAGACTTTCACGTATTAAATTAAGACACTAGCTCACAATCTATTATACTCACTAAATATGCTAAATAAAGACTTAATTAAGAAAAGATGAATGGATAAATTTTAATATGTGACGTAATAACCTTGATATTGTAGAAGTAACATGAAAGGCAGTGACTTAAAGATTTAAGTTTTAAATTTCTAATTAGAACTATTAAAATTTCCCCTAGACGGTGTTAACTTAAATAATTGATGCATGAACTTAAAACTTCTACTACAAATCAATACACCTAACAACCAAAATAACTTTGCATGCCATTGAAACTTTAAAGGTTATAGTAACTACTTTGTTCGAACTTTATATACTTTAAAATTCTTGATATAATTTATAATTTATAATTCTAAATAAATAATATTCTGCAATAGTTTGTCATTAATTTTAAAAGCGAAGCACACTTTCAGCTAACAAATATGTTTTGCTGTGGCACGAAAATTTAATAAAAAAATCCTTCATATCTATTTGTAAATAGCATAATTCAAATATATAAATGTAATAATTGAAGTTAATTTTCTCTTGAGAACATTTTAATCTATAATGGTCCTGAACTCCTAAGGATTTAGAGTAATAATTAATCACAACATACTTTACATGCCTAACGAGATATAACCGTTATTTTTTAAAAAATTTCTAATTGGCTGCGGAGCGTGTTTTACCATTGCAGACCTAGTACTTTCCCGGAAGCTGGTATCTCTTTTTAGTGCGGCGCTATATAGGTGGATACCAACCGCCGCAGATAATTTTGACGTCCAGTTTCCTCCCTAGAGGGAAAGAAGGCTTTGTGTGTGCTACATGTTCTATGTTTGCGTGTTTTTAACGTAAATAAACGAAGTTTCAAAAGCTACGAAACTTCCTCATCTATTATATATTTATATATATGATGAGTTCATTGGAGGGCAGCATTGCATGCGCTCTGACATGTGACAGCTCGCTTCACAAGGAGGCGAGTGGCGATTCCCAGACCCAGCTCAGACCAGGAATGGGAATGACGAGAGACAGGACGAATAACTAAAAGAGGAAGTTTAGCCACTTGGCAACGACGCGCGTTTAAATGTTTAACTTAGAATAGTATTTGCAGAACTCTGTAGTTCCATTTTCTTTGTTGCTGTAAGAATAAATAGTTTTGTTTGTTAGCTCTTAGTCATTATTAATTAACGAACCAACATAATAGAACCAATTACCTACTTCATATAACACACACACACAGATATATATATATATATATATATATATATATATATATATATATATATATATATATATATATATATATATATATAATTAAATTAGATTAAAAATTAAATTCTCTATCTAGCACTTAACTCATCTTTTTCATTTCATCTTCAAGTATCAAACTAATCGCCCATTTATTTCTTCCGTAACATATGACCTAGCCAATAAACATGTCTAATTCCAGATCGTTATATTTAATAGCCCTATATGTCAGCATTAACTTTCAAGTGCATTCATAAAATCCGCGGTCGTTGTTTTAAGTGTTACCCACTTAAGATTTTTGGTGGCGTTCGTCTTCTCTCTCTGTCTTTTAGCGTCAGAATATGTCTAACTTTCATCAAATAAAGATCCTTTTTTTGAAAACTAATTCTGTTTCTGACTTTAAATCATGTCATATATATAATAATGTAGGAAAGTGAAATATAAATGTACTGAATCGACATAGTTAGAAACCATATAAAAAGTCTTCGGCTAGAAATATCATACAATTTTTCTAATAAAGACTACTCGTGTATTAGCTGGCCAATTCGTCGGAATGTGAAGGGCATCTCTCAGAAAGCAATTGCTCAAGGCTTTTTCATACAAGTCAACTTGTGCCGCACTTAAAAGGTAGAGAAGACAGTCGGAAGTTAGTTTTGGGTAGAAATCGCCACGATCCCTTTATACGTGGAACAATGGTACTCCCTACTGTGAGACTCTCATCTTCAATCTCTCGAAAATTACGTTCTTCTCCTTACTAAATGACTACTAAAAGGATATTGCGAGAGCTACGCTCTTCATACGTGGCTACTTGTGTATTGAAAATGAAGAAACCTTTTTATTTCTTTCTCAGTTTCAATTATTTTACAAATGAGTAAGGCACTTTCTTTTCGGTCAACTTAGTGCCTGCGTGTGAGAGGGATTTCATCCCTCTTCACACTAGAGGTCTAAAGACCGGAATCTCGTTGCCCGCCACAAAGGTGCCTGAAATGAAACTGGCTCAAGTGTGTTTCATATAAGAGCACAAGTGATAATTATTTTAATGAAGTTGAATTCCATTACGTTGTTTCTAAATTTTACGATCCTTTTTGAAACATTTTTGCATACCACAGATGAACACTTTGGGAGGGATCACAAAGCCTAGAACTAAATTTAATGTAAAATATGATGCGTGCATACACATGAGTGTATACACATACGTGCTGATGAATAGTACGGTGGAATATTGGTTATATATGATAAAATTTTCCAACGAAAACATATTAATAATGAAAACTCTATCAACACTTACTTTTCTTTGCGTAGTGAGAGCAATTAATTTGTTGTAAAGCTGTTTTTACAACATGTGTACCTGATTAAATTCTATTTAATCTGATTACTTACATTTTAGCTTAATTGCCATGTACCAAATCTGTGTCATCAGATGTTTCGGTTATTCTCACATAACCTATTTGTTATTTTACACTAAATTTAATGACAATCCTTTTTCCAAAAACACGTATCCACTGGCAACTTAAATCTTTTCTAACACGAAACTACAATTTAATTAAAGTAATTCTGTTCACTGAATCTCTAGGACTTCTTTTTTTTTACTGGAGGTTTGCCAAGTCATTTCCAAAAGATTATCTTCTTTTTTTTCCCTTAACGAAATTCAAAATACTCCCATACACACTCAGCAAAACAATTTTTTACCATGTTTGTAAAGCAAGAAATAAAACATTTTTAAAAATGCCGCAAGCATGGTACCGGTACAAATTTGCATTAAAAAAAATTACTGAAATTGGTCTTAGGAGAGTTAGAAAGATTTAATTATCCAAGCAATCAATTTAACTGGTGAAATAAGTTGGTGGCCAATTAATTAGCCGATTCTTTTTCCAACGTGTCACTTCACCATTTTTTTTTAAAAAAGTATATTAAAAAGTAGATATTCTTCAGGTAAATGCAAACAAAATGTTAATGGCACTTTCTTAGGTTTATTATATAATTTATCATATAGTGTTATAATAATTATGTAAATTAAAACATCTATTAATAAAATATAACTCTTGATATATAAAATAAACTCTTTTCCCGTTTTCATGAAAAAAGTAAATTATTTATGCCGTACTGATAATTCATTAACAATTTCACGGTTGAGGAAAGAATAATTACGCTGCATTTGTTCGATTTACGGAATAATTACTTAATATGTAATTAATCATATGCGGTATGCATAATTTATGTGATTGTCCTGAATAATGCATGTTTTCCTCTTGATTTTTTATACTTCTTACAACAATAGAAAAGACAAGTTTTTTTAAATTAACTTTTAAAAACAGAACAAAAAAGTTTTTTTACAAAGAATTTAATGAATTAATACAAACAAAATGTGATACACTATTTTTTTTTTCTACAAATGATGTCCAGCCAATTACACATTAATTTAAATTCCCTTCAGACATTACATACCTCTTTCTTGTAGTAATGTACAAAATAATAACAATACAAGTTAAGTGGATTTCCTTCTAGTATATATATATATACATGCATGAAACTAATCAAAATTTAAATTTACACTTACAAGGGATTCAGAATAGTTGAAGTTAAGGAACAGTTTTTTTAATTATTCTTTTTTATATTTTTATATTTATCATTACATCCTCCTTCATGAGATTATCAAATACGTTCTGTTAAGTCAAATTGTCGATTCTGCGTCTATTTGCAAATGAAGAATGCAAATACGAAAGAAAAAGAAAAATCTAAATGTAATGTAGGAGAAGCTAGCACCTCTCTCTGGGGCACCTAGATATGTAGGAGGTAGGGAAGAAACACTCAACATGATCCAATTAATCTATTTATTTATCACACACACAATGAAAAGATACAATATCAACTAATAACAGTAAAAGAATGTCTCAATGCTAACCGCGAAAGTGGAACAACGAAGGTAAAACACGAACGATCAGGAGACTATCAAACTTGATCCTTACTTAATAAAGGATCTAACCTATCATCCGATTTAATCTAATATTAATTCAATATCTGAACAAACGTCACTTTAAAGCTCCCTCTTAATGAGTTCTTAATCATAATAATTCAAATATGATACCTTAAGTAGCAATCTCACCTGATTCAAGTATATCTCCTCTCCTACTCTCTATTCAAGCTAGAAAACTTCGATTATCAATAGTAAGTTAATTTGAATATCACGATTTTCTTCTTCCGAAGGGTTGGCTGTGAATAACGCGAATTGATAACCAAAAGATTTTCCAAGAGGATTAATTGAAGGAACGCGGATAGATCCGTCACAACTGGTTGTCCGAAAAGTATGATTGCACAATTAAATATTAATTACAAATAAACGAGCAAAGGTATTATTCCCTTACGAAAATGCCAAAGTTTTTTTACAATGTTTTATTGCACGATTTCAATTTTGCGCACTAATAGTTGGACGCAATACATTGAGCTTATACGAGATTTCTGATCACATTATTTGAAGCATTGAAGAATCAACATTCTGAATGGTTGCAGTAATTCTACTTTTAAATTAATTACTGTTACGACTTGGAGAGCTGGGTAAACAATGGTTTTCACGTATCTCCACAAGAAGAAGTCCAAAGGTGAGATGTCCAGAGATCGAGGTAACCACGTTATTGGACTTCCTCTTTCCATAAATCACACGGGGAACTTTTTCTCCTCCTAAACTCCATCGTGGTTGTGTCCCAATGGTGTAACGTGCACCCCAAATTGAGGGGGAGGGGGGGGGGAGGAGGAAGCAAGAAATCAAAGAAATCTTTTAAAATATAGGTTTTAATCCTTTGATGCGATATGAAACGAGACTTGAATGCCGACATAGGATTTTCATAATTATGATTTTTAAAAATTAAATAAAATGCTTTAAAAATATAATGTGATGAAAATTAAACGCGTGCATGATGCTCATTTTAAGATGTTTACTCGATACAGCTTAGCACATGTTTAATGCCAGACGAGTAGAAATTGAGTAAATGATTAATGTACACCCTTTTTTTTTACACGGTAGATTCGTTCCTTAGAAAACCGTGCAAAAAAATCGCGTACACAGATACATGCGACATATGGTAAATTTAGGGATATGTACCACAATTTTAAAAAAATCGTGTAAAATGAAAAATCTCTAAATATTTTCCCAAAAAACAGTGCAATAAAAGTAATAAAAAATCCATATTACATACTTATAAAACAAAAACTATTCATTTTTGTTCACAGAAATTAAAATTATTGCACAGTGAAAATTCAGTCTATAAGTTCATACAACGTATAAAAATTCAAATTGAAATGAGGAATAAAACTACTAACAACAACTATTCATCACTACTCGATAGCAAGCATGCACGTTTCTTACGAACTGGATCAAAAATGCTGCCATCAGTAGATGAGTCAGATATGTCCAGCACAACTTTCGGTTTCGATTCTAATAAAGAATTTCATTCGTTATTAACGGCGTCTGTTGGTTTTTTTAACACGATTTTATAGGTTTCAGTTGTATGTAGTGAAATATTTGGACTCGACTTTTACCCACTTTAAAAGGTCAGATGAATTCGAAATTTTGCACACTTTTTAAGGACCGATGACAAAACAATAATTTCAAAATTTTGTTCCATTGTTCTGATCAGGATCGTCAAAAACAACGATTTTAAGGATTTTCAAATTTGGCGACTAATTCATGATATTGTTTCCAGATTTGGCGACTATTTGCATATATCATTTCCAAATTTGGCGACTAATTTCATATATGGCGACTCAAAGACCCTACCCCTTAAAAAGGTGCAACCCTAAAAATGAAAACGTTTGTTATTAATACAAAAAAGAAACAAAAAAAGTGTTCTTTATAGGAGAAAGGGGAAAAAAGACTCGTGCATGTGAATAAAAATAATTTATGTTCTAACTGCTAAATATGTTTTATTTTTCTAAAGCAAAACGTTTAGAAGTGATGATACGAATTAACATTATAGCAATACGTTTAAAAGGTGATAATACGATTGACATTTAATATTTCTTTTTAACACACTTTTATTGTTGTTACAAAGTCTTATTAGCGGCTGTCTTTTTGGTTTCTCAAGTTAATTATATTATTCTTGATATCCTGCTATACAAAATTTAGTGGGTAGCCTAGTGGTTAGAGCACCGAACTCCGGACCGGAAGGCCTGGGTTCGATGCCCGTACCGCCAAATACCCTCCGAGTACACACGGAGTACGTGCTCGTTAAATCAGTGGGTCCGAAAGTCTTGTGGGCTGAATCACGAGTGCAGGGAACTGAAGAAAATTTTCTTCCCCTTCAGTTCCAATTATAAATTGTGGAGGTGGAGATGGATGGTCTACCCCGTAATGTTCTATCGTCCCTTCGAAAATTTCACCGAGCTAAATCGTACTGTCACCTGTATGGTGCTCAAGGCTAAGGCCAACGACAGGCGTACATCTAGCCCGTTGCCACGATGAATTTCGTGGGCCTCGATCTGACTATGTCAGACAGGTGGCATGAGAAACAACAGCAAGATTTCGTAAAAATTTTAGTGCTTGCTCTAAGTCAGGATCATGAGTAATAAAATGTTGTTCCATATTTGTATCAAATTTCAAGACTTTGCGAATTAAATCAGCTGTTAATAGCCGAATACACCTTCGACTTCGCCAGTATTGATTTCTTCATCATAAACTCGTTCAAATCGTACTCATCGATAGGGCACAAGTCCCCAAATTTTTTTGAAATTCGTGCAAGAACAAGAAATTCATGTAAAAAAAAAATTCGTTAAATGTGTGTACTGTGTTATTTCAAAGTCGTGAAAAAGAAGACCGTGTAAAAAAATAGTTGAGTGTACTTAATACTATGTGCGTATGCGTGTTCTCATTCGCTTTCGTTATATTCAAACCACTATAAAATTTGTAATAAGTTTTCAACAAAAAAAGATAACATTAAAAGCTTTTGTCAAAAATACAAAAACTTTAACTCTCCTTAAAGTATTAAATCAGCGGCTTAGCTACCCCCGTATCAATGATACGAGGGCCCCAAGCTACAGGGACCCCAACATGTGTATTTATAGCAACCCTAACAGGGTACTCGCATATAAAAAAGGACCCATTTAAAACTTCTACGTCAGTGTATAAGTATTACTTTTTAAGACAGTTTAACTATTTTTCTTTTAAGGTATCCGACTATGTTTAGAACCGTGATTTTGCAAAAGCGTATAAATGGATAATATTTATGATATTTAGTGTCACTTAGATTAGAAAATGTATATAAAATTGTTTTAAGAATAGTATTACAATAAAAAATTATTTAAGTACAATATTTAGACAAAAAATGGACATAGAATGACCAGTTTTCAAAATATTCTCCTTTTGTGAAAAATGTTTCTATAATAATAATATTTTGCTTGTATATAGCTCAGAACTCTGTACAAAGGCTCAACAAGAATTTTTGAAATATATCAATAAGAAGTGGGTTTATCCATGTTTTACGACAACAGAGGGGAGACATTTTAAGAAAAAAACGTCGATAATTATTTCAATGGGTTGTAATTCTGAAAATAATGTGAATTTTTCAACAATCATACGTGAGCCTCTATACAGAGGCCTGAGCTATACACAGGCAAAATATTATTATAATAGAAGCCTTTTTCACAAAAGGAGAACATTTTTAAAAAAGGTTATTCTAAGTGAATTTTTTGCCGAAATATTATATTTAAATAATTTGTTTTTGTTAAAATGTCCTTAAAACAGTTTTATACATGCATTCTAATCTAAGTGACACTAAATATCATGAAAATTATCCATTTATGCACTTTTTTATAATCACGGTTCCGAACGTAGTCGGATATTGTTTTGATCCGACAATACAGCACGGCTCCGTTTTAATTCAAGCAAATATAGTCCACTCCCATTTTAGAAAATTATTGATTTCGTTGAAAATCAGTTATAGCTTTGTGAAAAGTTGAGAAGTTAAATTAGAGGCACGTTACTAAAAGGGAATCCGCACATACGCCTGGGGTATTTAATAAAATATATTACTGGAACTCGGAGAGGAAGCAGTACAAGCAAGGAAATAACAGATAATATTCCAACGTTAAAAGGAGTATGTAAATTTATGCAAATTCCAAGCCACAGTCCGATGGAGCTAGATATATGTATTTTGTTAAAATACCAGACGAAGCCCATGGCTTGGAGCAATTGAAAGAGTACATTTATTCCTTTATCCACTCCACTAAATTAACAGAATATCGGCTCTGGGTAAATATGTAATATATTACATATTTTACTCAGAATATATGGTGTTTTCTGAATACTATTTTTCGACTGGTTCTACACAAATTATCATAGAATAAGCATTAAATTAAAAATGGATAAAATATATGAGTAAATTAATTAAAAGAGTTGTGTGTTCACTTTAACTATCTGAAAAGTTTAAATTTATTCTGAAAGAATTATTAATAACTGCTACTCTATTAACATTAGGAATGGAAAAGTTAGAAGCTAAATGAGCAAGTTATCATTTTTATAACACAAAACAAAACGAAGATTGTCTAAAGGAATATTTAATTTGCATAATAATGTTTTCATTATGCATGATTTTTAAAATTATCTGAAAAATAGTCAAGATAATAGTAAAATTTATATAGAATAAATTTATTCATTGTTAATTTATTATACATTATGTGGATTTTTTATTTAAAAAAAAATTTCACCCCAAAAGAAAGATTTTTATTCTAAAGCATTAAAAATAAAGTCAATCCATTCAATCCTTTCAATCCATTGGAAGGGTATATAATGCGTTTACTTGAAACAGAAAAAACTGATAGATTAAAACAACTGGAACATTGATTGATATTAATATCTGAAACTTCTGACTTTAACTGATTAAAAAACTTTTCGAACAAAAATATTTAACTGAGCTGTAAAATCACTTAAAAATTGTTTTAGTGTAACAATAAAGAAACATGTTATAAAATTCTGAATAAACGCAGTCACTTTAAACTCATCACAGAAATTCGATTTGGGTTATTAACAACATAAACGAATGATAGAATAAGGTATATATTAAGGGATAGATAAAATTGGTAAAATTCTAAATTGAAAAAAAATCAAAAGATTATATATTATTTTTATATACATATTTACCATTAGCACAAGCTAAAATTAAATAAAAAAATGAAACCAAATTTTTTGATGTATGGGATAAAATACTTTTGAAAGCTTTAATAATTAATATAAGCAAACAAATAGGTAACTGAATTTAAATATAATAGTCAGGATTCTGGCAAAGTAAAACAAGTAAAATAATTATATTCATTATAACATATGAATAGTAAATTTATATCATATAAATTCCGTATAAAATTATTTTACCGAATTAAAAATAAAATTACAATGCCGTTAATTAAAAATAAAGTAGCAAAAGACCCCTATGACAAGCTTTTCAAACGAAAGAAAGTTTTCAGAAGTTAATTTTACAGAAAAATAATTATTCATTGATGTATAATTTTTTCCTACTACAGTCTTACAGTTTTAATACAAACATAAATAACTAGATCTTTTATTTTAAGAGTTTTAAAACTACTACAGAATTGACAATAATTATTGAATTAATTAATATGTTCAAGTACAAAATTATAGAATTGGTATCTCCAAAATATCCGAAAGCCGAAATGGCACAAAAAGTATTTTTAAAGTAATTAGCAACGTGTCCATGCGATGATCCGAAATAATAATCATAATGCACCAAGTTGCAGGAGAAGGGTAGAGAAAGAGAGAGTGAAAAGCTAAATTAATAAAAACATCATTTTGTGTTCATTCAAAAGGAGGACACTAAATTAACCAAGTAATTAAAAGGTAATGTTTAGATAACGTGCTCAGGATAACAATGTGTATTAATGTATGCGCTGCAGGTGAGCTTGTACTTACAACATGACATAAGAGGTTATAAATTAGTTACATTGCTATTCATAACACACTGCCTTTCATGTCCATAAAGGTTAGCAATTATGTCCTAGGTGTTAGCTCAATAACTTGTCGAGCTACGCCCTAAATATTAACTTCTAAACAATAACAGGGGTTGGACGAACGACGTCCTCAGTTATTATTGAGTAGCCACTTTAAAAAAAAATTCTGTTATATTTGCATTAATGTCACTAGAATAAGGAATGAAGGCACGTATAATTCGACATTAAAAAAAGGAAAAAGTTAATTATGTAATTAGTTTTTAATTGTAGAAAAAAATTAAATGAGATGTGATTCAAATAATTTAATGGAAGAAGAATATTTGAAACTTAAATAGAGTTGATTCTCTGCATCGGCTGCTTGGTTGCATAGGATGATCAGAAAAACTTTTTTTAAAGGAAAAAAAATAATAACATATTCCATATATATTTGCAGTCCAGCCTCCATGTTACAAACCTCTATATTGCGGATTTTTCTATGTAGCGAACTTTTTTCAGGAACCAAGAACATTTCCCGATTTTCTTCGTAAAATAACCTCCCAATAGCGTAGTACATTTTCTATATAACAAACTTTTTCTTTTATGATTTAACTTTTTTTTCCCTTTTTATTCAGCATTTCTGGACATTTCAAGTTATTCTTCCTTTTAACTCATTTTTGGTGGTCATAAATCTTCAATTGGTTTTATTGGATGCTTAACTTGCAGAGAGCAATAGAAATCTGGGCGTTTCATCCACGAAGTGCAACACTTAATCCCGATCGTCCAGTTCACTAGAAACATCTTCGATATCTCCCCAGTGAAGTTGTCTCGTGTTCCCGTGTCCTTGAACTAGTCTTCGTTCATTTGTAGTGTTGATCAGTTGTACTGGTAACTTCGTTTATTGTGGCTCGTAAATGTCAAAACGTAAGTGCTTGAGCATCAAAGAAAAATAATTAATTCTTCGGGAAATGGATAAAGGCGTCAAGAAACATTCTTTGCAGTTTTTCTTTCTTTCTTTTTGATACGTAAGATATATAAAATAAATATTTTTTAATTTACAAAAAGGTGTGACTAATTACTTTTTTTTAATATATAGCGCATATAAATTTAAAGTTTGTTTTACGTGGTTTATAAAGAAAATTAAAGGATGAATCTCTATATAACAAATTTTCCCTATAACGAACATTGTTTCGGGATTTAGGGACTTCGTTGTATAGAGGTCCGACTGTATATAATACAAAGCTCATAATACTACAATTTATGTTTTAAAAGAATAAAACTAAACAAATACATACGTGAGAAAAATTGTCTTTAAGGTATCCAAATACGTTCGGAACCGTGACTTTGCAAAAGCATATAAATGGGTAATATTTATGATATTTAGTGTCACTTAGATTAGAAAATGTATATAAAATTGTTTTAAGAAT